>CM066312.1:94547588-95127588 GCA_033807775.1 Saussurea involucrata | reverse complement strand
CGGAATCACAAAACCCTCAGGTTGCACCATGTAAACATCTTCATCAAGGTGACCGTTCAAGAAAGCGGTTTTGACATCCATTTGCCAAATCTCATAGTCATGGTACGCTGCTATGGCTATAAGAATCCTAATAGCTTTAACGTCAGCAACAGGCGAGAAGGTTTCTTCATAGTCAACCCCGTAGGTTTGAGTGTAACCCTTTTCTACTAGACGAGCTTTATAGGTGTGTACATTGCCATCCATGTCGGTCTTCTTCTTGAAGATCCACTTGCTTCCGACAGTCTTGATGTTCGGAGGAAGATCAACCAAGTTCCAGACTTGATTGTCTTTCATGGATTGCATTTCAGCATTCATAGCTTCAAGCCATTTATTGGATTCTAGATCCAACAATGCAGCTTGATAGTTAGAGGGTTCACCATGATCCCCAAAATTCTGCTCCTCAGCATCGATATAATAACTATATCGTTTAGGTGCTCGAGGTGTCCTTGCAGATCTACGAATGGGAATTACATCATTCTGTGGTTCAACATCTGCATGTTCAACCTCAGCGTGATGTTCGCTAGTGTCACCAGGAGGTTGCGCATCTTCGCTTTGAATCTCGTCAAGGTCTACTGTGCTCCCACTTGCTTCTTGTAAAATGAGACTGTTCTCAAGAAACTCAGCATACCGAGCAACAAATATTTTGTTTTCGGGTGGGTAGTAGAAATAGTAACCCATTGTTTTCTTTGGGTACCCTACGAAGATACACTTGATAGATCTAGGCTCAAGTTTGTTCGGTGTGTATCGTTTGACGAGAGCCTCACAACCCCAGACCTTCAAGTAAGACAGATTAGGGACTTTCCCGTGCCATATTTCATATGGTGTCTTATCAACCTTCTTTGTCGGAACCATATTGAGTATGCGAGCAGCAGACTCTAGAGCACAACCCCAAAAGGACAGTGGCAAAGTAGTTAGACTCATCATGGATCGAACCATGTCTAGCAAAGTTCGATTTCTCCTTTCAGATACACCATTATGTTGTGGAGTGTATGGAGGAGTTAATTGTGAGACAATCCCACACTTAGTCAGATGGTCTAAAAACTCTTGACTCATATACTCTCCTCCTCGATCAGATCGGAGAGCCTTAATAGTCTTGCCGAGTTGATTTTCTACTTCACTTTGAAAGGCTTTGAACGTTTCAAAGGCTTCATGTTTATGTTTAATCAAGTAAACATAACCATAGCGACTGAAATCATCAGTGAAAGTGATGAAGTAGTTAGCACCTTCCCTAGACACAGTTCTAAATGGGCCACATACATCAGTATGTATGAGTCCAAGAAGATCTTTGGCTCTTTCACCTACATGGGAGAAAGGTTTTCTTGTCATTTTCCCAGATATGCAAGAGAGGCATTTATCAAACGACTCATCATCGGATGACTTTAGAAGCCCATCGTGTTGCAGCTTTATAATGCATTTCTTACTTATGTGGCAAAGACGGCAGTGCCATAGGTAAGTTGAATCCAAATTACGTTTGGATTTCTTAGTGCTACACGTGTATATAGAACTATCGTTTGAAACAAGATTATCCATGTCAATTTCAAAAATATCATCACGAGGAATAGCATTAAAATAAAATATATTATCCTTAGAAACCGAAATGCCATAATCCGTAAAAACATGGATAAAACCATTTTTCTTCAAACGAGAAAGCGAAACAATACCCCTAGTAATAGTAGGTGCATAATGACAATTGTCTAAAACAAGAATCAATCCATTAGGGAGGATAAGATCAAAGCTCCCTATAGCTTTAACAGCTGCACGCATTCCATTGCCTACGTACAGGTCCAAAGCTCCGTCGTTTAGCTTTCTACTTCCCCTTAGTCTCTGCACATTATTACAAATGTGAGTTCCACAACCGGTATCATAAACCCAGGATTTACTAGGGAAAGCATAGAGTTCTATAGTGAAGATACCTGATGTGCTAGCCGGGGTAGCTTTGTTCTTCTTCAACTCTGCCAGGTAAGTAGGACAGTTCCTCTTCCAGTGGCCTATCACTCCACAGTGATGGCAAGTGGCGTCCTTTGCAGGGTGCTCCTTTTTAGCAGGTGGGGGGATCTTAGGTTTAGGTTTATAAACATGTTTACCCTTGCCACGACCCTTGCCCTGTGCTTGCGGTTTGGATTTCTAGATTTTTCCTTCCCTGATTGCTAGAACAGCAGGAGCTTTCTTTGGCATCCCTTGCTCTGCAAGCTTCAGCATAGCATGCAGTTCAGAGATAGTCTTCCCCATGCTATGCATGTTATAGTTCATAACAAACTGGTCATAGTCCTTGGATAGTGAGGTAAGAATCAAGCTCACTCCAAGAACTTGTGGCATGGGGTAACCAAGACGCTCCATACGTTTAAGATAGCCTTTCATCTTCAAGACGTAAGAGCTAACTGATTGGCTATCCTCCTGTTTACAAGCGTGGAATGCTTTGACTGTTTCAAACAGTTCCTGTTCTGCCTGTTGTTGAAACATAGTTTTCAACTCTCGTAACATCTCAAATGCTGTGAGTTCCTCCATGTTCTTTTGGATCTCGGGGGTCATGCTCACCAGCATGAGAGCAGCTACTTCTTGTTGTTCGTTAAACCTACGGGTGTAGGCTGTGCGAACTGCAGCAGAAGCAGTGGCAGGAGGTGCCTCAGGTAAGGCCTCTTCCAGATGGATCAACTTATTTTCAGCTCTGAGGACGATCCTCAGATTTCGATACCAGTCGATAAAGTTGATTCCTGTCAATTTCTCTTTTTCAAGAACTGACCTGATAGTTGAGTTGCTTAGGGTTTGATTTGTTGTTAACATCTACAGACATACAAAGTTCAAAATTAGTAATTTCAATAATTAATCCTTTTTTTAAATTAACTACCCAAGTTTTACTTTTAAAACAATTAATTTACGAAAAAGGCTAAGATCCTCATTGAGGTTCTATCATCAAATCAGTTGATCTGCTAGCAATGATAGATTCAATAGGTAGGTGACGTTTACCAATTGCATTACAAGTGCAATTCTTAGATCCTTATGGGACCCATGGCATCTAGTGGCCGAGCTACTAGTGTCAAGCTGGCATGTTTAGTCCCATCCTTGCCTCGGGTTAAGGTCTCGCCTGCTTAACTCGATTAAGTCATCCAATTTGAAATCATGTGAAAATAGATCTAGGTCTCACGCATAGACAATAATCACCTCGGGATTACAATTCAACCTAGGTCTTACGCATAGGCAAAAGGTAATGGCGAGGGATTTCAAGCTAATTGGACGGCATGACTTAAAATTGTGACGGGTATAGTATTTTGATAAAACGTGTCAAAAAAAATGTACGAAAGAAGCATGCATTCTTCATTCGTAGCATAAGTTAAAAACATTTCTTAACTTGGATTCTAATTTGTTTTATTTTATGTGTGTCGAGATGTCCATTTAATATATAACCTATATGAGATATTAATTAGCTTGGACATTACATAAATTAAATAACCGATAAAACTCTTTTAAGCGTTATTTATATAAAACAATAGATTTAAGTTTCAAATCCAATTTAAACTTATATTAACTAAATCTTTAGATTTAGTTTTAAAAGTGGTATGTGTTTAATTTTATGTTTGAAAATCTCATTTGCAAGTTATAATATCAAAGACATAGATAACAATGCAACATAAAAGAAAATAAACACACAACCAAAATGTGCAAAACCTCAACCGATGAACACCTATGCTTGATCTCGTGAGCCATCACACGGACCAAGAGGGCAACTAAGGACGGGCCAACATAAACCCTTTTTGGGCTCCCACTTGCTCCAAGACTATCAAGAGCAAGTAGAACCCACAAGAACATTCGAACACAAAACTGTATGGAAAAACGCAGCAGCTTCGGGGCCCGAAACGACATGGAAGGAGTCTTCCCCAATCGAAACATCCTTCTGCAAAATTGTGCCCCTACGTCTTATGGAACTCCATCAACAAGAATCAGCCCAATCCGATGTGCCAAACTCCGGTAAATCCATTTTTCGTGCCGGCTGTCCAGCAGCTCCGAAAAATGCTTCTCGTCTCTAACTTGTCGCCATTCGATTCCGAGCAATGGTTACTGTAACATCCTGAATTTTCAATAATAAGTATTTTAATGAGAATTGGGATCTTTTGTATTTTGGGTTAAACCTTGAATTATATGGAAATTTTACAATTCAATAGGGTTAAAATACAAGAGATTAAAGTAGGATGTTACTTTCGGAAATAACGAAACTTGGAGGTGTGTTTGGTTAATATGGATAATATGTATGGATAAGGGGCTGAAGAGATGAGATAATATCTCATTTGGTTTTGTTTGAGTCGGCAGAAGAAAGAAAGGTAGAGAGAAAGGGAAAAAGGAAGAAAGCAAGCTTTGATCATCAATTTGGTAAGGAAAGTGATCATGTTTTCTGATAAAATTGTTATAGACGTTGGGTTATAAACGAATATGTGTTTGGATTAGGTTTTCAAAATCGTTCAAAACAGATTGGAGCAACAGATCGAGACTAAAGTGGATTTTCTTCAAAGAGGTGAGTTCATTCGATTCTTTGTACAAATCAGTGTTTTTAAGTTATATTAACCTTGGTATATTTGTATGAACTGACTGAGGATTGATTAGAATGAGTAGATTTAACTGATTTCATATTTTAAATCGATTTGAGGACTTGTTGAACGGACAGTACGCAAAACCTTGAAAGTCCCGGTAGTGGAATGTCCCGGTAGTGGAATGTCCCGGTAGTGGCAAGTCCCGGTAGTGGCAAGTCCCGGTAGTGGCAAGTCCCGGTAGAGGCAAGTCCCGGTAGAGGCAAGTCCCGGTAGTGGCAAGTCCCGGTACAACATATCGGGAGTTGAGTAAAGAAACCAGTATATCTAAATCGTATCAAAATTTGATATGGCTCAAGGATCTGATAAGTTAAGTATCTAGAGGCCTTGTATTTTATGTATCTTTCCGGATGTAATAAAATGTGCATTTATGTAAATCGTGGAAATATGCGATTTAGGAATTGTGATGGGAATTATATAGCTTGAACATACATACCCTTGTAAAGTAGTATGTTAGGTTTATAGACTGCGTTGGTCGATACTAGGCAGGAATATAATGCTATATAAAAGAAAAGGATTTATTTGTGATTCGCTCATACAGTTGCTATGAGGAATCTGTACGATGTATATATATATGATTTGCTCATACTGAATGATATGAGGAATCTACGAGGTATAAATATAATTCGCTTATACGGTTGCTATGAGGAATTTATATTGAGTAAATACCTATATGAGTACAATTAGGTGATATGGATCCATAGGCACTGAAGTTTGGTAATCACATGGAATAGGCGTGTGGTATTACTCGTTTAATCGCTATTCCAGTGTGTGTGGGAAATCATGGAATAGGCGTGTGGTATTACTCGTTTAATCGTTATTCCTGATTTCTAAGGAAGAGAGTGAGGTTGACATAAGTGCTTGTAATCTCTGCTTCCTTACCGATAAATGGGCGTGTGTAATCGCGATTTATTGGTGGAGAGCATTGATCTAGAATCTGAGAAGATTCGTAGTGTGGCTCTGGGGTATGATATGCTGATAAATGGGCGTGTGTAATCGCGATTTATTGGTGGAGAGCATTGATCTAGAATCTGAGAAGATTCGTAGTGTGGCTCTGGGGTATGATATGCTGATGGAATTGTTGTCAGTCATAGTCATGGGAGTGGATAAAATTGTGTAATGGAATAGAGTTATACGTATGGTAAGAAAAGGGGAATCAGGTTTGTTATAACTTGTTTACATTGATTTTACAAATGTTATCTTGGAAACGAATGTTCTCACTAGGCGTTGGCCTAATCGTTTCAATTGATGTTTTCTTACCAGGTATCAGCTCGGGGAAGTAAAAGGGTTGTGGGTCGAGCGTTTTGATATAGCAGAGGTGGATGAATTTAACAAAAAAGAGATTTTGATTGATTGATAGATAACTTGATTAATCTGGTTGTAGTGACATAATTAGATTGATAGGTTATTTGAAGGATCTTGTAATGTGAATATACTCTTGATGGTTAATCCACTGCCTGTTTTATAAGTTGGAGTATTTATTGTCATAACCTGTTATAATTTGTGGTTTAAATTGGCGAAGATTTTGGGGTGTTACAATATGGTATCAGAGCATTAGTTTAAGCGAACTAGGTATGATTTTGAGATACCTAGACTTAAGCTGTGATGAATTAAGTTATGATCCGTGAGGTATGGGTAGAATTGCTAAGACTGGGTAGTCTTAGAGTCGATGGAAATACGTGAAATTAGTACCGTAGCGATGGTAATGAGCATTCTCATATATGATATATTCACAATCTCAATTAGCTACTGTTATTATGAATATATTAATACACGAGTATACTTATTTATAAATTGTTACAGTGACTAATGATCGGTAAAGTACCTCTTGTATGTCTATACTCGTATAACCATTTTTATGATTATTCCTGTGTGTTATAGTAGAACGATGGTGGATACGCCACCAAGGTCCTTTGAAGGACAAATCAGTTTTGATTGGAGGTTGGAAGGATAACCTGGAATTGGCGGGACTCATGAAAGTCCGCCAAGGCAACCTTTAGTAGGTGGATTGATATGTGTGGAGATAGAGTATGAGATGATTGATCAAGATGGAAATGGTATGACATGGTGGAGTATGTGGATCGTGGAATGCCAGTATAGCAAATGTTATAAGGCCGAGAGGGCGACCACTGGTCGGAAGTAGAATGTCAATGATAAGTTACGTAAGTTGAGTAAGTAGCCTTCAATTGCGAGGAAAGTTTTATGCCTGGTGTTTTAGTGTGTGTTACATGAGTTCAAACCAAATGCATAAATAACAGTTTTAGTCAAGGTTGAATTAGCATGTGCGAAAGTGTATTTAAAGAAAAAGGCAATCCCATTTACGTCGCACAGCGAAATTTTTGAAGTTTTTACAAAGTATTTCTTACTTTACATGAAAAGTTGAATTGCAGCAAGAAAGCGTTGGTCAGCAAAACGTTTAATAACTAACGGGAGTATGGACCTATTAAACATCATATAAATAAGTGAGAGAACCGACTAGTTTATTTCGTGTCGGTCAAATTTTTTTCGAACTGTTGTCGTACGAAGAGATTTTCATTTAGTATATTACCGTCGTAACAACACTGTTTTGGTTGAGAAGGATTGAGTTTTCGGAAATTTAATATGCAAACGATTCTCGAGAACGTTGTGCAGTACTTTGGGGTATGTGTGCCCAAGTTATTCCCAATAGGGTTATTTAAAATGAGAAAATGTGCGAAATGATTTTGTCATGCATAAAGGCTATGAACTCGCTAGGTCGTAGAGTATTACGTTATAAGCTAAGAAAGAACTCCAAGAGTGGAGAGGTGTTGGATAAACCTTCGGAGAAAGTTTGTAGTTTTGGTAATTGTGTTCAAATGAGAGATGAACAGTGTGAGAGTCGAAAGTGGACTTTAGTGTCGGTTGCATGAGAGTCTGTACCCTTGTTCGCTGACTAGGAATACAGTTGCCGAGGAACGGTTGTGTCCGGAGGAAGAATTAGGTTCAGTTAGGGACCTTAGAGTTAAGGAAGTGTCGACATGTCAAATATTGACTTTGAAGTCGATAGTTGTGTAAGGTGTATGAGACCTTTCGTCTGTCATTGGGTGCGGTCTGGGTGCGTCCCGCGTATGCCTGTGCGGACAGGAACAAAAACCGTGAGTGGTACCGGTATGCTGTTATGCAGAGGGTATGCGCAAAGCAAATTTTATCGTGTACGACATAGTTAAGGATTTTGAGTAATTGACGAATAAATCACTAATGAAAGACGTTTCGAGTTATTGTTGCACAAGCGAAAGATATGTAGTCAAAAACACGCTTTTAATGTTTATTGTGGATGTGCAATACTTATGATGTTTTACGTTTTAAAAATGTGAACATGTGGGTTGGGGGATTTTGGTAAATCCGACCAGGTAAAGTTTTAAGAGTGGTAAACCTTTGTTTTGGGGCCGATGGCCAATTAAGGGATTAAAAAGGGTAAAGATTTTGGGTAACAATGTATTTTGGTTTACGTAATCGTGTGAGTGACACATGTTTAACCAAACGTTTATTTTGGCCTTAAAGGCTTGATTTATATTCAAATGAGTCTTTTAAATGTTTGTCAGCTTTAGTGACTCGAGATGGAGTCTCGGATGTGTTTTATGCTTAACTGCTTTCTATTTGAACAAGTGTCGGTCTTAGGTGTAAAGACTGTTTGATAAATTACGCGTTCTTAATACCTTTGAAACTAATAAACCTTGGCGACGTATATACATTGTGGAGTGTAAAAGAGTTGCATATACGCATATATATCTATAAGTTGACTTCGTTGGGAAAGTAGCAATGATGGGGTCGTAGGATTATCATGCCTCGGAACGTGTGTTGCATAATGATCATTAGATCCTTTGAGTAGATGGCTCGGTATTGAACTCAGTTGAGTCTTAAGAGCATTGACCCGATTTGATAAGCTCGACGTAGGCTTGGGGTTGAAATTGCATGAATGATATTGTAATTGAAGTTTACTTGACGTAAATGCTTTGGTTATCCTTTTGGGGTCATGTATAAATGTTAAGTCTTGACTCAGAAGTTTAAAAGTTGAAGGACCACCTTGTGGGGATGGTAAGAACAGTGAAGGACTGTTGTTTTTAGATAAGTGTTTTACTTATGATGTGGAAGATTTATAAAAGATGAAGTACTAGAGACGAACCAAGGGAGTGCATAGAAAATGTTGATCTGTGAGGGATTGTACCATGTTTTTGTATTGGTTTGGAATCACAAGGAGCTAGTATGAACGTATAAGTTCAAGTTAATTAGAAAATCGTGAGTGGTAGTTCAACTAAAGTTGGGTAGGGGATATCTAGTGAAATAAACTCGGTTTTTGGACGAGAAAACAGGAATATAAATGTTTTGTGTATGAGTCTATGAGAGACCTGGTCCGTGGTTAATGTTATGGGTGGAGATTGTACGAACGAGTAGTGGCATGAATTGCCAAGATAGATATGTCAACTGGTATGTAATGTGAAGTCAGAAAGAGGGAGTGTCCGAATGGAAGTTTTCGGGGATTCCGGATGGAAAGTACTATTTGTCAATAAAGTTGATGGAGCATGTGGCTTGTAAGTTGGTGTGGTATAGTGAAGGCAAGATCGTTAAGGAATATAAGTTGCTCCTTATGTGTGAAAGAATTGTACGAGAAAAGATTAGTTGAAGATCTAAGAATGGGTGGTAACTTCGAACGGTAATGTAGTTTCAAGATAACTTGGTTAAAACTTTAAGATAGAAATCTTAGTGAAACTGTTTGGTTTTGGTTCGTAATGAGAAAATACTATCGATATGCGGAAAGTTGGGAGAAAGAGACAAGTAATACTTGAAAGATAGTATTCCACGCTAACGTGGGGAAGCAATGATAGAAAGCTTTGGACTTAAGAATGTAGTCATACTACGAGTTCAATGGAGCTATCACCTTTGATATGCAACCCTTTAGTGTTTGGCTGCAATGTGACTAAGTGGTGCGATATTGATGTGGGAAGTTGATAGCATTTGTATCAAAGAAACGTATAAGTCATGGATGCAATGATGGATTGCCGTAGTTATTGAAGCATAAATTGATGAGAAAAGTTGTTATGTAAAAGGGCGGGAATCGATTTTAGAAAAACCTTTTGATAAATTACAATCTAAGAGGGTGATTATAGGTATAATGATATTATATCTTTGAGTTGTTAGTATGACTTTAGAGTCGGAAGAAAGTATGTGTGATAGGTACTCTTCTTTGTTTATCTGATTGTGATTTCGGGGACGAAATCATTTTCAAGTTGGTGAGTATTGTAACATCCTGAATTTTCAATAATAAGTATTTTAATGAGAATTGGGATCTTTTGTATTTTGGGTTAAACCTTGAATTATATGGAAATTTTACAATTCAATAGGGTTAAAATACAAGAGATTAAAGTAGGATGTTACTTTCGGAAATAACGAAACTTGGAGGTGTGTTTGGTCAATATGGATAATATGTATGGATAAAGGGCTGAAGAGATGAGATAATATCTCATTTGGTTTTGTTTGAGTCGGCAGAAGAAAGAAAGGCAGAGAGAAAGAGAGAAAGGGAAAAAGGTAGAAAGCAAGCTTTGATCATCAATTTGGTAAGGAAAGTGATCATGTTTTCTGATAAAATGGTTATAGACGTTGGGTTATAAACGAATCTGTGTTTGGATTAGGTTTTCAAAATCGTTCAAAACAGATTGGAGCAACAGATCGAGACTAAAGTGGATTTTCTTCAAAGAGGTGAGTTCATTCAATTCTTTGTACAAATCAGTGTTTATAAGTTATATTAACCTTGGTATATATGTATGAACTGACTGAGGATTGATTAGAATGAGTAGATTTAACTGATTTCATATTTTAAATCGATTTGAGGACTTGTTGAACGGACAGTAAACAAAACCTTGAAAGTCCCGGTAGTGGAATGTCCCGGTAGTGGAATGTCCCAGTAGTGGCAAGTCCCGGTAGTGGCAAGTCCCGGTAGTGGCAAGTCCCGGTAGAGGCAAGTCCCGGTAGAGGCAAGTCCCGGTAGTGGCAAGTCTCGGTACAGCATATCGGGAGTTGAGTAAAGAAACCAGTATATCTAAATGGTATCAAAATTTGATATGGCTCAAGGATCTGATAAGTTAAGTATCTAGAGGCCTTGTATTTTATGTATCTTTCCGGATGTAATAAAATGTGCATTTATGTAAATCGTGGAAATATGCGATTTAGGAATTGTGATGGGAATTATATAGCTTGAACATACATACCCTTGAAAAGTAGTATGTTAGGTTTATAGACTGCGTTGGTCGATACTAGGCAGGAATATAATGCTATATAAAAGAAAAGGATTTATTTGTGATTCGCTCATACAGTTGCTATGAGGAATCTGTACGATGTATATATATATGATTTGCTCATACTGAATGATATGAGGAATCTACGAGGTATAAATATAATTCGCTTATACGGTTGCTATGAGGAATTTATATTGAGTAAATACCTATATGAGTACAATTAGGTGATATGGATCCATAGGCACTGAAGTTTGGTAATCACATGGAATAGGCGTGTGGTATTACTCGTTTAATCGCTATTCCAGTGTGTGTGGGAAATCATGGAATAGGCGTGTGGTATTACTCGTTTAATCATTATTCCTGATTTCTAAGGAAGAGAGTGAGGTTGACATAAGTGCTTGTAATCTCTGCTTCCTTACCGATAAATGGGCGTGTGTAATCGCAATTTATTGGTGGAGAGCATTGATCTAGAATATGAGAAGATTCGTAGTGTGGCTCTGGGGTATGATATGCTGATAAATGGGCGTGTGTAATCGCGATTTATTGGTGGAGAGCATTGATCTAGAATCTGAGAAGATTCGTAGTGTGGCTCTGGGGTATGATATGCTGATGGAATTGTTGTCAGTCATAGTCATGGGAGTGGATAAAATTGTGTAATGGAATAGAGTTATACGTATGGTAAGAAAAGGGGAATCAGGTTTGTTATAGCTTGTTTACATTGATTTTACAAATGTTATCTTGGAAACGAGTGTTCTCACTAGGCGTTGGCCTAATCGTTTCAATTGATGTTTTCTTACCAGGTATCAGCTCGGGGAAGTAAAAGGGTTGTGGGTCGAGCGTTTTGATATAGCAGAGGTGGATGAATTTAACAAAAAAGAGATTTTGATGGATTGATAGATAACTTGATTAATCTGGCTGTAGTGACATAATTAGATTGATAGGTTATTTGAAGGATCTTGTAATGTGAATATACTCTTGATGGTTAATCCACTGCCTGTTTTATAAGTTGAAGTATTTATTGTCATAACTTGTTATAATTTGAGGTTTAAATTGGCGAAGATTTTGGGGTGTTACAATATGGTATCAGAGCATTAGTTTAAGCGAACTAGGTATGATTTTGAGATACCTAGACTTAAGTTGTGATGAATTAAGTTATGATCCGTGAGGTATGGGTAGAATTGCTAAGACTGGGTAGTCTTAGAGTCGACGGAAATACGTGAAATTAGTACCGTAGCGATGGTAATGAGCATTCTCAGATATGATATATTCACAATCTCAATTAGCTACTGTTATTATGAATATATTAATACACGAGTATACTTATTTCTAAATTGTTACAGTGACTAATGATCGGTAAAGTACGTCTTGTATGTCTATACTCGTATAACCATTTTTATGATTATTCCTGTGTGTTATAGTAGAACGATGGTGGATACGCCACCAAGGTCCTTTGAAGGACAGATCAGTTTTGATTGGAGGTTGGAAGGATAACCTGGAATTGGCGGGACTCATGAAAGTCCGCCAAGGCAACCTTTAGTAGTTGGATTGATATGTGTGGAGATAGAGTATGAGATGATTGATCAAGATGGAAATGGTATGACATGGTGGAGTATGTGGATCGTGGAATGCCAATATAGCAAATGTTATAAGGCCGAGAGGGCGACCACTGGTCGGAAGTAGAATGTCAATGATAAGTTACGTAAGTAAGACGATTGACCTCGTTTGAGTAAGTAGCCTTCAATTGCGAGGAAAGTTTTATGCCTGGTGTTTTAGTGTGTGTTACATGAGTTTTCATGATTTCAAACCAAATGCATAAATAACAGTTTTAGTCAAGGTTGAATTAGCATGTGCGAAAGTGTATTTAAAGAAAAAGGCAATCCCATTTACGTCGCACAGCGAAATTTTTGAAGTTTTTACAAAGTATTTCTTACTTTACATGAAAAGTTGAATTGCAGCAAGAAAGCGTTGGTCAGCAAAACGTTTAATAACTAACGGGAGTATGGACCTATTAAACATCATATAAATAAGTGAGAGAACCGACTAGTTTATTTCGTGTCGGTCAAATTTTTTTCGAACTGTTATCGTACGAAGAGATTTTCATTTAGTATATTACCGTCGTAACAACACTGTTTTGGTAAAAGCATCATTAATAAGTTAAAAGGAAAGTTTATAATTAAATTAATACCTTTAAAGTTTGGTTTAATTATAAATTTTGGAATATTTTACTGATTTTTAAAATATTCAACAAGTTCTGGATTAGTTGTACTAAATATACTTGAAACAAGGGATACTAAAATGAGGTACATTGGCATGATGATAGATTCATGTAAGAAAGTTTAGTGAATGCATATGAAATTTAGATTGTTATTTGCTAATATTTAGTACATTAGTGTATCCCGTATGGAGCCATCAGTCTTCGCCCGACATGTGCATTGCTCTCGCAATTTTTTTTTCAGATGAGAGCTTTTGGGCTCCCCTAAAATCGGTTACCAGTAGAACCGACACGCGACGCCAGCCTATTTTCCTGATCAATACTCGCCTTCTTGTACTGAGAGCTGTTCCCAAACATAAATTATTCATATACAAAGTATTCCCATATGAAATTTGAACATGTACATGCAATAAACTAAACATAATAGTAAAAGCTGCCAACATAAGGCCATCATGAACTATTCACACCAATCAATTTTTTGTCGTTGATAATTTTATAAGAACTTTAATACCAACAATATACCTTCATGACAAAAGACCGCATTCACAAAGATTTTGGGGTGTTACACTTACAATATTTGATAAAATACATTTATCTACTACTAAATCAAGAAAAAAAATTGCCTAAACTATTACAACCCAAAAACTCGACAAATAATTAAACAAAGCACACAAACGGTCAAGGTTTTCATCGGTTTTGCACATCAACATAATAATACAATATCATTAAGATTGTTGGCTTGGTCCATGATAAAAATGCATGTTTTACCATGGATCTAAAACACTTACAATAAGTAAAAAAACAAGCCAACGAAAACGAAGAAAAACTACAATAATTAATCTACGATTAGTATATGTAACTTGTGGCTATAGGATCTTAAAATACATTATTTTAGACCCAACGATGGTCGAAATTTTTAGAAAAAAAGACTTTAGTTTTAGCCACTTTTACATATACAAGTTAATCATATGGCACATACGATGGCTCTGATACCACTGTTGGTGATTATGAAAAGAAACACAAAATAAACATATATAATAACGCAGCGAAATAATCACCAAAAGGATCAACGTATTGCCAATATAATTAAACTAGAAATACAAATAACGATATACCTTTGTAGCGTGATTTGTACACCAATCGGGATCTACTTGTATGCTCTTTTGAAACCAAGCATTCGATGGAGAATGCCTCTAGAGTAGTCCACACTACACCTCCTTGATCACCACCGGATGCTAGTCCTCCTTAGTAACGGATCTTGTAGCTTCAATTAATCAAGAACGAAGCTAGAAGATCAAAGTGGAAAAACCCAAGAGAGGGCTAAGGGTGGGGCGCCGATTTTAGAGAGAGGAGAGGAAAAATTAGGTTAGCTTAATTAGGTCATTAACATTTCTATTTATTAATGAACCCTAAAGCTACCTTGGGCCTCTTAAAGGTTCTCCCTAGTAAATCTTCATGGGCCTTGAATTAATTAAGTTAATAGGCTAGCTATTAACTTAAATCCAATACAAACCCATTAATCCACTATTAATGATTTGTGCCCATTTAATTATCCCATGTTACTTAGGCTATTAATATAATGTAAATACAGTAATTACATTATATATTAAATGGTATCTACTGATGTATTGTGTGTGACCCTATAGGCCCATGTGTATCTAGCCATATAATTATATATTATGACACGAGCATATTCCAACAGTATTATTTCTCCAGTGAAGGGTAAAAAATTTAAGGTCCGTGAAAGGTGTTACCGTATTATTTCGGAAACTTGAAGAAGATGCAACCGTATCTCGTAATCAATCAAAACACCAAAAAAAACTCTAGAAACCAACCAAAAAGCCGAAAAAGAACTCTTGAAATTAACAAAAAAACCCGAAAATATTCCTCGAAATCGATTAAAAAAACTTAAAAATTCCTTGAAATCAAGCATACAGTTTTAAAAATTCCTCGAAACGTTAGAATTAGGCTAAAAGCACATCAGATAATATTGAACATCGGTAAGAAAATGTAGACGCGTCGATAAAAACTGTGCTTTTTATAATTATTTTATGTCTATATTATATGGTATCACCGTATGAAAAAAAAAATTGAGTCCACCCCTACCGATCGAATCTTCTATAACAAATATTTTCTTTTCCTTCTTTCGCCCCCATCTCTTATCCGGCCGTGCACCTATTCAAAGGACAAGAAGTCAACGAAGAAGAAAAAGATGATATGCCTTTTTTACCAATTTAATTTGGATTGTTTTATCACTAAGGGACCGTTTACCTAATCACTTATCCGGGTAAGTGGTTATCGGTATAGTTCAAGACTATTACTTACTTTTCGGGTAGGATTTTAGTCCACCAAATTGGCATCATATGCAACAATTTGTCGGTAAGCGCTAACCGTGGTAAGAGACGTCGCACTCACTTACCGGGTGAGACTCTCGGTCCTTGCTTTCGACTCTCGGTCCTTGCTTCCGCTCTTACCGGGTAAGATTCTTAATACTTGTCATATTCATCCCGTAAGCTAACGTGACTTGGTAAGCACTTACTCGGATAAGCGTTTCATAAACGACCCCTAAATAAATTTGTCTTAAAAAAACGTCCACTTTCATATAAATGCACACATAGTCAAAGAAAGCAAAATAATTATTTTAGATCAAAGTTTATTTATTTGTTTAATATTTATCCTTCAACTTTCATCATTCACTTTTGCTTTTAAAGTTTTCCACTTTTACCCTTTCTATGCTACTACTCCACTCTGCCTAAACCAATTTATGGTTGAATTTGCAGAAAGAATAGTAAGATTTGGAGATGGTCATAATTAGGGGTCTAAAAAATCGTTGGATTATTTAAATCGGTCGAACCAAGTTAAATCGAATCGTTTTTTGTGGTTTGAGTGGACTGACGGTTCGGTCTGAAAAATAGCCAAACCGTTTGGTCCGGTCTAGTCTGCGGTTTGACCCCTTTTTTTAGTGGTCTGAACCGAACTGACCGCCAAAATGCGCATTTGTAATCGTGTTTAATTTTCATGTTATAGACACTATTTTATGGCTCAACTAATAAAAAGTTCGACAAAGACATGTTTTTAGTTTTCATTTTCTCAATTGATCGTGTTATCTATATCGACAAAGCTCTAAAATCCGTCATAATCAAAAATCCAAATCGTCCCCGACTTGCTCAATATTTGTTCAAAATTCAACTATTGTTGGTAGGCTTGTTTAAATTGTTTTTCAGCTTGTTCAATAATATATAAACGTTTTTTATATAATTCAATATACTATTTCTTAATTTATAATGTTATGTTGGTAGAAACTTTATTTTGGATATATATATTTTATTATTTTTTAGTTTATAACCCATAAAAAGCCCAAACAACCTAAACCGGTCAAACCAGATCGCCTTTTGTGGTCCGGTTTGAGTGTTTTGGTCACTTGCTACTAAATCGCTCGGTTTGAAACTTTCCTAGACCGCCATTATGGTTTGTGGTTTGGGGTGTTAAATTACCCAAACCGGACCGCAAACAACCTTAGTCACTATCTAATCACCCAACATTAACTTGGAAACTTATATATATATATATATATATATATATATATATATATATATAGAGAGAGAGAGAGAGAGAGAGAGAGAGAGAGAGAGAGAGAGAGGAGACAATAATCAAATGAGAATCGTAAAAAGGTTGAGGACCGTGACGACTAATCTCAATTATTCAAGTGTTTTAATCAAATGCCATTAACCATGGTGGCACTTTTTATAATATTTGTGAAAATTATGTTTAATATCAATCACATCTAATTTGAAAGTCGAAGGGCCTAGGGTTTTTAAATCCAACAAATGGGTTCGATGAACAACTCAGGGTTTTCTTTTTGCATTTTGTTTGCCTTAATCACTATTCTAACTTCCAAAAAAACCCATATTTTGGTATGACGATTCTCCCCATCCTCCAATGTATTTCTAGACGAGTGAAGGTAGATGTAAAGATTCCCCCACTCTCCATCTCTCACTTCTTTGGATTTTTCAAATCATATTCAACATATTCATTTTAACTCTCTCAGTGATTTGATGATGATCCTTATATTTAGTGAAAATTACTTAACTCTGCTTTAGTATAATTGTTTATGTTTCGGCGATCATCACGGAATTTGTTCAGTGATCACTAAACACGTATTTTAACATAATGCTTCAGTATCCCTGAAGACAAACCCTCACACCGAAGAAACATTCAACGACGTTGAAGAAATAACTGAAGATAGAAACAGTCCACTCATGATTTGAATCGGCATTCAGTAAAACCAAGATTGTCTACATCGTGAGAAATCTAACGATGGTTAACTCAGCGATAGTTGAAAAGCTTCTCAGCAATTCAAGTCTATCACTGATCAAGAGTCTTGCTCTACAAGTTTTATGTTTGTCTTACTCTCTTGCACAAAAGGACAATGTTACATAGTACGATTGTTTTTTTCTACAACCGTGCTTACCAACTACCTGCCATCTACTATTCATTAGCGGCCAAAAGAATGCTAAAAGCAAAAAAGACAAGTACACGCATTCCACTCTCCTCTTGACACGTGGATTGTACCTCCAAGGTGCATTTAATGTAGTGAGTATAAATAGTAGTGAATACCTTATTCTTCACATTTCTAGACTCATCTTACACCTTTTTAGTGCTCCCTTTTCTCTCTTGTTCTTATTATTTCTTGTGCAATAAAACTTAGTGATTCTCATATATTTTTTAGATTAGGTTTACATTTTCTATTTCCACAACATTGTGTAAAATTCGTTGTTGATTAATCAATAATTAAGAAAAGAATTTAAAAAATAATTTTTGTGTGTTTGTATTCATCCACCCTTCTACAAACTGTTTAAGGGGTTGTTTGGTTGTGGCTTAATGGGCTGTACAGCCTGTATGGCTTATTCGTCCAGCCATAAATAACCGTTCGATTATGGCTTATTCGCTCAGAAAGTGGCTGAATCGCTCAGCATAAAAACATCACTCCTTTACATTCAGCTGGTCAAAAGACACATCCTACCCCTCATTCACTCAACCCATTTCCCACTCTATCTAGAAAACCCTCAAATCCACAGATCCACCACTCCTCTCAAGCTGCCACCATTGTTGTCCTATGCCTCACCATTGCCACCGTCGTTTCCCTCTGCCCCACCACCGCTGGTCGTCCTTGCCTTTTGCCTCACCACCGCCGGTCATCACTGCCCTATGCAGCTCTGCATCACCACCGCGGTCGTCCCTACCTTTGCCTCACCATCGTTGGTCGTCTGCCTCACTACTCCATCTTCAAACTTCCATCTGATTTTCATCTTCGAATTTTGTTGTTTGCTGCTCCCTGCTTCACCGCTTAATTCTTTGTTGCTTCATACTTGGATGGCATTTTTTTTATTTGTGGTGTTGTACCTTTTATGATTTTTTATTGTTTGTTGGTAAGGTGGTTTCCAACCCATTTGTGATAATTTTTATTTAGTATTTATAAATTTGGTCATCTTTTCTAATTTGAGGTTTTATTTGATGATTTGTTTATATTTTTATAAATTTAGACCTCTCCTCTAATCTCCCCTTTTTTATAAACGTTTAAATTGGTATTTTTTTAAATAATTATAAGTCATTTATTCAATATTTTTAGCAAACTGTTTATTTATATAAGCAAAAAGTAAGACTGGGGCCAAAATAGTCATTTCTAACATTCTGACTGTTTATTCAATACAACAACCGAACACCAACATATCTGTTAACATTCAGACAACCAAATCCACTCAGACATCCATATCCATTCAGGTCTTAACAGCAAACGAACCGAACAGCACCTAACTCTTGTAGAGCCCTTTGGGACCAATAGATGATGATAAACATGGTCGTCGACATTGTTGCTAATGATAACAACAAAGGTTTTACTTGAAGGTTCAGATGTTTTTTGATATCCTCATTGTTCTCCACGAGTGATGGATATGAGTTTTTCCGGTAGCAATAATCATGTCTACGCTTCTTCACTTCACTTCGTCTACGCTTGAGACCCTCATAGTATGCATGCATGCTCATATATATAAAACTGTCAAAAAAGGGAAAACTGTATTAAAAAAGATCTTGCACCAACCAAGTGATTCTTATTTTGACATTTTTAGCAAGAAATTAAGCACCGTTAAGTTTTTATTGTTTTTCTACGTTATCAACAATTAATTTTGTATTCTCTAATAATCTGACTAGGAGACTCTGTGAATGTAGTGATAATTCATGAACGGGCATGGTCAACTTAAAACAACTTAAAAGTATCAGAAAAACTCATGTGTAATAACTATGAAACATAGAATCATATACTTATACCTTCATAGTCATATTAATTATATCATTTTTATTTACTTTAATAAACTAACTAAATTATGCAATCAATATCAATCAATTAAAGAAAAAACCAAGGTGAATGATGTGGCACAATGTGGTTTGAGAACTGCTTAAGTTTTGGATTGTGGTTGAAGTTTGTTGTTCCACATTGGTGAGGAAGTGAAAAATTAGAAGAGAAAATGACTATATAAAAGAGAATAGGACAACTTGAAATCTTGAATGTTGATCAAAATTTTAATCCAATTTTGGGTTAAAAAGTTAGTATTTATTTACATTAAAAAACATTTCACCTAATCAATATATATATTAAAGAAAAAACCAAGGTGAATGATGTGGCACAATGTGGTTTGAGAACTACTCAAGTTTTGGATTCTGGTTGAAGTTGGTTGTCCCACGTTGGTGAGGACGTGAAAAATTAGAATAGAAAATGACTATATAAAAGAGAATATGACAACTTGAAATCTTGAATTTGATCAAAATTTTAATCCAATTTTGGGTTAAAAAGTTAGTATTTATTTACATTACAAAACATTTCACCTAATCAATATATATATATATATATTAAAAAAACCAAGGTGAATGATGTGGCACAACGTGGTTTGAGAACTGCTCAAGTTTTGGATTGTGGTTGAAGTTGGTTGTCCCACATTGGTGAGGAAGTGAAAAGTTAGAATAGAAAATGACTATATAAAAGAGAATATGACAACTTGAAATCTTGAAATCTTGAATGTTGATCAAAATTTTAATCCAATTTTGGGTTAAAAAGTTAGTATTTATTTACATTACAAAACATTTCACCTAATCAATATATATATATATATATATATATATATAAGAAAAAACCAAGGTGAATGACGTGGCACAATGTGGTTTGAGAACTGCTCATGTTTTGGATTGTGGTTGAAGTTCGTTGTCCCACATTGGTGAGAAAGTGAAAAGTTAGAAAATAAATGACTATATAAAAGAGAATATGACAACTTGAAATCTTGAATGTTGATCAAAATTTTAATCCATTTTTGGTTAAAAAGTTAGTATTTGTTTACATTACAAAACATTTCACCTAATCAATATACATATTAAAGAAAAAACCAAGGTGAATAATGTGACACAATGTGGTTTGAGAATTGCTCAAGTTTTGGAATGTGGTTGAAGTTGGTTGTCCCACATTGGTGAGAAAGTGAAAAGTTAGAAGAGAAAATGACTAAATAAAAGAGAATATGACAACTTGAAATCTTGAATGTTGATCAAAATTTTAATCCAATTTTGGGTTAAAAAGTTAGTATTTATTTACATTACAAAACATTTCACCTAATCAATATATATATTAAAGAAAAAACCAAGATGAATGATGTGGCACAATGTGGTTTGAGAAATTCTCAAGTTTTGGATTGTGGTTGAATTTGTTGTCCCATATTGGTGAGGAAGTGAAAAGTTAGAAAAGAAAATGACTATATAAAAGAGAATTGGACAACTTGAAATCTTGAATGTTGATCAAAATTTTAATCCAATTTTTGGTTAAAAAGTTAGTATTTATTTACATTACAAAACATTTCACCTAATCAATATACATATTAAAGAAAAAACCAAGGTGAATAATGTGACACAATGTGGTTTGAGAACTGCTCAAGTTTTGGATTGTGGTTGAAGTTGGTTGTCCCACATTGGCGAGGAAATGAAAAGTTAGAAGAGAAAATGACTATATAAAAGATAATATGACAATTTAAAATCTTGAATGTTGATCAAAATTTTAATCCAATTTTGGGTTAAAAAGTTAGTATTTATTTACATTACAAAACATTTCACCTAAACAATATATATTTTAAAGAAAAAACCAAGGTGAATGATGTGGCACAATGTGGTTTGAAACTGCTCAAGTTTTGGATTGTGGTTGAAGTTCGTTGTCCCACATTGGTGAGGAAGTGAAAAGTTAGAAGAGAAAATGACTATATAAAAGAGAATATGACAACTTGAAATCTTGAAGGTTGATCAAAATTTTAATCCAAGTTTGGGTTAAAAAGTTAGTATTTATTTACATTACAAAACATTTCACCTAATCAATATATATATATATTAAAAAAACAAGGTGAATGATGTGGCATAATGTGGTTTGAGAACTGCTCAAGTTTTGGATTGTGGTTGAAATTCGTTGTCCCACATTGGTGAGAAAGTGAAAAATTAGAAAAGAAATGACTATATAAAAGAGAATATGACAACTTGAAATCTTGAATGTTGATCAAAATTTTAATCTAATTTTGGTAAAAAAGTTAGTATTTGTTTACATTACAAAACATTTCACCTAATCAATATACGTATTAAAGAAAAAACCAAGGTGAATAATGTGACACAATGTGGTTTGAGAATTGCTTAAGTTTTGGAATGTGGTTGAAGTTGGTTGTCCCACATTGGTGAGGAGGTGAAAAGTTAGAAGAGAAAATGACTATATAAAAGAGAATATGACAACTTGAAATCTTGAATGTTGATCAAAATTTTAATCCAATTTTGGGTTAAAAAGTTAGTATTTATTTACATTACAAAACATTTCACCTAATCAATATACATATTAAAGAAAAAACCAAGGAGAATAATGTGACACAATGTGGTTTGAGAACTGCTCAAGTTTTGGATTGTGGTTGAAGTTGGTTGTCCCACATTGGTGAGGAAGTAAAAAGTTAGAAGAGAAAATGACTATATAAAAGATAATATGACAACTTGAAATCTTGAATGTTGATCAAAATTTTAATCCAATTTTGGGTTAAAAAGTTAGTATTTATTTACATTACAAAACATTTCACCTAAACGATATATATTTTAAAGAAAAAACCAAGGTGAATGATGTGGCACAATGTGGTTTGAAACTGCTCAAGTTTTGGATTGTGGTTGAAGTTCGTTGTCCCACATTGGTGAGGAAGTGAAAAGTTAGAAAAAAATGACTATATAAAAGAGAATATGACAACTTGAAATCTTGAATGTTGATCAAAATTTTAATCCAATTTTGGGTTAAAAAGTTAGTATTTATTTACATTACAAAACATTTCACCTAATCAATATATATATATATTAAAGAAAAAACCAAGGTGAATAATGTGATACAATGTGGTTTGAGAACTGCTCAAGTTTTGGATTTGTGGTTGAAGTTGGTTGTCCCACATTGGTGAGGAAGTGAAAAGTTAGAAGAGAAAATGACTATATAAAAGAGAATATGACAACTTGAAATCTTGAATGTTGATCAAAATTTTAATCCAATTTTGGGTTAAAAAGTTAGTGTTTATTTACATTACAAAACATTTCACCTAATCAATATATATATATATATATATATATTAAATAAAAAACCAAGGTGAATGATGTGACACAATGTGGTTTGAGAGCTGCTCAAGTTTTGGATTGTGGTTGAAGTTGGTTGTCCCACATTGGTGAGGAAGTGAAAAGTTAGAAGAGAAAATGACTATATAAAAGAGAATAGGACAACTTGAAATCTTGAATGTTGATCATAATTTTAATTCAATTTTGGGTTAAAAGGTTAGTATTTATTTACATTACAAAACATTTCACCTAATCAATATATATATTAAAGAAAAAACCAAGGTGAATGATGTGGCATAATGTGGTTTGAAACTGCTCAAGTTTTGGATTGTGGTTGAAGTTCGTTGTCCCACATTGGTGAATAAGTGAAAAGTTAGAAGAGAAAATGACTATATAAAAGTGTAATAGCCGAGACTAATTTAGAAGAGTTTAAAGACTTGTGGTAAAATTTATAAAACTGAAAGTTGAGGGACTAAAGTGTTAATAAAGGATTAGGGTATAAGAACCCAATGATTGGCACAAAACCCTAATTTCCAATCATTTTTGGTGTGAGTGGCGGCTGAGCAAAAAGAGAAAGAGAAAGAGAGGGCAAGAAGGAAGAAAGGGTTCTTCAAATTTATTTGGGGGAAGAGAAAGATTTCAGCATCTTCAAGTTATCAGGTAATTTCTCCTCTACCATTTCTAGTTTTTGAGCTTGCTGCTGGATTAGTTTTATTTGAGTTCTAGCTTAAAAGTTGAGATTTAAGCTTAAAGGAAGATTTTAGGTGTCATATTGTGTTTTTGCAACTAAAAGTTTGGTAATAAATGAACTAAGTAAATCAGAATGTTGTTGTTAATCTAAGATTTGTTGGAATATGAGCTTAATAGTGGGTTTTCGGTTCCAATTGGGTTCAGAATCGTCGTCTGGAAAGTTCCAGGGAATGTCCGGACACGGTGACCAATTTGAGAAAAGTATCCGGATGTGATGATTG
Source organism: Saussurea involucrata (assembly GCA_033807775.1). NCBI lineage: Eukaryota > Viridiplantae > Streptophyta > Magnoliopsida > Asterales > Asteraceae > Saussurea > Saussurea involucrata. The sequence continues at coordinate 95,103,896 of CM066312.1, read as the reverse complement.
TTCGGGTAAGAAAGCTACCCGGTAAGTGCAAGCTATCCGGTAAGAGTAATTTGTCTGGTAAGTATTATTTCGTCCGGATTGTAGATTTTTGTCCGGAAAGTAGTTGTCCGGTAAGGTCCGGTAAGTGGACACCCGGAAAGTAGTTACCCGGAAAGTAGCAGACATCCGGTAAGTTGAAACCGAATGGTGTCCGGACTGGTGGTTTAGGCATCTGAGTAGTTTATATCTCATCTATTTCTCAGGTAATTCGACAGTAAGCCAGAAGTAAAGTAAGAAAAGACCTTATAAGCATCAGGTGAGTTTTCTAACTAAAATACGTGACTTTTAACGTGTTTTCTAAAGTGAGAACATGATGAGAAATGCCATGTTTTATTCTTATGCTTTTAACTGCTTGAAAGTTGTTTAAAGTTTTATATGAGATGTATGCATACATTGTGTAGACGTAAATTGGCTAAGTCGGGGGGAGGTTCCGCCAGTACTCACGCCGCGGGGAGGTTCCGTTTATGCCATGGGAAGTGAGACCCAATAAGGCAGCGTGATACTGACTCGTTGTCACTCTCGTGTGACTTCAAGGTGCCATTTACGGGAGCGGATTATATCCGTGAAAGTTTTCCAATTGTTCAGCTATGCGGTTTATTATTTAAAGTTTTACATATGACAGTCATGAAATGTTTTTAAATGATTTTGAGAACTGTCAGGAGCGACTCACTAGACCTCATGGTCTAACCCTCGCTTTTTTCCGAATTAAATCATTTTCAGGTAAGCAAGTAGTGAAAGGCTCTGGCAGGTGAGCAGGGCAGTTTGTGGATAGATGCAGTAGAGACAGAGACACTATTATTTCTAGCTTTTGGGACCCATTTTTGGGGTATTCTGATCTATATGAATTGCATGCTTTATTTTAGACTGGGTTGTTACAAAAAGAGAATATGACAACTTGAAATCTTGAATGTTGATCAAAATTTTAATCCAATTTTGGGTTAAAAAGTTAGTATTTATTTACATTACAAAACATTTCACCTAATCAATATATATATATATATATATATATATATATATATATATATATATTAAAGAAAAAAAACCAAGGTGAATGATGTGGCACAATGTGGTTTGAGAACTGCTCAAGTTTTGGATTGTGTTTGAAGTTGGTTGTCCCACATTGGTGAGAAAGTGAAAAGTTAGAAAAGAAAATGACTATATAAAAGAGAAAATGACAACTTGAAATCTTGAATGTTGATCAAAGATTTAATCCAATTTTGCGTTAAAAAGTTAGTATTTATTTACATTACAAAACATTTCACCTAACCAATATACATATTAAAGAAAAAACCAAGGTGAATAATATGGCACATTGTGGTTTGAGAATTGCTCAAGTTTTGGATTGTGGTTGAAGTTGGTTGTCCCACATTGGTGAGGAAGTGAAAAGTTAAAAGAGAAAATGACTATATAAAGGAGAATATGACAACTTGAAATCTTGAATGTTGATCAAAATTTTAATCCAATTTTGGGTTAAAAACATTTCTCCTAATTAATATATTTATTAAAGAAAAAAAACAATGTGAATAATGTGACACAATGTGGTTTGAGAATTGCTCAAGTTTTGGATTGCGGTTGAAGTTGGTGGCCCACATTGGTGAGGAAATGAAAAGTTAGAAGAGAAAATGACTATATAAAAAAGAATATGACAACTTGAAATCTTGAATGTTGATCAAAATTTTAATCCAAGTTTGGGTTAAAAAGTTAATATTTATTAACATTACAAAACATTTCACCTAATCAATATATATATTAACAAAAAAACCAAGGTGAATGATGTGGCACAATGTGGTTTGAAAACTGCTCAAATTTTGGATTGTGGTTGAAGTTGGTTGTCCCACATTGGTGAGGAAGTGGAAAGTTAGAAGAGAAAATGACTATATAAAAGAGAATATGACAACTTGAAATCTTGAATATTGATCAAAATTTTAATCAAATTTTGGGTTAAAAAGTTAGTATTTATTTACATTACAAAACATTTCACCTAATCAATATATATATTAAAGAAAAAAACCAATGTGAATGATGTGGCACAATGTGGTTTGAAAACTGCTCAAGTTTTGGATTGTGGTTGAAATTTGTTGTCCCAAATTGGTGAGGAAATGAGAAGTTAGAAGAGAAAATTACTATATAAAAGAGAATATGACACCTTGAAATCTTGAATGTTGATCAAAATTTAAATCCAATTTTGGGTTAAAAAGTTAGTATTTATTTACATTACAAAACATTTCACCTAATCAATATATATATATATATATATATATATATATATATATATTAAGAAAAAACCAAAGTGAATGATGTGGCACAATGTGATTTGAGAACTGCTCAAGTTTTGGATTGTGGTTGAAGTTGGTTGTCCCACATTGGTGAGGAAGTGAAAAGTTAGAAGAGAAAATGACTATATAAAAGAGAATATGACAACTTGAAATCTTGAATGTTGATCAAAATTTTAATCCAATTTTGGATTAAAAAGTTAGTATTTATTTACATTACAATACATTTCACCTAATCAATATACATATTAAAGAAAAAACCAAGGTGAATAATGTTGCGCAATGTGGTTTGAAAATTGCTCAAGTTTTAGATTGTGGTTGAAGTTGGTTGTCCCACATTGGTGAGAAAGTGAAAAGTTAGAAGAGAAAATGACTATATAAAAGAGAATATGACAACTCAAAATCTTGAATGTTGATCAAAATTTTAATCCAATTTTGGGTTAAAAACATTTCTCCTAATCTATATATATATTAAAGAAAAAACCAAGGTGAATGATGTGGCACAATGTGGTTTGAGAACTGCTCAAGTTTTTGATTGTAGTTGAAGTTGGTTGTCCCACATTGGTGCGGAAATGAAAAGTTAGAAGAGAAAATGACTATGTAAAAGAGAATATGACAACTTGAAATCTTGAATGTTGATCAAAATTTTAATCCAATTTTGGGTTAAAAAGTTAGTATTTATTTACATTACAAAATATTTCACCTAATCAATATACATATTAAAGAAAAAAACAAGGTGAATAATGTGGCACAATGTGGTTTGAGAACTGCTCAAGTTTTGGATTGTGCTTGAAGTTGGTTGTCCCACATTGGTGAGGAAGTGAAAAGTTAGAAGAGAATATGACAACTTGAAATCTTGAATGTTGATCAAAATTTTAATCCAATTTTGGGTTAAAAAGTTAGTATTTATTTACATTAGAAAACATTTCACCTAATCAATATATATATTAAAGAAAAAACCAAGGTGAATGATGTGGCACAATGTGGTTTGAGAACTGCTCAAGTTTTGGATTGTGGCTGAATTTCGTTGTTCCACATTGGTGAGGAAGTGAAAAGTTAGAAGAGAAAATGACTATATAAAAGAGAATATGACAACTTGAAATCTTGAATGTTGATCAAAGTTTTAATCCAATTTTGGGTTAAAAAGTTTGTATTTATTTACATTACAAAACATTTCACCTAATCAATCAATACCAATCAATCATCAATATATATATAAAAGAAGAAACCAAGGTGAATGAGGTGGCATCTCCTAAGCATCACAAAGCTACATTTCTTTTTTCTAAGTTTTTTGATTTTTAAATATTTGATATGCTAAAGATCTTAATGCCCCTCTATGAAATATGTATTTTTCACTTAAAAGATGGTACTTTGGTAATTTTGGCACCACTTTAATTAACTTTCAATACTTAAACTATCCATCTTCCTATATTAATCATTTACTTTATTGCAATTTATGTTCATAAATCATTTATCTTCACTTTTTTATGTTTTAACCATTCATATTTCCTCATTTATTTTATTAATCATTCATTTTCTCTTATTTAAGCACAAGTTTATTTTTTTAGGATATGTTATTAGTTTTTTTAATTCTCTGTCATACAACCTACCTCCCTTTCTTTTTCTTCTAACACATTTTCTCTCACTAGGTATGGTCTTTTGTTTATACTCAAGTTCTTTGATATTATGCTGACTTTATACAATCTTTATGTTGAGTTTTCTTTGTAGTAGGTGATACAAGGAGAAAGAAGCTCTAAAGATCACCAAATATGCGAAATAGCATTAAAGCTTCATCACCATGGTACACATATACATTACTACATGTAATGGTTTCATTCAACTACTTCTCATTTCAATTTATTCTTGATTTTGTCTATTTTATAATTTCATTACGTGTTATTACCTTAATTCTCATTTCTATATTTTTTTCTCAGGAGCATAATCCACAAAGCAAAAAAAATATTTGTGTATTGTTTATTCAAGTATTACATTGTTTCTTGGGGTCGTAAATCTACATTTTTATATTCACTTATTGTTTGATACGTATACTAATAGATATTTTTAGTGTTACATTGGAGAAATCGAAGTTTTATATGAATGTAAATCGACTAATATTATCGAGAGTTTGTTTCTTGACCTTCAATGATTGAATCATGCTTAATATTATACTAATTTTCATTTATGAATTTAGTTTTTTGCTTCATACAACTTAAGAGTTCCATCCATAAACCTTTGCTACAAATCTAATGAGATCTATACCATTGTCAACATTGTTATCGGGGACTATCAATTTTAAAAAAATAAAGTTGGTGAATCACCCATACACAAGAAAAGTGAAAAATAAAACGGACGATTTTTGACAATGCAATTTAATCGTCTTTAGTTGATGCATGATCAATTCAAAATTTGACGTTAAATACAAAAAATTATTGGTGAAAAAGAAAAAAAATATTAAAAGAAAGTAACTCTACAACTAAATGAAAAAGAAAGTGAACCCTTAATTTCTTCTTTATATACTAGATTTTGAAGACTTCTACATTGTTTTTATAAAAGATAATAATTATGATAAAAACACTTTTTATTATATTAATAATGTATTATTGAATTTCTTAAAGACGGTTACAATTTAAAAAATTATAGTATTTGGTTAAGATTATTTAAACTACATATTTTAATAATAACCCTCTATGAAATATGTATTTTTCACTTAAAAGAGGGTACTTTGGTAATTTTGGCACCACTTTAATTAACTTTCGATACCTAAACTATCCATCTTCCTATATTAATAATTTATTTTATTGCAATTTATGTTCATAAATCATTTATTTTCACTTATTTATGTTCTTAACCATTCACATTTCCCCATTTATTTTAATTAATCATTCATTTTCTCTTATTTAAGCACAAGTTTATTATTTTGGGATATGTTATTGTTTTTTTACATCTTTTTCATACAACCAACCTCTTTTTTTTCTTAAAACACATTTTCTCTCATTAAAAGATCGATCTAGGTTATGGTCTTTTGTTTATACTCAAGTTCTATGATATGTGTTGACTTCAATGATCTTTATGTTGTGATATATATATATATATATATATATATATATATATATATATATATATATATATATATATATATATATAGAGGCGGGTTCAAACGAGGAGCGTACCAATTTAAGAGAACGTGAGGAGCAATTGATAGTTATGAATCACATATGATTGGCATTTGTGGATCACATGTGATTCACAACTGATCTGGATGAGAATCGACAGTTATGGATCACATGTGATTGGCAGTTGTGGATCATTAATGATCCGCGACTTGCACGCGTCGCGAACCAAGTCGCGCTACTTTTGCGCGAAAATTCGATTATGTCCGATTTTTTAGCGTTGTAAATCATATGTGATCAGAAGCATGGGAGTGCTCCTCACGTTCTCTTAAATTGGTACGCTCCTCGTTTGAACCTTCCTCTCTCTCTCTCTCTCTATATATATATATATATATATATATATAGGGTATAGGGGCCTATTCATGAGAGATCCTAGTAAAAGGTGATAACTGTGAGATCCAATCTCAACCACAAATCAGAGATAAATTAGGAAACTATTTTATTTTGGTAATATTGACTTAAATTTTAATCAAAGGTCAATTTAGGTATTTTAAAAGTATCCTCTCTCCTCCCTCATCCCTCCTCCCTTCTCTCTCCTCTCTCCTCTCTCCTCTCCGGCCATCTCTTCTCCGGCGAGATTTTTTCCGACAAACACATGATATCACAGTGTATCACAAATCTTCAAACATATTAACTGCAGTGTTTACATAATATCACAGTGTATCACAAATCTTCAAACATTAACTGCAGTGTTACATAATATCGCAGTGTTACACAAATCTTCAAACATTAACTGCAGTGTGTTACATTGTGATTACCATACAAAATGCACTATGATACCCAAAATACATACAACGATGCACAATGTAACACAGTGATATCCACTGTGTTACACTGTGATTACCATACAAATGCACTATGATACCCAAAAATAAACACAAAGTTGCACAATGTAACACAATGATATCCACTGTGTTATACTGTGATTACCATTAAGATACATTTTGTTACATTGTAATTACCATTAAGATACACTTAAAAAACATTGTGATACATTGTGATGCTACATGTGATACATCAAAACTGTGACACATCTCTGATATTACATCTCCGACGAGATTTGCGTTACATCTCTGGCGAGATCTGAAATCAGAGAGAGGGGGGGGGATTGAAAATCAAAATTGTACCGTTGTCATCGTCTTAAAGATCTGTATCATTGTCTTCGATCTTGCCTACTTATGCCGATGATTTCTTCGTCGTCTTCTTTTGCGATCTTCAGTCGTCCAAACAAACCAAAAGGAGAAGTAAATATAAAAAGGCAACCGCCGGAGAAGAGATGGCTGGAGAAGAGATGGCCGGAGATGGCGTAGAGATGGCTGTTATTAACGGTGGTGGCGCCATTTCCGGCGGCTCCATTTCCGGAGAAGAGATGGCCGGAGAAAGTGATGTGCGACGGCTGTAATATGGAGAAGGAAAAGGGAAGCTAGGTGAAACACCCAAAAAACGGAGTCAATTTAAACCTTGAAATTTCCACCAGTTATGATCAAAACTTTCAAACTTATATAACCTGAGGATCAAATGTAAGGTTTTTATATACAACTGGCATTACTTAAATAACTTATTAATCTAATCACCTCATAACAATCAGATTAATCGAGTTATCTAAACAACTGTCCCAAAAGACTTCAAAGAACAACTAGATCCTTTGTTATTTCTAAGTCTGAATCTCTCCAAAAGTTCTCTTCTCTCGTTCCCGCTACTTCCCGGAGCTTGTACCTGGTAAGAAGATTCAACTTGAAACATTAGGCTTTCGCCTAGTGAGAATACTCAAGTCAAAATAAAATTTAATAATTAAAACATGAACAGATAACTCAAACCTGTTCTCACCCATCTTACCGTACGACAACTCCTTTCCAGATCGGGGAATCTACCCCACTCCCATTCCTACGACTAACTCATTTAATTGTAACAACAAAAATAAGAGTTAACTCTGAATCATTCCAGATTCACAATCAAAATTCACACACAAGAAATTACAAGTCAAAACTTGCCTATTTCTTAATCAGGAAGTAGAGATTACAAATTACTTTATGCCTATCTCTAATCTTCCTCTCATCACAGGGAAATCTCCGATCTTCCCGAAACAATGGAAATCTCTGATCTTCCATAAATCGAAATGGGAATTACAAATCAAAATCTGCCTATTCCACATTCCACCTCTGCATCAATGGTCCCAATGGGATTATAATATCGCGATACTCAATCGGGACTCACGATGGTTCGAGGTTCACCCAATTACTAAAATCACACCCCTTTGGTCTATGGCGAGTAATCGGTTCCCATTATACCGTACCCAAGTGCCCTCGGTGACCGGATGCCTATTTTAGTAAAAGCACATAATCACATAATATAATACAATCGATACTACTATATGCGTCCAGCATAGAATGTATCATATCTCTGAACATATTCTATATATAAAATATAGAATATTCTTACTCCACATCTCAATCTCTTTATTACCCCTTCTCTGAAATCTGATATGATGATCACCATCTCAATAGTTATTTATATTTTCGAACTCATAGATAGGCCTTTATAATATATCTCAATTTGGCTTCTCAATCACATTTAGAGTTCATAATCATCTAACATATTGCATATAACAGATAATCCTGCTCATTATAAGGAATATGAATAATTCCTGTTCATCAACTTCTTAACTATCCCCTCATAGTAATTTAACACGAGAGTTAATATATATCAGTTGTTAATCTATATCTTTAAACTCATGGATGGATCTTTATAGTTTGTCTCAATAAAGCTTCAAATCATATTTAGAGTTCATAACCACATAGTAATTTCATGTAGTAGATAATCAAACTTAGCATGCAAGATTAATAATAAATACTAGTTCATCAACTTCATAGATAACTCATCTTAGAAGTTTTAGCATGGAAATCCACATAACACAACTTTTAATCGCCCTCTTGGCTTATCTCTAATTTAATCCAATCCACATAAAACATATTCATGCATATATATAAAGCATCTAATTCAAGATTAATTACTGAATTTTAAAGAGAGTTGAATAAACTCACCCGATGCGTTATCACTCCTTTTAGTCCTTTTTAACTCGTAAGGCTCCTTTCTTCACTACCACGGCTTACTGTATTATTCAGTTTACATATACTGATATTAATTTTCCAAAACAGAACCCTCTACAACTGAAAATCCTTAATTTCTAAATATTACACCTCAAGTCGCAGTGGACTTCGCAGTCGCCTATTGCGATCCCAAATCCAAATCGCAGTGAACTGGAGTCGCAGTCCTCTATTGCGATTCTAATTCCAAATCGCAGTCAACTATTGCGACTACAGTACCAAGTCGCAACTGCCCATTGCGATTTCAACCCAAGTCGCAACCAACTGTTGCGATTCCAAAGCCAAGTCACAACCCTCTATTGCGATTCCAACCCCAAATCGCAATCAACGGTTGCGATTCCAACTTCAAGTCGCTATTGCCTATTGCGACAATCATGAATGTCGCAACTCAAGGTTGCGACTTCGATGATATTCAACCAAGTCTCAGTTCACTAAGTTCATTCTAAACCCAGATTTTTGTACTTTTAATCTATGTTTGTTTATGCAAACTTGCAGATATGTTTAATATACTTACCTTAACACATCCAAAAACTCAGATTCTCATTATCATCATAATTTACCCAAAACCCATCAAAATCTTCTAAGAACATTTTTACTACTAAGATGAAGAATTTAAATGAGATGTTTACCTTATGATTCTTCAACCAACAGCAGATTAGATAAAATTCCCAGCAAGTCTTTCTTTTCTTCCTTCTCTTTCTCGATTTTTTTATCTCAATCTCTCTCTCGGTTTTCTCTTTCTCAAACCGTAACACACACAAAACACAACACACTCTCACACACTTAATCTATCAAGACTCACATTATGACACCTCAACCTTAAATAATCATGAGTCATTAATCATATTACCAAACAAACCTCCAACTTTCAAAGAATTGCACAACAAACCCTCAACATGAAAATCTATTTCAACAACACTTTTAAACAATTACAAACTTAACCCCCAAATTAGTTTATAATTCATAAAATAATAAAACGAAAATTCAGGATGTTACAATACTCCCCAACTTGAAAATGATTTCGTCCCCGAAATCAAAGTCAGGTAAACAAATGATGCTACCTACTTCTCATACTCTCTTCGGACTCTAGAGTTACATTAGTACCTCTATGGTGTTTCCATTGTACTTTCAACATAGCTGTTTCATTACCACTACGTAGCTTTCTAACCGATCTTTCCAAAATTACCTCTGATTCTTCCACACCGCAACTCTTTTCAATAACTCTCACATCAGTGAGTTCAATCACATCTTTCCTCTTTAGCCAAAAATATTTCCGAAGATAACATACTTGGAAGGTATTATGAACCTCTTCCAGTTCGGGCGGAAGATCCAAATGATATACTTATAACCAATCTTCTTAGAGTAATTGTTATCATTTCTCTCTTGTTTACACGAAATATCCACCATACAGTTACATTCCAAAAGAACAGTTTTTCTAAAACGTCAGTTAAGATCTCTAGCCAAAACCTCGCAATACCGAGAATTGCATTCGATGTATTTCTTTTACATCTACTGAATACTTCAACACTATAGCTTAACGGTTACAGTATTCTCTTCACCTAAAACCAATGGGATTGAGAAGAACAAGAGTCTTCCTTTCACCGCATCATCATCACAACTCACTCTCCAGGCCTCAAAATAACATTAACATGTACTACCTGAATACGTACACTATAAATTAAGCATACATGTTACTATTAAATACTTCAACAACTACCGCAGTCCATTATTACTTCCATGACTTACACATTTCTTCAATATAGAATGCTCTTACTTCCTTACATCACTATCTCATCGTACAACTACAATACAACCACACACCAAAGTATTCTCTTCTTACGAAACATAGATAAACAGTTCCATCAAAATCTCTAACCTAAAACATTCAGCCAAGTTATCTTGAAATGACATTACCGTTCGAAGTTATTACCATTCTTAGATCTTTAACTAATAATTTCTCATACAATTCTTTCACACATAAGGAGCAACTTATATTCCTTAACAATCTTTCTTTCACTACACCACATTGATCTACATACTCATCATTTTTATTAAACTTCCAGTGATTCAAATTACAACTTAACTGGCAACTCATACCATCAAATTTCTTTGGATAAACACTCACCACTGCTCCGACATTCTATTTCAATATAAGCCATATTACCCAGTTATCTTACAAACCACATATTTTATCAACTTTTATTAACAATTAATACTTTCCAACCGGAATTCCCAAAACTTCCATTCGGATACTTCCTCTTTCTAATATCACGTCTCATATTAGATGACACATGTATCTTGGCAATTAATGCCACTACTCGTTCATACATTCTCCACCCATAACATTTACCACATACCATGTCTCTCATAGTCATTCGTACATATTTAATTTTACAATCCCATTTTCTCGTTTAAATACACAGGTCTATATCACTAAATATCTCCTCCCCAACTTTAGTTGAACTACTACTCACGACTTTCTAATTAACCTTGAACTTATTCGTTCTTACTAGCTCTTTGTGATTCCAATATGTTGCATAGACAGGGTATAATTCCTCACAGATCAACACAATCTATACACTCCCTTTGTTTATCTCCAATATTTCATCTTTTATAAATCTTCCACATCGTAAGTAAACACTTATCTAAAAGCAACAGTCCTTCACTGTTCTAACAATCCCAACAAGGTGATCCTTCAACTTTTAAGCTTCTAATATAAACTTAACATTCATACACGATCCCAAAAAGGATAGCCAATGCATTCACGTTATATAAACTTAATTTTCAATACCGATTATGCAAGTTCAACCCCAAGCCTACGCCAAGCTTATCAAATTGGTTCAAAGTTCTTAAGACTTAACTAAATCCAAAACCGAGTCATCTACTCAAAGGATTTAAAGATCATTTATCAATACCAACTCATGCAAATAAATACATCTATCTCACATTATGCAACATACGCTCCGAGATGTGATAATCTTACGACCCCTTCATTGCTAATTTCCCAATGAAGTCAAATCATTTGCAAGTACATGCAACTCTTTTCATACTCCACAATGTATATAATCTGCCCAGGTTCATTAGTTCCAAAGATACTAAGTAAAATATCAAACAGTCTTTACACCTAAGACCAACACTTAAATTGTCACCGGTTCAAATACAATGCAGTTAAGTATACAACACATTCAATACTCCATCTCGACTCATTACACTGACAAATATTCAAAAGACTCATTTGTATATTAATCAGGCCTTTAAGGTCAAAACAAACGTTTGATTAAACACATGTCACTCACACGGTTACGTAAACCAAAATTCCTCTTTACTCAGGATCTTAACCTTATTAATCCTTTAATTGGCCAATGATTTCAAAATAATAGTTTATCACTCTCAAAACCTTCACATTTTCAAAATGTAACACGACAAAATTATTATACATCCACAAAATACCAAAAACATGCTTCGACCACATAACTTTCACTTAGGTTATAATTAATCAAACTCAAAATTTCCCAATTGTGTCGCACCCACTAATACCCACTTTGCGCATACCTTCTGCATAACAGCATACCGGTATCGCTCACGGTTTTGCTACTACCCGCACGGGCATACATGGAACGCATCCAGACCGCACCCAGTGATAGACAAAAGGCCTCGTACACCTTACACAACTCTCGCCTTTAAAGTTAAAACTCGTCATCTCACGGCCGACCCTCGGCAACTGTATTACTAATCACCGAACAAGGGTACAGACCCTCGTTTTATTGATACTAAAGTCCACTTTCGACTTTCTCACTGCTCATCTCTCATTTGAATACGATTACCAAAACCACAAACTTTCTCCCAAGGTTTATCCAACACCTCTCCTCTCTTGGAGTTCTTTCTTAGTTTATAGCGTAATACTCTACGATCTAGCGAGTTCATATCCTTCATGCATGACAATATAATAAATAACTCAATCCACACTTTTCTCATTTAAATAAATAATATTCAAAACAACGTGAGCACACACGCCGCAATCATTTTCATAATTCCCATGTACTACACAACAATCTCAAAACCGTTTGTCTATAAATTTACGTAAAACTCAATCTTTCTAAATCAAAAATGTTGTTACAACAGTAATACCTTAAATGAAAATCTTTTCATACGACAAAAGTTTAAAATTTACTGACATAGAGTAAACTAGTCGTTTCTCACACTCTTTTATATGATATCATCAGATCAATACCTTTGTTGTTTATAATAAGTTTACTGATCAACACTTTCTTGACCTATTTGCTATCATACAACTTTTTATGTAAAGTATGAAGTATTTTGCAAGTTGCTAAGCCCCAAAATTTCGTTAGGCAGCGTAATTGAAATTGCCCTTTTTCTTTAAATACATACTTGCACATACTAACTCATCCTTGAATTAAAACTGTTATTTATGCATTTGGTTTGAAATCAAGAAAACTCATGTAACACACACTAAAACATCATGCACAAAATTCACTCGCAATGAAGGCTATTTACTCAAACAAGGTCAATCGTTTTACTTACATAACTTATCATTGACACTTTACTTTCGACTCGAAATCGCCCTCTCGGCCTTATAATAATTGCTACATCTGCATTCCATGGCTCCCATACTCAACCATGTCATAGTAATTCTGTATTAACCAATCATCTCATACTCTATCTCTGCACCTATCAAATCACCTATTAAAGATTGCTTTGGCGGTCTTTCATGAGTCCCACCAATTTCTAGGTTGTCCTTCAAAACCCCAATCATATACTGCTCTGTCCTTTAAAGGACCTTGGTGATAAATTCACCATCACTTTACTATAACTTATAGAGATAACCATGCGAAATGATTATGCACTTACATACATACAACAACGTACTTTACCGATCGTTAGTCACTGTAACAATTCAGAAATAGACATCCTCGTGTAACAATGTATTCATAATAACAGTAGCTAATTGTAATTGTGAACATATCATACAGGAGAATCCCCATTATCATTGTCATAGCACTAATTTCATGTATTTCCGTTAACTCTAAGACTATCCCGTCTTAACACTTCTACCCATATCTCACATATCATAACCTACTACGTCTCAGCTTAAGTCTAAGTATCTCATCAGCATACTTAGTTCACTTAAACTAGTGCTCTGATACCATACTGAAACACCCAAAAAACGGAGTCAATTTAAACCTTGAAATTTCCACCAGTTATGATCAAAACTTTCAAACTTATATAACCTGAGGATCAAATGTAAGGTTTTTATATACAACTGGCATTACTTAAATAACTTATTAATCTAATCACCTCATAACAATCAGATTAATCGAGTTATCTAAACAACTGTCCCAAAGACTTCAAAGAACAACTAGATCCTTTGTTATTTCTAAGTCTGAATCTCTCCAAAAGTTCTCTTCTCTCGTTCCCGCTACTTCCCGGAGCTTGTACCTGGTAAGAAGATTCAACTTGAAACATTAGGCTTTCGCCTAGTGAGAATACTCAAGTCAAAATAATATTTAATAATTAAAACATGAACAGATAACTCAAACCTGTTCTCACCCATCTTACCGTACGACAACTCCTTTCCAGATCGGGGAATCTACCCCACTCCCATTCCTACGACTAACTCATTTAATTGTAACAACAAAAATAAGAGTTAACTCTGAATCATTCCAGATTCACAATCAAAATTCACACACAAGAAATTACAAGTCAAAACTTGCCTATTTCTTAATCAGGAAGTAGAGATTACAAATTACTTTATGCCTATCTCTAATCTTCCTCTCATCACAGGGAAATCTCCGATCTTCCCGAAACAATGGAAATCTCTGATCTTCCATAAATCGAAATGGGAATTACAAATCAAAATCTGCCTATTCCACATTCCACCTCTGCATCAATGGTCCCAATGGGATTATAATATCGCGATACTCAATCGGGACTCACGATGGTTCGAGGTTCACCCAATTACTAAAATTACACCCCTTTGGTCTATGGCGAGTAATCGGTTCCCATTATACCGTACCCAAGTGCCCTCGGTGACCGGATGCCTATTTTAGTAAAAGCACATAATCACATAATATAATACAATCGATACTACTATATGCGTCCAGCATAGAATGTATCATTTCTCTGAACATATTCTATATATAAAATAAAGAATATTCTTACTCCACATCTCAATCTCTTTATTACCCCTTCTCTGAAATCTGATATGATGATCACCATCTCAATAGTTATTTATATTTTCGAACTCATAGATAGGCCTTTATAATATATCTCAATTTGGCTTCTCAATCACATTTAGAGTTCATAATCATCTAACATATTGCATATAACAGATAATTCTGCTCATTATAAGGAATATGAATAATTCCTGTTCATCAACTTCTTAACTATCCCCTCATAGTAATTTAACACGAGAGTTAATATATATCAGTTGTTAATCTATATCTTTAAACTCATGGATGGATCTTTATAGTTTGTCTCAATAAAGCTTCAAATCATATTTAGAGTTCATAACCACATAGTAATTTCATGTAGTAGATAATCAAACTTAGCATGCAAGATTAATAATAAATACTAGTTCATCAACTTCATAGATAACTCATCTTAGAAGTTTTAGCATGGAAATCCACATAACACAACTTTTAATCGCCCTCTTGGCTTATCTCTAATTTAATCCAATCCACATAAAACATATTCATGCATATATATAAAGCATCTAATTCAAGATTAATTACTGAATTTTAAAGAGAGTTGAATAAACTCACCCGATGCGTTATCACTCCTTTTAGTCCTTTTTAACTCGTAAGGCTCCTTTCTTCACTACCACAGCTTACTGTATTATTCAGTTTACATATACTGATATTAATTTTCCAAAACAGAACCCTCTACAACTGAAAATCCTAAATTTCTAAAAATTACACCTCAAGTCGCAGTGGACTTCGCAGTCGCCTATTGCGATCCCAAATCCAAATCGCAGTGAACTGGAGTCGCAGTCCTCTATTGCGATTCCAATTCCAAATCGCAGTCAACTGTTGCGACTACAGTACCAAGTCGCAACTGCCCATTGCGATTTCAACCCAAGTCGCAACCAACTGTTGCGATTCCAAAGCCAAGTCGCAACCCTCTATTGCGATTCCAACCCCAAATCGCAATCAACGGTTGCGATTCCAACTTCAAGTCGCTATTGCCTATTGCGACAATCATGAATGTCGCAACTCAAGGTTGCGACTTCGATGATATTCAACCAAGTCTCAGTTCACTAAGTTCATTCTAAACCCAGATTTTTGTACTTTTAATCTATGTTTGTTTATGCAAACTTGCAGATATGTTTAATATACTTACCTTAACACATCCAAAAACTCAGATTCTCATTATCATCATAATTTACCCAAAACCCATCAAAATCTTCTAAGAACATTTTTACTACTAAGATGAAGAATTTAAATGAGATGTTTACCTTATGATTCTTCAACCAACAGCAGATTAGATAAAATTCCCAGCAAGTCTTTCTTTTCTTCCTTCTCTTTCTCGATTTTTTTATCTCAATCTCTCTCTCGGTTTTCTCTTTCTCAAACCGTAACACACACAAAACACAACACACTCTCACACACTTAATCTATCAAGACTCACATTATGACACCTCAACCTTAAATAATCATGAGTCATTAATCATATTACCAAACAAACCTCCAACTTTCAAAGAATTGCACAACAAACCCTCAACATGAAAATCTATTTCAACAACACTTTTAAACAATTACAAACTTAACCCCCAAATTAGTTTATAATTCATAAAATAATATAACGAAAATTCAGGATGTTACAATACTCCCCAACTTGAAAATGATTTCGTCCCCGAAATCAAAGTCAGGTAAACAAATGATGCTACCTACTTCTCATACTCTCTTCGGACTCTAGAGTTACATTAGTACCTCTATGGTGTTTCCATTGTACTTTCAACATAGCTGTTTCATTACCACTACGTAGCTTTCTAACCGATCTTTCCAAAATTACCTCTGATTCTTCCACACCGCAACTCTTTTCAATAACTCTCACATCAGTGAGTTCAATCACATCTTTCCTCTTTAGCCAAAAATATTTCCGAAGATAACATACTTGGAAGGTATTATGAACCTCTTCCAGTTCGGGCGGAAGATCCAAATGATATACTTATAACCAATCTTCTTAGAGTAATTGTTATCATTTCTCTCTTGTTTACACGAAATATCCACCATACAGTTACATTCCAAAAGAACAGTTTTTCTAAAACGTCAGTTAAGATCTCTAGCCAAAACCTCGCAATACCGAGAATTGCATTCGATGTATTTCTTTTACATCTACTGAATACTTCAACACTATAGCTTAACGGTTACAGTATTCTCTTCACCTAAAACCAATGGGATTGAGAAGAACAAGAGTCTTCCTTTCACCGCATCATCATCACAACTCACTCTCCAGGCCTCAAAATAACATTAACATGTACTACCTGAATACGTACACTATAAATTAAGCATACATGTTACTATTAAATACTTCAACAACTACGGCAGTCCATTATTACTTCCATGACTTACACATTTCTTCAATATAGAATGCTCTTACTTCCTTACATCACTATCTCATCGTACAACTACAATACAACCACACACCAAAGTATTCTCTTCTTACGAAACATAGATAAACAGTTCCATCAAAATCTCTAACCTAAAACATTCAGCCAAGTTATCTTGAAATGACATTACCGTTCGAAGTTATTACCATTCTTAGATCTTTAACTAATAATTTCTCGTACAATTCTTTCACACATAAGGAGCAACTTATATTCCTTAACAATCTTTCTTTCACTACACCACATTGATCTACATACTCATCATTTTTATTAAACTTCTAGTGATTCAAATTACAACTTAACTGGCAACTCATACCATCAAATTTCTTTGGATAAACACTCACCACTGCTCCGACATTCTATTTCAATATAAGCCATATTACCCAGTTATCTTACAAACCACATATTTTATCAACTTTTATTAACAATTAATACTTTCCAACCGGAATTCCGAAAACTTCCATTCGGATACTTCCTCTTTCTAATATCACGTCTCATACTAGATGACACATGTATCTTGGCAATTAATGCCACTACTCGTTCATACATTCTCCACCCATAACATTTACCACATACCATGTCTCTCATAGTCATTCGTACATATTTAATTTTACAATCCCATTTTCTCGTCTAAATACACAGGTCTATATCACTAAATATCTCCTCCCCAACTTTAGTTGAACTACTACTCACGACTTTCTAATTAACCTTGAACTTATTCGTTCTTACTAGCTCTTTGTGATTCCAATATGTTGCATAGACAGGGTATAATTCCTCACAGATCAACACAATCTATACACTCCCTTTGTTTATCTCCAGTATTTCATCTTTTATAAATCTTCCACATCGTAAGTAAACACTTATCTAAAAGCAACAGTCCTTCACTGTTCTAACAATCCCAACAAGGTGATCCTTCAACTTTTAAGCTTCTAATTTAAACTTAACATTCATACACGATCCCAAAAAGGATAGCCAATGCATTCACGTTATATAAACTTAATTTTCAATACCGATTATGCAAGTTCAACCCCAAGCCTACGCCAAGCTTATCAAATTGGTTCAAAGTTCTTAAGACTTAACTAAATCCAAAACCGAGTCATCTACTCAAAGGATTTAAAGATCATTTATCAATACCAACTGAAGCAAATAAATACATCTATCTCACATTATGCAACATACGCTCCGAGATGTGATAATCTTACGACCCCTTCATTGCTAATTTCCCAATGAAGTCAAATCATTTGCAAGTACATGCAACTCTTTTCATACTCCACAATGTATATAATCTGCCCAGGTTCATTAGTTCCAAAGATACTAAGTAAAATATCAAACAGTCTTTACACCTAAGACCAACACTTAAACTGTCACCGGTTCAAATACAATGCAGTTAAGTATACAACACATTCAATACTCCATCTCGACTCATTACACTGACAAATATTCAAAAGACTCATTTGTATATTAATCAGGCCTTTAAGGTCAAAACAAACGTTTGATTAAACACATGTCACTCACACGGTTACGTAAACCAAAATTCCTCTTTACTCAGGATCTTAACCTTATTAATCCTTTAATTGGCCAATGATTTCAAAATAATAGTTTATCACTCTCAAAACCTTCACATTTTCAAAATGTAACACGACAAAATTATTATACATCCACAAAATACCAAAAACATGCTTCGACCACATAACTTTCACTTAGGTTATAATTAATCAAACTCAAAATTTCCCAATTGTGTCGCACCCACTAATACCCACTTTGCGCATACCTTCTGCATAACAGCATACCGGTATCGCTCACGGTTTTGCTACTACCCGCACGGGCATACACGGAACGCATCCAGACCGCACCCAGTGATAGACAAAAGGCCTCGTACACCTTACACAACTCTCGCCTTTAAAGTTAAAACTCGTCATCTCACGGCCGACCCTCGGCAACTGTATTACTAATCACCGAACAAGGGTACAGACGCTCGTTTTATTGATACTATAGTCCACTTTCGACTTTCTCACTGCTCATCTCTCATTTGAATACGATTACCAAAACCACAAACTTTCTCCCAAGGTTTATCCAATACCTCTCCTCTCTTGGAGTTCTTCTTTAATATATATATATTAAAGAAGATGCCAAGGTGAATGATGTGGCATCTCCTAAGCATCACAATGCTACCTTTCTTTTTTCTAAGTTTTTTGATTTTTTAAATATTTGATATGCTAAAGACTTTAATGTCCCTCTATGAAAAATGCATTTTTCACTTAAAAGAGGGTACTTTGGTAATTTTGGCACCACTTTTATTAACTTTCAATACCTAAACTATCCATCTTCCAATATTAATAATTTATTTTATTGCAATTTATGTTCATAAATCATTTATTTTCACTTATTTATGTTCTTAACCATTCATATTTCCTCATTTATTTTATTAATCATTAATTTTCTCTTATTTAAGCACAAGTTTATTATTTTGGGATATGTTATTAGTTTTTTTACATCTTTTTCATACAACCAACCTCTTTTTTTTTCTTCAAACACATTTTCTCTCATTAAAAGATCGATCTAGGGTATGGTCTTTTGTTTATACTCAAGTTCTTTGATATGTGTTGACTTCATATGATCTTTATGTTGTGATATATATATATATATATATATATATATATATATATATATATATATATATATATATATATATATATATATATATATATATTAAAGAAGAAGTCAAGGTGAATGATGTGGCATCTCCTAAGCATCACAATGCTACCTTTCTTTTTTCTAAGCTTTTTGATTTTTTAAATATTTGATATGCTAAAGACCTTAATGTCCCTCTATGAAAAATGTATTTTCACTTAAAAGATGGTACTTTGGTAATTTTGGCACCACTTTAATTAACTTTCAATACCTAAACTATCTATCTTCCTATATTAGTCATTTGTTTTATTGCAATTTATGTTCATAAATTTGTTTGAGTTGGAGTGATCCTACATTGATGAGATGTTGAAACATTGGAATCAATGGAAGTGTTTAAAATGAGGATGTGATGTCTCTTTATCAACTCATTGGGTTTTCTTATTTTAGATGACATTTTTTTTGTAAAATATAAATCTTATTATATAAAAAGATCTATAAAACTAAATAAAGTATCAATATTAATATATCAATATATTTGTAAATCTATATAAAGGAAAATATTGAATAGATGATCTGGAACAACTAAAATTGAGAAGTCTCAAATGTTAAGTTGTTTGATTTATGTTATGTTAATTGCTACGAAGATGATAAATTAGAAAAGAAAGATGATTATATAAATCGTCGTCATCAATTAATCAATCAATATATATACATACATATATATATATATATATATATATTAAAATAACCAAGTGTATTGAGTTGACACAATTAGAATTAAGTATTTATTAAAAGGTGAAATTTGGTTGAGTTGGAGTGATCCCACGTTGATGAGAAATTGAAACATTGGAATCAATAGAAGTTTATAAAAATGAGGGTGTGATATCTCTTTATCAACTCATCGTGTTGTCTTATTTAGAATTATCATCTTTTTGTAAAACTTATTGTTGCTCATTTTATATATTCATTTTTTGCTAATTATATTCTGTTACTTTTTACAAATCAATCATTTAAATATGATTTATTAATTATTATATTTAACATAAAAAAAATTATTTGTATCTACATAAAAAGTTACACTACCACGCAACGCGCGGTTTAAATACTAGTATACATATTAAAGAAAAAAACCAAGGTGAATAATGTGGCACAATGTGGTTTGAGAATTGCTCAAGTTTTGGATTGTGGTTGAAGTTGGTTGTCCCACATTGGTGAGGAAGTGAAAAGTTAGAAGAGACAATGACTATATAAAAGAGAATATGAAAACTTAAAATCTTGAATGTTGATCAAAATTTTAATCCAATTTTAGGTTAAAAAGTTAGTATTTATTTACCTTACAAAACATTTCATCTAATCAATAAATATATTAAAGAAAAAACCAAGGTGAATGATGTGGCACAATGTGATTTGAGAACTGCTCAAGTTTTGGATTGTGGTTGAAGTTCGTTGTCCTACATTGGTGAGGAAGTGAAAAGTTAGAAGAGAAAATGACTATATAAAAGAGAATATGACAACTTGAAATCTTGAATGTTGATCAAAATTTTAATCCAATTTTGGGTTAAAAAGTTAGTATTTATTTACATTACAAAATATTTCACCTAATCAATATATATATATTAAAGAAAAAACCAAAAACCAAGGTGAATGATGTGGCACAATGTGGTTTGAGAACTGCTCAAGTTTTGGATTGTGATTGAAGTTCGTTGTTCCACATTGGTGAGAAAGTGAAAAGTTAGAAAAGAAAATGACTATATAAAAGAGAATATGACAACTTAAAAATCTTGAATGTTGATAAAAATTTTAATCCAATTTTGGGTTAAAAAGTTAGTATTTATTTACATTACAAAACATTTCACCTAATCATTATACATATTAAAGAAAAAATCAAGGTGAATAATGTGGCACAATGTGGTTTGAGAACTGCTCAAGTTTTGGATTGTGGTTGAAGTTGGTTGTCCCACATTGGTGAGCAAATGGAAAGATAGAAGAGAAATTGACTATATAAAAGAGAATATGACAACTTAAAATCTTGAATGTTGATCAAAATTTTAATCCAATTTTGGGTTAAAAAGTTAGTATTTATTTACATTACAAAACATTTCACCTAATCAATATATATATATATATATTAAAGAAAAAACCAAGGTGAATGATGTGGCACAATGTGGTTTGAGAACTGCTCAAGTTTTGGATTGTGGTTGGAGTTCGTTGTCCCACATTGGTGAGGAAGTGAAAAGTTAGAAGAGAAAATGTAATAACCGAGATCTTATTCTTAAAAGAATTGAGTTTTGTGGAAGAAAGTTGTATAGTTGAAACTGTAGGGACTAAACTTTAATTTCAGGGAAGGTATAAAAAGCCCAAAATAAGCTCATAACCCTACAAATCAGTCTTTGTGAGGGTGTGTGAGGGTTGGTGGCGGCTAGAGGAAAGAAGCATAGAAAGAAGGGTTTTGAGGTCTCAAGAACAAAATTGAAGGGAAGAATTCTTCAATCAACAATTGGAAGGAGAATTAGAGTGGAGTGTGTTTCTGCAAGTGATTCCAGCAGGTAATTCCAAAACTAAAATCTAATTGCTGTTGTTTTAATGATTAATGGGTTATTTGAGAGTTCTTTCTTGTTAATGGTACTTGAGGTTCTAAAGGAAGATTTAAACACCCTTAAATCGTGTTTAGTTAGTAAAGCATGGTGGGAAATGGTTATAGAACGTTTATGTGGTTATTTATCGCAATATTGTCCCGTTTGAGGAGCGTATTTGATGATTTCGGCTTCTAAACTCGTCCCAGCATTGTGTCCGGAAAGCTCCAGGTGATGATGGTTACCGGGTAAGTGTCCGGTAAGTAGAGTGTCCGGTAAGTAGAGTTGACCGGAGAGTTGAGTTGTCCGGAAAGGTTGAGATGTCCGGAAAGTTGAGTTGTCCGAAAAGTAGAAGTTGTCCGGTAAGTAAGGTTGTCCGGTAAGTGTGGTTGTCCGGAAAGTAGTAACCGGAAAGTGGCAGATGTCCGGTAAGTCGAATCCGAGTGGTGTCTGGACTGTTGGTTAGGCATCTGAGTAGTTTATATCTCATCTATTTCTCAGGTAGACCGATTGAAAGCCAGAGGCGAAGTAAGAAAATATATTAAGCGCATCAGGTGAGTTTTTCTAACTAAAATACGTGATTTTACGTGTTTTTCCAAAGAAAGTGATTATGTGGAAATGACATGTTATTATACATGATTTTTACGTGAATGAAAGCACAATATTTTACTGATTATGGTGTTTACGAGCACGTTTTATTTACAAGCTTTTACGTATGTTTTCCATGAAAAGTATGCTCTACTGAAAAGATTATTCAGCAACATAAAAGGAATTGTAAAGTGTTATACGGATTTCATGTTTTACGATTATGATGAGCTATGTGTATGTTATGTGGAGTCGGTCTGCACAGTGGGATCTGTAGCCCTCGGGATCCGATGATCCCTTGGGCTGTTATGAGAAGCTTGTAGGAGGGAATTCATTTCCTTTCTACTCGGATATGTGATAAGCTTGTAGGAGGGAATTCATTTCCTTCCTACTCGGAATGTGATGAGCTTGTAGGAGGGAATTCGTTTCCTTCCTACTCGGGCGAGAGGTGAGTCTGCTGGGGCCCCGATCGCGGAATGTTTTTGAGATCCATTATACTGTGCAACACCGTGGATGATGTTTATGTGAAGAATGTGAACTGTTTTATAAAATGATTTTATAATGATGATGTACACCGATTATGGAGGGAACTCACTAGACCTCATGGTCTAACCCTCGCTTTTCAAAACTAAAACCTTTTCAGGTAAGCGATTAATAGGAGGCTCAGATAAATGAGCAAGAGCAAGATAGAGTACAAAAGCAGCTAGAGACAGTGCAAGTGCCTCTGGTAGAAGTTTGATTATTCTCAGTTGTGTATAGGTTGTTTCCGCCAACCTACGTTTTAGATTGATGTAATGAAGTTTTGGGACCCATATTTGTAATGTTTATGAGTTAATGCTATGTATGTCCTGTTGTATTTTAGGGATGTTACAGAAAATGACTATATAAAAGAGAATATGACAACTTGAAATCTTGAACGTGGATCAAAATTTTAATCCAATTTTGGGTTAAAAAGTTAGTATTTATTTACATTCCAAAACATTTCACCTAATCAATATATATTAAATAAAAAACTAAGGTGAATGATGTGGCACAATGTGGTTTGAGAACTGCTCAAGTTCTGGATTGTGGTTGAAGTTGGTTGTCCCACATTGGTGACGAAGTGAAAAGTTAGAAGAGAAAATGACTATATAAAAGAGAATATTACAACTTGAAATCTTGAATG
Source organism: Saussurea involucrata (assembly GCA_033807775.1). Classification (NCBI taxonomy): domain Eukaryota; kingdom Viridiplantae; phylum Streptophyta; class Magnoliopsida; order Asterales; family Asteraceae; genus Saussurea; species Saussurea involucrata. Next base: position 95,079,730 of record CM066312.1, on the reverse strand, counting down.
TTGATCAAAATTTTAATCCAATTTTGTGTTAAAAAGTTAGTATTTATTTATATTACAAAACATTTCACCTCATCAATATATATTTTAAAGAAAAAACCAAGGTGAATGATGTGACACAATGTGGTTTGAGAATTGCTCAAGTTTTAGATTGTGGTTGAAATTGGTTGTCCCACATTGGTGAGGAAGTGAAAAGTTAGAAGAGAAAATGACTATATAAAGGAGAATATGACAACTTGAAATCTTGAATGTTGTAATAACCCACACCAAAATATCATGCCCAAAAGCTATAACTTTAAATTAAAACGCCAAAAATGGCTCAGTGTAATACATTAAACGGTTTACAAACTGGGTTTGCGGAAATAATCCTAACTACAGCTGAGATCGTAACTACAAAAATAAAAGGAAAGTATTCTAATCCTTCTAACGCGACTCCGTCTCACGCCTGGCCAACTTCTAGGCAAGCTTTCGACTACCTGCTTACCTGAAAAGGTTTTTTTAGTTTTGAAAAGCGAAGGTTAGACCATGATGTCTAGTGAGTTCCCTCAAAAGCCACACCACAAAATACACAGTTTATGTAAGGCTTTCAGTAAGAAATTATTGTACAAAACTTGTTATGAACACACATATCTTTATCAGCACACTATGACAAGCTAATGGCACACACTATGGTCACACACACCATGACAGCGTAAAAGGGCACACACCGCCCATATATGAAACACATTCATATATCAAATCTTATGGGACACACCCCCATCTCACACAATTGCCATAGCTCGTCCACACGTAAATAGTTTATGTCCATACAGTTAAGTCACACTTTTAATAATATGGGACACACCCCCATCTCGCACAAATGCCATAGCTCGTCCACACGAAAATAGTTTATGTCCACACAGTTAAGTCACACTTTTAATAATATGGGACACACCCCCATCTCGCACAAATGCCATAGCTCGTCCACACGAAAATAGTTTATGTCCACACAGTTAAGTCACACTTTTCACACATGAGCAAATAATAATACGAACACTTACCAACAAAATCATGCATAAGGTTCCACATTTTAAAAGGGATTAAGATCAGAAAAACTCACCATCCGTCCTGTTAAATCTTCTCACTAGATTGATATTTCCTTCAACCGCACCTATAAGGTTACACACTACTATTATAAGCCACTTGATTAAATTACACACTCACACGGTTAACCCCTCGGACTAACAGCCTGTCCTACAATGTCGCATAGCTACTTTTCGGAAATCTTATCCGGACAACCAACCACAACATTCCGGACAACCACAACATTCCGGACAACCACACTATCCGGTCGTTCTGACTATTCGAGCGTTCCCAAGGTTTCCGGGCAATTACCGGGAACTACACTTCCCGGACATCAACTTTGTAACAACCCGATTTTCTAGTTGGTATTTAAAGTTTGGTGGCCAAAGTGAGAAGATTGAAACTTTAGGCTCAAGGGTGAAATGAGAGAGTTTAAATAAGATGAAACCCTATTCTCTTCATTTCATTTTGTTTCTTACGTTTGAGAGAAGGAATTGAGATAGAGGAGAAGAATCCAAATTGGAAGTGTAGAGGAAGAGTTGCAGCATGGTTTGAGTCATCTTCTCCAAGGTTTGATTTCTTCTTCTTCTTCTCCTTCTCTATGTTTGGCTAGACTAGCTTTTGATTTGGGGATTTGTTAATCCAGTTGTTGGTTGAGTTTTAATCCATAAGATAGAAGGCAAATGATTTTGGGATTGATTCCCTATGGGTTCTGATCAATGCAGTAGGAAACTTCATCTTGTGTGCTTGGTAATCTCCATTTTCTATGGATTGAGTTTTTGGGGTTTTGATGTTTGAATTCAAGAATCATTAGAGGGATTTGATGGGTTTTATGTTGTTTAAAGTGTTGGTTATTGATTCTTAACGTTTATGGTATCTAAAATATCGATTTGGGAGACTTAGAACTGATTTGGGGAAGTTTGGGAAGAAATCTCGTGAAGGGGGCAGACCAGTGCTCTGCGCGCCTGGCTGCGCGTTTGGAGGCGCGCCACCAGGGGCGCCAAGCCCTGTCCCCCAAACCTTGTTTCCGTTTCGCTGTTCGTTCGGGTCTAGGATCGAGGCGTCGAATGGGGGTTTGGTCTTAGGGATTATTGGGAATGTTTTGGGATGTAATTAGATGGTTTAACACCATTTTTGTGGCGCCGATTCAGGTGTTCGGTTTGAGCTAAAATGTGTCCCAGAGCGTGTGTCGAGGTGCTAAGGCTAAGGTGAGTTCCCTAAACCTTTTCACGACATAAAGTGTTAAATGTTTTAACTGATTATGGTTTCAAATACGAGCATGAACTGTTTGTAACTGCCACACATGTTTTCCCATGAACTATTTGTCTTACTTAAGAAAGCTTATTATGATATGATGAAATGAGAATGATGATTTAAGGGATTTAAAGTTGCATGTTTTATGAAAAGAATGATGTGCTATGTGGAGTCGGTCTGCACTGTGGGGTCAGAGAGTGATCCTCGGGATCTGATGATCCCTTGGGTATGTATGACAGACTGGTAGGTTGGAATTCGTTTCCTCCTATTTCGAGTAGAGGGGAGTCTGCGTAGGCTCCGGGAAGGGGAGTCTGCGTAGGCTCCGGGAAGGGGAGTCTGCGTAGGCTCCGGAAGAGGCGAGAAGGGAACCTGCTGGGCCCCAATTGCGGAATGTTTATGTGATCCAATACACAGTGCAGTACCATACTTGATGTTATGCTAAGGTTTACAATGAAATCTTTATAAAAGTTTTATACTGTTTTACATGTTTTCGGATGGAATTCACTACACCTTTCGGTCTAACCCTCGCTTTTCAAAAACTAAACCATTTTCAGGTAAGCGTGTTACGAGTTCTTCTAGTAAGAACTAAGAGTTGGTGTAAAGCCCGTATCCCGGTATATAATTTATTAGTATTAATTATTTTCTTTTAAGTTCGATTATTATGGTTTCCGTAAACGGGGTTAGTCGAGTTGGGTCAAATCGTTAAGTATCGAAATTCTTGGTTAGGGGTGAGAGGCTTGCAAGTTGAAGGGTCATTTGTGGCAAAGGCCAAAAACCCATATTGGGTTTCGGCCCATGCAGTATTGTTTGTAAAAGAGTTATATGTTTTGTTGTGGGTATCGTGAAGAGGAAGGCAACCCTACAACACCCCATTGGTACTTCTCATGGAATTGGTCGGCCGGAGATTTCCCCCCCCCCCCCCCTTCTCGTAAACCACTCCAACCCTAAACATCTTCCTGTGTTGTTTGCTACTGCCGTGAAACCACCCCACCACCGGTGCCGCCGCTGAGTTTCGCCGGAGAGTGAGAGTGCAGCGAGAGAAAGTGGAAGATCGAGTCGGTGACCGGGATCCCGTCGAGACGCTGCTGGGTTTTTCTGGCGCGAGGTGAGTTTCTCTCTTTTTTGTTTCTTTTCGTTGCCATCGCGCCATCACGAAACCACCACCATGGCTGCCGCCGCAGCCATGGCTGCCGCCAGCTGCCGCCGCCGTGCGCCACCAGCCGGGGGCTGTGATGGTGGGCTGTTTGAGGGTGGGTCGAACGTGTGTAAAGGGGGTGGACGGGATAGGATTAGTTGGGTTGTTCGTTTTCTCGTTATCGCCAAAGTTTCGTAAACCGCCGCCGCCGCCGTCGCCGGCGACCACCACTGCCGGAGGTGGCAGTGGGTGGTGCGAGGTTGACCCAGCCCTTATAACCTAAAATCCTAGTCGTGAAATCTAGAACTGATCGCTTGACCCGAACCGTTAAACTTTGAACCGTTCTTAAATCGTTTTTTTTGGCGAAATTATGGTCCAGCCCCTGTTTTGTGACGGCAATAGCTTCTCCGTCGTAACTCCGATTGAGCCGAAACTGGCGCCCACGCTTCGAGCTCGGGACCGAGTACGTTTTCTGTGTTTTGGCGGAGAACTGATTCGGCCTCGAGTTGGGAGGAAAAGTGGTCGCAAGTTCTGCGGTTCGTCATTTTATGTGAACTTCCTGGAATCTGCCACTGTTTTGCGTGGACCGTAACTTTTTACTCGTAACTCGTTTTGAGGTGATTTTGGTGGCCATAGTTCCCTATTCGAGTCGGGAAGGTTTTTCGTGTTTTGCCGAAAGTCTGATTTAAACCGTAGCTAGGCTGTTTTGGACCGTTTTTGCAGCTGGACCGAAACTGGCAGTTTCGGGTAACCGTTCGTATTTAATTCATAGTAAATTATAGAAAAATCGTTAGGAGGCGTATAATATGTCCTTGGAACCCTAACTCAGAGGACTTTCTGGTCATGAAATAATATTGGGATTTTTCTGGATTTAAGAGGGTCGAAATGGGTCCCGAACAGACCTGTTTTGGGGTGATCGGAAATTAGTTTTAGTGACGTTTTAAGCGTGTGTCGTGTCTTAGGGTCCGGGTCTCGTATTGACACGTTTTAACATACGTTTAGGTGCTGGAAGGTGACCGTAATTGCGAAGCTTGATTCGTGTTGATTAAGCTAGGCGCGCATTTGAGGTGAGTTCTCTCACTGTGTAGTTAGGGGTTATATGCATGTCATAATAGTTGCTTGTATTTCTGTCTTTGTGGTGTGAACTAGTTGTTGTGGTGCATATTATTTGATTGAATTGAATGATGGTTACGTGACCGAGGCCTCGATGGTACTGAGGTGTTGGTTACGTGACCGAGGCCTCGATGGTACTGAGGTGTTGGTTATGTTATAATTCGGCGGGACCGAGGCCTCGATGGTACTGAGGTGTTGGTTATCTTGCAATTCGGTGGGACCGAGGCCTCGATGGTACTGAGGTGGTGGGATACATAATTTCCTGTGGATGTTTACTCATTTTATGTATCTGTGATATTGCTGCTTATGTGCGGGTAGGGATGATGTGTATATAATTCCTACATGCGCATGTGTTTGAATTCACTAAGCTTCGTGCTTACCCTTTCCCAATAATCTGTGGTTTCAGGTACGAGTGGCTCTAAGGCGTGACGGGTACACACTGGCGCGCGGGATGAGCTGACCGTTATTTATTTTAATTATTAAACTTCGTTTCCGCTGGTTTCTGATTTCTTGAACAATATTTATGTCCTTGCAATTAATATGATGGAATTATTTATTGAGTTTTTATATAAAGCGTTTAATTAAAAATTTTAAATTTTCTTGGAAATTTTGGGGCGTTACAACTTGGTATCAGAGCACAGCTTGAGTGAATCAAATGCACCTCGGTGTGTTTGGTCTCAAGTTGCGGCTGGGAAATTTTCAAATTCTTTATTAAATCTTTTTGGAAAATAAAAGAAAGGAAAACCCGTTTGAGAAACGGTGATCGATGGCGCAGTGTGTACAGTCAGCCGGAGCCAAGGGAAAAGGTACAGTACTTAGTGTTTTATTGCTTTCTAGATCATAGAGTATGCATGCTAGATTGCCTGTTGTGGACACTATGCTGTATGTTGAACTACTTGCTATTAGGAATTTATGCTAATTATGATAGGTTACTAAGTGGATGCCCTCTAGGTTGTATGCAGTAAGAGATTTATAGCCTTAGAATATTCGATTTAGTTCTATTGCGCAGCTCTTGTTTGAGTCCAACCGTTCTAGGATAGAGTCTTGTATTCGACTGTCTATTTGTTTCGCACTGCATATAATCGGGTATTCGCGAGGTCACCCGTTATAATTAGTAGGGATTCGGTAGTAGCAAGGGTAATGGGATAAGAGGAAATTCCTAGGGAGCTAGGAAGGGTGGATGTATATATATGCTGGTGCAGGCATATGGTTAATTATATATGTAATTGTTGTTGTATGATCGGGGTGACCGATGGTTTATTAAGTATACATTTGTGGCTGTCTGATCGGGGAGACCGATGGTTTTATATATACAGTAGTTGTATGAGTTGCCTGTTTAGGATATGTTCTTGAACTGGCATGTGTGGATAAATTATTTTATGTGTACAGTTTCGGCGAGAAACTACTTGGACCCTCGGGATGAGACTCGGAGCGAGCGATGATAGGTGTGGAAGGTAGTAGTAGAGCTCCTACTACCGGAAGCACAAGATCAATGCTCGAGTCGGGGAAGTCACGAGGAATCCAAGGAGTTGGGCGTGAGTGTTGTTAGTGTGCGTTGTTATGTGCTAATAACGCGTTGTATTATCTACCCTAAATAGCCGTCACGAGGAGAGACAAATATAGTAGATCCACTGGTACATGTGTGTACTTGACTTGCTTTGATGGGATGATCGTTGGGGTAGTGTCGAAGGTTCTAAACTAGCAGTCATTGGAATAGGAAGACGATTATAGTATTAGTCACTTGGAGTGACGATAAGGATGATATTTGTTGTAAGCAGATCATTTCGGGCCAAGATGGAAGATTGTGCTAGAGTCATAGGCTTTTAGAGCCGACTTTGATTTGAGGAAAAATCGTAGGGATTATTTGACGTAATTTTCCATCCTGCCCCAAGAGGCTTAAATGTCCGGAGGACGATAGTGGATTGGAAAGGTAGAGAGGAGCATGAGTCGAGACGTTGAATGTCGACTGAGTCGTGCACAGAGTTTATTTTGAAAATAGGATTGCATTAACTAATCCTTGTGTTTTCAATCCTTATATGGATTGTGTTTTGAAACTTTGGGAAATGTTTAGCACACACACAAGATTTCGAATTATAGTTTGAAAATGCTTGAAACCGTTTTATCACGGGAGTTGAAAACTTTGTAAAAGATTGTTTCATTTGATTATTTTCCAACGGTTCTTTCGGGTACGATAATATCCGTGTTTTGTGGTGGTTAAGATGTTGGGTAAGTGACTACGGCTTGAGACTCTAACATTGGAACTCCTCCACATGTGTTAGAGTTGAGACGGAAAGTTACATTCCACGATGTCTGTTTAAAGGCTATTTTAGTGATTGGTCTAAAATGAGTTTGGAATTCTAGTGTCGCTTAACTTTTCGTTCGAGAGTTTGTGTTACTAAGTGTTTATTTTGCAAATAGTTCAGTGTGTGGATTGATTCATGCGTGACATAAGTGATGCATGGAGGAATTTGGTAACATTTCATAAGGAGTTGTTTAGTGCGCTTTTTAGTCAGCTAAAGGTTTTATTGACATTTTCATGAAAATGCGATTTATCGACTTAGGGGTATGCATACTGGGGTAACCTTTGTTCTCGGCATTTTGATGAACGAGTCGTGCAAGAAAATGCTTTAGTTCCTTTTTGTCGAAATGAAAGACCATTTGATCCAAGGAGTGTTTTAATGTTGTAAACATCATGCATACGATTACAATGTGTTATATTTTGGAAATATAAATGCGTAGATTTTTGACATTCGGTTAATTTAGAATTACCGTTCATTTTTTTTTGGGAAATTAAAAACTTTTGCTTTGGAGGAAACGAGTATTTTGAGCATTTTCGATAAATACATTTTTAAACTATAATGTTTTGACATTATATGCCCCAAGTACGAAACTTGAGGAAGTGTTACAAGCTTGCATGCCTGCCCCCAGTTTGAGATTTTACGAGGCTTTTAGTCGATATTTCCAATTATTAGAAGCGGATTGGTTTCTGTCTTCAAGTTTGCAACTTACACGAGACAATTGTGTTTTAACAAAAATATATTTGTAAACCGTGTCATCGTTTTGTGTGACTAGCTGACGCGCGAAAAATTTGTGGCGAACCCTGTGCCACGTCATTTATGATTAAAAAGAGGAATTTTTGAATCAAACGTCGTGAAACTTATTTTGAATTATGTGCACACCTTTGTCGGACCCTGTTTAAGGTCAAGCGGTTACTTTAAATGCACGTCATGAGTCAATCCATACTGGAATCGAGGCAGTTCATTTTTATTTCTTACGCTTTGCTTTTGTGTGAGTAAACCGAACTGCAATGGAACGATTTTCAACGTGATTTTTCCTATGTGGGACGAGCGTGTCCAGTTTTGCGTAACTATCGATCTGGTAATAGTAGTTTTATTGCTTACGATCTTTTTGAGATGAAAATCCTGATGTTGAAAATATTTTGTAAATGATTTTGTAAACCATTTGGGGAAATGTGCTTTTAAGTGTCATGTGTCATTTCGAGAATTTTCAGGGTATGAGTCCTTTTGGAAAACTCTTTTGTTTAACCCGTGTTGAGTCTGAGACTAAGGTTGACTTCAGAGTATTGCTTGCTTAAACTTTGTTTAAACGCATTTTCCGACCGATGGGTCTAGCAAGCGTGGAGCATTTTGCTCGGTTTTGACTTGGAGTTAGTCATGGGCCAATTGCCCGGTTTTAATGGCTCGATGTGGAGTCTAGTTGATGAGTTGTTTTTGTCGCACCGTTTGGCATTCTTTGCACGTTGAGTGTTTACATGTTTGGGTGAGTGAGTCAATCCGGAATAGGCATGTTGTTGGTAGGCTGTTTGCTTTGGATCCTTAGACACGATAGTCAGTCGTTGGTAATGGTCGGTTGGGTGTCTCGGGATGGGACCCTGGTATTCATGTGTTTTAACCTAGACTTTCCAGTAAGTACTAGGAGGATATAGTTGTGGGCACTTACCTGGGAGGTAGTTCCGGTGTGCTGGGTCTTGAGGCATTACCTGGGAAGTAGACGTCAAGGTGTATCCCCGATACGGTGTGACTTGGCTTCGTAGAGCAAGGGTGGATGATACGTCGACGGTGGAAGGTAGGTATTCCACGCGCGTTAGTACTGTAGGCCGAATAGTATCGGTTAAGGGATTGATGCCCTTTATTATTATGAGAATAAATGCGCATCAACCATTTTGAGGTAGGTGGTATATTTAGGTGTCGACTTTTGGGCTTGAGGCCAAACACCTTTAGTATAATCAGAGAGTTGTAGCCGATTTTAAGATAATCATGGTGATGGTAGTAGTAACCCTGAAATGATCACTTGTGATGAATGGTTATGGTAGAATGACCTTCGTGTGTGTTAGTTGATTTGGTTGTGGGGGATATCTATTTGTGTTAGTGTCTAGGATAATACCACGCTTATGTGGGTTATTGTAATCGGTTGGACCGATGTTCGGCGGGTGGCCGATGTTTGTTATTGTGATCGGTTGGACCGATGTTCGGCGGGTGGCCGATGTTTGTTATTGTAATCGGTTGGACCGATGTTCGGCAGGGGGTCGATGTTTTGTTAATATAATTTATTGAGAATCTTTGGAGCCTACTAGAATTCGTGGAAGTTAATCGACAGTTAAGGGTAGGAATGATCGTAGTCGAGTATCCTGTAGGGTGTACTGTGAGCAACTTTAGAATGGTTAGAGTTTGAAATTTGAATCGGGAGGTATGGATCACCTAAGGTTGGGAGACAACCGAAGTCGTTTAACTAGGAATGATTCCGATTGTTGGAGTGTTCTTCCAATCGCGTTTTCAGTGTTCTTGAATGAGTGTTGTTAGTAAGGAAGTATTCGGGAGATTCTTAGACGGTGTGAGAAATTTAGATCCCAGTTAGTGAAAGTCCAGTGGCAACACCGAAAGGGGGTCCGAGTGGACTGGGGAACCCGAGAATGATATGCGGGAGAACTATCCGGAGCTATTTGTAGGCAGAGACTTCGAGGACGAAGTCTAATCCAAGTGGGGGAGAGTTGTAAAGCCCGTATCCCGGTATATAATTTATTAGTATTAATTATTTTCTTTTAAGTTCGATTATTATGGTTTCCGTAAACGGGGTTAGTCGAGTTGGGTCAAATCGTTAAGTATCGAAATTCTTGGTTAGGGGTGAGAGGCTTGCAAGTTGAAGGGTCATTTGTGGCAAAGGCCAAAAACCCATATTGGGTTTCGGCCCATGCAGTATTGTTTGTAAAAGAGTTATATGTTTTGTTGTGGGTATCGTGAAGAGGAAGGCAACCCTACAACACCCCATTGGTACTTCTCATGGAATTGGTCGGCCGGAGATTCCCCCCCCCCCCTTCTCGTAAACCACTCCAACCCTAAACATCTTCCTGTGTTGTTTGCTACTGCCGTGAAACCACCCCACCACCGGTGCCGCCGCTGAGTTTCGCCGGAGAGTGAGAGTGCAGCGAGAGAAAGAGGAAGATCGAGCCGGTGACCGGGATCCCGTCGAGACGCTGCTGGGTTTTTCTGGCGCGAGGTGAGTTTCTCTCTTTTTTGTTTCTTTTCGTTGCCATCGCGCCATCACGAAACCACCACCATGGCTGCCGCCGCAGCCATGGCTGCCGCCAGCTGCCGCCGCCGTGCGCCACCAGCCGGGGGCTGTGATGGTGGGCTGTTTGAGGGTGGGTCGAACGTGTGTAAAGGGGGTGGACGGGATAGGATTAGTTGGGTTGTTCGTTTTCTCGTTATCGCCAAAGTTTCGTAAACCGCCGCCGCCGCCGTCGCCGGCGACCACCACTGCCGGAGGTGGCAGTGGGTGGTGCGAGGTTGACCCAGCCCTTATAACCTAAAATCCTAGTCGTGAAATCTAGAACTGATCGCTTGACCCGAACCGTTAAACTTTGAACCGTTCTTAAATCGTTTTTTTTGGCGAAATTATGGTCCAGCCCCTGTTTTGTGACGGCAATAGATTCTCCGTCGTAACTCCGATTGAGCCGAAACTGGCGCCCACGCTTCGAGCTCGGGACCGAGTACGTTTTCTGTGTTTTGGCGGAGAACTGATTCGGCCTCGAGTTGGGAGGAAAAGTGGTCGCAAGTTCTGCGGTTCGTCATTTTATGTGAACTTCCTGGAATCTGCCACTGTTTTGCGTGGACCGTAACTTTTTACTCGTAACTCGTTTTGAGGTGATTTTGGTGGCCATAGTTCCCTATTCGAGTCGGGAAGGTTTTTCGTGTTTTGCCGAAAGTCTGATTTAAACCGTAGCTAGGCTGTTTTGGACCGTTTTTGCAGCTGGACCGAAACTGGCAGTTTCGGGTAACCGTTCGTATTTAATTCATAGTAAATTATAGAAAAATCGTTAGGAGGCGTATAATATGTCCTTGGAACCCTAACTCAGAGGACTTTCTGGTCATGAAATAATATTGGGATTTTTCTGGATTTAAGAGGGTCGAAATGGGTCCCGAACAGACCTGTTTTGGGGTGATCGGAAATTAGTTTTAGTGACGTTTTAAGCGTGTGTCGTGTCTTAGGGTCCGGGTCTCGTATTGACACGTTTTAACATACGTTTAGGTGCTGGAAGGTGACCGTAATTGCGAAGCTTGATTCGTGTTGATTAAGCTAGGCGCGCATTTGAGGTGAGTTCTCTCACTGTGTAGTTAGGGGTTATATGCATGTCATAATAGTTGCTTGTATTTCTGTCTTTGTGGTGTGAACTAGTTGTTGTGGTGCATATTATTTGATTGAATTGAATGATGGTTACGTGACCGAGGCCTCGATGGTACTGAGGTGTTGGTTACGTGACCGAGGCCTCGATGGTACTGAGGTGTTGGTTATGTTATAATTCGGCGGGACCGAGGCCTCGATGGTACTGAGGTGTTGGTTATCTTGCAATTCGGTGGGACCGAGGCCTCGATGGTACTGAGGTGGTGGGATACATAATTTCCTGTGGATGTTTACTCATTTTATGTATCTGTGATATTGCTGCTTATGTGCGGGTAGGGATGATGTGTATATAATTCCTACCTGCGCATGTGTTTGAATTCACTAAGCTTCGTGCTTACCCTTTCCCAATAATCTGTGGTTTCAGGTACGAGTGGCTCTAAGGCGTGACGGGTACACACTGGCGCGCGGGATGAGCTGACCGTTATTTATTTTAATTATTAAACTTCGTTTCCGCTGGTTTCTGATTTCTTGAACAATATTTATGTCCTTGCAATTAATATGATGGAATTATTTATTGAGTTTTTATATAAAGCGTTTAATTAAAAATTTTAAATTTTCTTGGAAATTTTGGGGCGTTACAGTTGGCAAGAAGGATTGGAGCATAGAGCTACTCCAAGATTTGTTTATGATGACTATAGATAGAGCTCTCGGCTGTGGATTTAGAGACTTCCGATGTCACGTTTTGTTTAGTATAGCTTATTAATGATGTAAAGACAATTTTATCTATGAAATTTGAATGCTTATCCGATAGTAATTTATGTTATGAATTTGGGACGTTACAAACTTCCCGGGCATCACACGATACCCGGACACCTCATGGTATCCGGACACCTCCACACTTTCCGGATACAAACCTGACGAGAGCAGGTTTTCGGACGCGACGATTTGTGCAAAAATCACAGAATGTGATTCCATTTCGCCCTAATCCCACCCTCACTTTTAGGGATTGAATATGGGTCGGTAGTTTACACAATAACCCACTCTAATACACCCCTTAAACAGATTTAATGAGGAACCACCATAAACCCACAAAATATAAGTTTCTTCTCAAAATACCCACAATACACACACAAATCTTAAAGAGAAGTAGGATTGGTATTACCTGGGTGATTCTGGAGCTTTTCCCAAAAACCCTGCTGAAATCTCTACCTTTTCTTCTCCAATTTGCCACAATTCCTTCTCTTGTTTCTTCTCTTAGCCGCACCCACAACACACACACACTGGATAATCTCTAAAATGAGAGATTTAGGGTTTTCCTTTCCTTTTTATACTTCTCTCACAAAACACCAAACTTTTAAATTCTTACACTTAGACCACACCACTTTTAAATTTCGAAATTCCTCCAAAATTTCCAAATACCGACTAAAACAAAACTCGGTTATTACAAATGTTGATCAAAATTTAATCCAGATTTGGGTTAAAAACATTTCTCCTAATCAATATATCAATATATATATATATATATATTAAAGAAAAAACCAAGGTGAATGATGTGGCACAATGTGGTTTGAGAATTGCTCAAGTTTTGGATTGTGGTTGAAGTTGGTTGTCCCACATTGGTGAGGAAGTGAAAAGTTAGAAGAGAAAATGAGTATATAAAGGAGAATATAACAACTGGAAATCTTGAATATTGATTAAAATTTTAATCCAATTTTAGGTTAAAAAGTTAGTATTTATTTACATTACAAAGCATTTCACCTAATCAATATATATATTAAAAGAAGAACCAAAAGTATTTGAGGTGGCATCATGAGAGTTGAGTATTGAGGTATTAATGAATTGTGGTTGTGAAACACCCTAAAAACCACAATAATTTTGAACCTTGAAATTAACAAAGTCTATAACAATCTTTTCCAATAACTTTCATTCATAGAGGGAGAAATTAGTTACGAAGGTTTACATATGCAACTAAACTTATCAAAACAACCTATTAATCTAATCCTTAACACTAAGATCAGATTAGACGGGTTGTCTAGGCAATTCATCAAAATTTCTTCATATACACTAATTTCTCCACACATCACCAAAAGTAGGACTCCGGTATCACTCGTCACTCGTCTCCTTGTAAACTTCCACGAGCTAGTACCTGGTAAGAAAATTTAAATTGAAAAGATTAGGCTTACGCCTAGTGAGAACATCAAATTTTTGAATCAAAATTTTTATAAGCTTTAAGAACCAAAACTGTAAACAAAGCGTATAAATAAACATGTTCCCAACTTTCTTACCGTACACCTAGCATCTTTCGATGACGAGAATCATACTCGACTCCACAAGTATGACCAACACTAAGTAAGTCACAGTCTCACGTTCCAGAGCGCCACTACGAATCTCCACGGATTCTAGATTACAGCTCATGTCCAATAAATTACAATTATATGGTATTGGTGAATTGTGGTTTAATTTGAGATATCCCATATTGGTGAGAGGTTGAAAGATTGGAGTAGAGTGGTGTGTATAAAAAGGAATGATGGGATGTCATTTGTGTCAACTCATGGGGTTTGGTTATAAGGTTATCTTATTTGGATGACCCTATTTTGCAAAACAAATCTTATTTTAAATAAAAAAAATTAAAGTTAGTTGTGATTGAGTTTTAGATATCTCATATTAGTAAAAGGTTGTAAGATTGGAAAAAATATGTATGTATAGAAAAAATCAATGTATATATTAGAAGAAGAACCTAAATGTATTGAGGTGACATCATAAGAATCAATTCAATCAATCAATCAATATATATATATATATATATTAAAGAAGAAATCAAGGTGAATGACTTGGCACAATGAGAATGAAGTATTTGTTAAATAATGAATTGTGGTGAAATCTTGATTGTCCCACATTGGTAAGAAAGTGGAAGGGTTTGAAAAGAAAAAGACTATATAAAGAGAAGATGAGAACTTGAATGTAGATCCAAAATTTGATCCAATTTTGGGTTATATAGTTATTTTTTTAATTTACATGACAAAATACTTCATGTAATAGTTAAAATTTTCATTATATATATATATGTATATAAATGAAACTACCGAAGGTATTTGATGTGACATTTTGAGAATGGAGTATTTCTCAAATTATGAATTGTGGTTGGGATTAAGTTGTCCCACATTTGTGAGTAGTTGGAATATTGAAATAAGTAAGGTTGTATAAGAAAGGAGGATGAGATATCTTTCTGTCAACTCATACTCATTGGCACAATGAGAATGAAGTATTTGTTAAAAGATTAATTGTAGTGAAATCTTGATTGTCCCACATTGGTGCTTGGCACAATGAGAATTAAGTATTTGTCAAATAGTGAAATGTGGTGAAATCTTGATTGTCCCACATTGGTAAGAAAGTGAAAGGTTTTGAAGAGAAAAAAACTGTATAAAAAGAAGATGAAAACTTGAATGTACATCTAAAATTTGATCCAGTTTTGGGTTAAATAGTTATTTTTTCTATTTATATGACAAAATATTTCATATAATAGTTAAATACTTGAATGTAGATCCAATATTTGATTCAGTTTTGGGTCATAGTTATTTTTTTATTTACATGACAAAATATTTTATGTAATAGTTAAATCAATATGATATAACAATATATATTAAAGGATAAACCAAGATGGATGACTTGGCAGTTGGCACAATGAGAATGGAGTATTTGTTAAACAATGAATTGTGGTGAAATTTTGATTGTCCCACATTGGTAAGAAAGTGGAAGATTTTGAAGAGAAAAAGACTATATAAAGAGAAGATAAGAATTTGAATGTAGATCTAAAATTTGATCCAATTTTGGGTTAAATAGTTATTTAATTAATTTACATGACAGAATACTTAATCTAATAGTTAAAATTTTAATTTTCATTATATATATATATATATATAGAGAGAGAGAGAGAGAGGGCCCTTCTTTTGCTAACCAACCCATTGATACTAATCGTGCTAACCGATCACAACCATAGATGCATCAGATCAACGGTTATAATTAATACTGGATTTTAATATTTATTAAAATTAATAGGCATGCGCTGGACCTTTGTGCATATGAGCACAAGGGCATTTTTGTCAAACAAAATTAAACTTAAACATGGCATTATCTCTATACACGGTAACAGTACCGATTTTGATGGAATCATGACTCCTCCCTCTAAATTTATCCACTCTCTTTCTCTCTCTAAAAAAATCTCTCACCACCTCCATGTTTTCCAGATCTACCACTTTTGAATCTTTGCAGACGGCATGCAACAATTTAAAGCAAAAATTCTTGTTTGTATTTAATTCAAGATTGTATGTGGCTCAGCAGGAAATCATATGATCTGGTAACTTTCTCCATGCTTCTTTCCAAGAAAAACCTCCGCCGCCTCCGCCTTCCTCCCACCACCTCCGCCTTCCTCCCACCACCTCCCACCGCCTCTGGCATACTGGAAGAAACAGATCTCCAACGATAAACCCAAACCCTCATTCCTTATCGAGAAAGCTTCGTCATTAACCGCCGTCCAATCGGCGGCGTTTTCAAAACTCGCCGATAACCAACACTCCCTCTCCACCAACCTCCCATCGTTCTGCTCCGCCGCGAACCTACTTTGTTTTCCCGATGTGGGCCCCAGTCTCGAGAAGCATTCTGGCGATGTGAACTTTAAAGAGTACTCGGAGAAAAACTTCACAGAAGGAGATGATGATGATGATGCTTATGTGCATATGTGCACATAAACTGTGCATATGATTTAGTCTGAGATGGCTTTTGCACATATGCACATCTGCATATATGCACAATGTCTCATCTGCATATATGCACAATGTCTCATCTGTATATATGCACAATGTCTCAAAGAACTGATTTATAGAAAAAAAATGTATTAATTGAGTTATTATAATTCCAAAAATATATTCTGAATTAATATAATTTCGATATCTTGTTTGATATTAAAAATATATTCTGAATTAATATAATTTCGAAAATCATGGATTAGATAACTATGGAATGTAGAATCAGTTATTAAATATGAGATAAATATGGAAGAAATTGGATATACCCATTTTACCCTTGTTGGCGTGCACCTAAACCAAAATAAAAGGAGCAATTTGATTGGTCAATGGTTGGTTAGCACGGTTAGTACCAATGGGTTGGTTAGCAAAAGAAGGAGACCCTATATATATATATATATATATACAACCGAGGGTATTTGATGTGACATTTTGAGAATGGAGTATCTCTCAAATTATGGATTGTGGTTGGGATTAAGTTGTCCCACCTTGATGAGTAGTTGAAATATTGAAATAAATGAGGTTGTATAAGAAAGAGGATGAGATGACTTTGTGTCAACTCATACTCATTAGCACAATGAGAATTAAGCATTTCTTAAAAGATTAATTGTAGTGAAATCTTGATTGTCCCACATTGGTGCTTGGCACAATAAGAATGAAGTATTTGTCAAATAGTGAATTGTGGTGAAATCTTGATTGTCCCACATTGGTAAGAAAGTGAAAGGTTTTGAAGAGAAAAAAAACTATATAAAGAGAAGATGAGAATATGAATGTAGATCCAAAATTTAATCCAGTTTTGGGTTAAATAGTTATTTTTTTATTTACATGATAAAATATTTCATCTAATGGTTAAAACTTTCATTTCATTATATATATTTATCTGTATATATAAATGAAACAACCGAATGTATTTGATGTGACAATCTATGAATGGAGTATTTCTCAAATTCTGGATTGTGTTTGGGATTAAGTTGTCCCACATTGATGAAGAGTTGAATTATTGAAATAAGTAAGATTGTATAAGAAAGATGGGTGAGATGTCTTTATGTCAACTTATACTTATGATGTATTTGTTAAGTAAAACCTTGATTGTCCCACATTGGTGTTTGGCACAATGAGAATGAAGTATTTGTTAAATACTGACTTGATATGAAACCTTGATTGTCCATTGATAAGAAAGTGAAAGGTTTTGAAGAGAAAAATACTATATAAAGAAAAGATGAGAACTCGAATGTAAATCCAAAATTTGATCCAATTTTGGTTTAAATAGTTGTTTTTTTTAATTTACATGTCAAAATATTTCATGTAATAGTTAAAATTTTCATTTTCGTTATATATATATATATATATATATATATATATATATATATATATATATATATATATATATATATAAATGAAACAACCAAAGGTATTTGACGTGACATTTTGAGAATGAAGTATTTCTCAAATTATGAATTGTGGTTAGGATTAAGTTGTCAATCTATATATATACTAAAACAGAATTTTAATTAATTTGTTCAATACTTTCTTACAAAGATCGCAACCGTGCAACGCACGGTGCCTACACTAGTTAATTTAAAACATAAATCAATAACCAATTCAGTAAAACAATAAATGCATTTCTAAATGGTTTACTTGCAAAACCTATAAGTCGGGAAATAAATTAAACTTTTTCAAAAACTTTTATTAGGACAAAATATATTAGGGGTGCTCAAAAAACCTAACCAACCCAACCCAACCCGACGTGAAATAACTCAACCTGAAGCAATCCGATGTCCAATCGACTTGTAAAATCTTCAAACCGTATGTATTGGGTTGATATCGGGTTACGAGAATTTGAACCCAACCCAACCCGATGAACCCAATATATATATATATAGACTTTGGATCATGTGAGACCAATATGTTTTCGTGAGACCGGTGAGACCAAGTTTTTACACTTGAAACTTCACAACAATAAACTGTGAAGGTAACCTTCATAGTGAGAGAGAGAGGTTCAAGTGAAAACCTCAAAAAACGGAAAACTGAAGAACACCCTAGGAGCTCTTCATTTGGACGGTATGCACCTGTTGCACAGGTTATTTGTAACATACATTTGTGCATACAGGTAAATAGTTGATCTTTTGGTTTTATGCACAAGTGCATTATGCATTTGTGCATATATGCACAAATGCATGTTACAAATAACCTGTGCAACAGGTGCATATGCACAAATGCATGTTACAAATAACCTGTGCAACAGGTGCATACCGCCCAGATGAAGGGCTCCTAGGTTGATGGCGATATGTTTAAGATTTAAGAAATATGCAAATCGGAGACGTCAAGCTATTTGATCATATTTGGTTTAGACATTTTTATATGTAGTATCTAAATACTGTCTGAATTATCGTTGTATTTTAAAGACATGTTTCTTTTATTTTTATGTTTCTAATTTTGATTTTACCTTGTTTAAACACAACCCGACCAACCCGACCAACCCGAATGGGTTGGGTTGAGTTAGGTTGTACGGTTGGGTTGGGTTGAAATTTTTTCAAACCGTCAACATTGGGTTGATGTGTCAAAATGCCTTCAACCCGATCAACCCAATCCGTGAGCACCCCTAATTTATATATACATATCAGTATGAGTAAATTACAGATTTGGTCCCTGTGGTATATCGATTTTTAAGGATTTTGTCCCTAAACTTTAATAATTACAAAAATAGTACCAGTGGTATGCAGTTTTGTGTTCCCAAGCCCTGATGGCCATCCAACGAGCCTGCACTAGGTTAAATTTATTGTAAACTTTAAAAGTAAATATACTTGGCTGACAAATTTATAAAATACTTTTTAAATAGGGAAATTAATTAAAATACCCTAAGTTTGACCAACTGTTACCAAAATACCCTAAATTTTTTCAATTTTGTAAAAATACCCAAAATACCCGCGATGAGGTCCCGCGATCGCGGGATACGGTGACGTGGCACGTATTTTGGCCCCAAATGCCCCGCGAAGCCCCTCAACTTTCGTCGCGGTGCACTTTTGGTCCCTGCCCGCGATGGCCAGCGATGGCCCAAATTTTACACTTTTGGTCCCTGAAAATTTACACTTTCAGCCCCTGTACTTAGACGAATCTTGCATGCTTTTACTGTTTTTTTCACAATTATTGTACTTTGAAGACGAATTTGTGGTTGAAATTCATTTGCACTTTTGAGATTTCATCCATAAATATCAGTAATATGCAATTCACAATTCACACTTGTTTCTTGCTTTCTTTCTTGATTTCTCTCTTGCTTTCTTTCTTTGAATTGCTTTCTCTCTTGATTTCTCTTCTCTCATTTCATCCACAAATGGCATCGTCATCAAACCCTAAGTCTACTCCTGAAAAAAATGCCACCTCAAATCGAGGTCGCAATAGCAAAAAAGGAAAAGGAGATAGATGAACTAACAGAAGAGTGGAAAAAAATTATGGACAGGAAGGCAGTCCATTTGAGAAAGATCGAAGAGGAAGACAGGGAGATCAAAAAGATGAAAGGGGATATAAAAGCTCGGGAGGCTCGTGTTAGTCGAGAACAAGAAGCAATTCACCATATTCTGCAAGACTTCGCAATTATTCAAGCGAAGGTAAACGAGAAGCAAGCTTGGACTGATGAAACTAAAGCAAGCTTGGATTGATGAAACTAAATCAATTTTTAAGTAGGTGGTGGTTGTTTTAGTTGTTTTGTATTTTTTTTACTGTGTTGTTGTTTGTATTTTTTTGCTGTGTTGTTGTTCTGTATTTTTTTGTTGTTGTTAATTTCTCTGAAAAGTAGTTTTTAAGCCGCTGAACCACGGTTAGGTTGGATACATCATGCAAGGTCAAGTCAGAGGTTACCTCATTCGTGGTTGCTAAAGTGTGTCCGGGTTGTGGTACACAATGGCCATACGTGGTTGCAAAAGTAGAAGCCGTTGAAGAAGGGTCAAAAAGATTGAAGATGAAGAGCCTGTTGGTCAGCGTAGAAAAAAGGTTCAAACAACCTAGCCAAGGGTCAGAAAGATTGAAGATGAAGAGCCTGTTGGTGATGTTTCTTTTTATATATGTTTTATCTTTGTTATTATTAGGTGTTCCAATCAATAATCTTTGTATTTAAGTATGCCAAGTGTGGGTTAATTGAATTCAAGCTTGTGGATTATGTTTTAAGGTGTCAAAATCTTGATTGGCATTAGTACTGAAGAGAGTGGTAATCTAATTTGTGATCCATATTGGTTGTGCTTAAAGGGTAAGATATTCCTTTTGCTTATATGTAATAATGGGAAATTAATTAAAATGCCACAAGTCAAAGTTTGTGTTACCGAAATGCCACAAATCTCTCCCAGTTTACCGAGTAATAGGAAGATTTTATGAGGCGGAGGATTTTGCAACTAGTAATAGGAAGATTGAGGATCTCTATAATGAAGCCCTGGAAGGTCAATTCCTTTCAAACTAGATAGCATATGTATGCGTGTATATATAATATGAATATATATAGCTACATAGGCATTTCGGTAAACTGGGAGAGATTTGTGGCATTTCGGTAACACAACCTTTGACTTGTGGAATTTTAATTAATTTCCCTATAATAATATATATGATAATTCCATATCAACAACAATATCATTTACAAATCAACGTTTAGATCAACAGTATCATATGTGTTTGTTCCATATGGTTCAAGTTGTGACGGGCCCGTGGTGTGACTGACTGAATGTCTCCTTGGCACGGTTGAAGGGGCGGGATTTGGACACTCTCCACGAGTATGTCCTACGCATTGGCACCGAGTACATCTTCGTTGTATCGAACTTTCACCACGTGATGGACGTCGGTCGTTCTTTCTCGGTCTCCCGGACCTGTTCTTATCCATTAAAGGTGGATAGCATGGTGGAAGCGGGTCGGGTGGATACACCCATGCTGCAGGGGGTCCAGCTGGGTTTATTACCTCCACGTATGTTTTCCGGTAATATTCGGACGTGAAGAAAGGTACAGCCAAGTCGCTGCAATCTGTACGACTCATATATCTTGCTGCAGCGATGGCATGGCCGCACGGTAACCCAGATTTATCCCATTCGCGACACGAACAAAGGTGGTCTTCCATATTCACAATCGCGTGAATATAGTCATCATGCACCTCGTACTTCCCATACCCGATTGCTCTTACAGGCCATGTCGCCGCACGACGCGCCCTGTACTGAACGATATTCTCCGTCGTTGGTGTGAGTGCATTTTGCATCTCAGCTCCTTTTAGGCGTCGAATTTGGTACCACTCTTGTTGAAAGGCCCGAAAGTAGTCCATAAGATTAACAATCGGACATCTACGCGCAAAACGAGAGAGTGCATTCACAGACTCTGCACTATTCGAGGTCAGAATGTCATACCGTTGTCCGGGAAAATGGGCCGCGGACCACCTCTCCGGTCCAGCGTCGTCAAAGACTTTGGCTGCTTCCTTGACACTGTATCGTAGCATATTCATGATCTTGTTAAACTCTCGATCCGTATATGCTCTACATGCCGCCCAATAGACATCCTTGTAGGTGGTAATACGTTTGTCCTTGGATTTGGCGTTCATCTCCAAATGTCGACAGCATATGGCGTGAGGGGCGTTTGGGTACATGGCAGAGATTGCGGCGCTTATGGAAGGAGCCCTGTCAGACATAAACACCAACCCTTGCGGGTCTCCGATAGCTTGTCTCAACATGGACATAAATCAAGTCCACTCGTCCCCGGTTTCAGACTTGCCTACGCCGAAAGCTATTGGAGTTATCCCCGTCCATGGCAACCGCCAGGAACATCATACCCAAGTAACGGCCCTTTAAATGGGCTGCGTCTATTATCAGGACACGACGTAGATTTGCCAGAAATGTGCGGATCTGCAAAAACATAGGTTAAAATGTTATAGTTTATAATGTGTAAATGTTATAGTTGATAATGTGTAAACATATGACGTGTTAAAATACGTACCGCGGGTCCAAGGGCCACGAAGCACATCTCAAACCGTCCACGTGAATCGGTCCGTAGCTGTGTGACAGTACCAGGGTTCTGCAGCTGCAAATTATATAAATATGTCGGGAGTCGTTCATACGACTCCTCGAACGTGCCTCTCACCATAAACAGTGCATGGCAGCGCGCACGCTACGCTTGGTGGTAATCAATCGTGACGCCGAACTGCCGGTGAACGTCGTGGACGATGTCCTTTGGACGCAATGACCTGCTAACATCAAGAAATTTGTTTTTCATGATCGCACCCAAAGTCTTTTTGCCGGCTTGTTTGTGGTGGGGATTAAGTTGCGTCCTCGTACAAGTGTGTACGTCGTGCAACTTTCTAATCATTATCGCCCCTCCTTTGGGACCCGTGTGAATCACGTACAACCTCCACTCACACTTTTCTCTAGCACATTCAACTACGTATTTGCTTTTGTCAGATGCCCGCACGCGACTTTGGAAACCCTCTTCCAAGAACTTGAGTCCGATCTGACTTGCTAAGAGATCCTTCGAATCGAATATCTGACCTACTGTTAAACTTTCACTGCGAATATAAGGTGTAGGTTCGTAGCTTTGTGTCTGGGTATGGGAGTCTGGAAGAATAGGGGGCATATCAAAAAAGTCATTTATCTGACTACATGATTTTCTACTAGGGGTATATTCTTCGTGATCATCATTATCGGTGTCTGATCTGTCTATTTCAGAATTACCCGTTCTGAAAACGTGGGTTTCGTCATCAGCAACTCCAGCAGTACGCCATTCGTGTGGTTGTGGTGGTTGTTGTTGTTGAGAATCAGGCTGCTCTATTTGGAGGTCTTCGTCGTCGTCACCCTCGTCGTCACCGTCGTCGTCACCGTCGGATACGCCGGGATACACAAAGAGTAATGGGGGTCTTTCTGAATCGACTGCAAGGTGCAGAAAAGTAGAGATATCCCCATCGTTGGATAAATCCACAAATGACCCATCGCCATTTTTAAACACTAACTTGCAAACATCAGAAGAGTTGATTCCACATTTTTTGCATTGCGTATGCAACAAACTTCTGATAAGTATAGTTTACTGACACTTTTACACCATGCTTAGATTTATAAGCAAAATTCCATTCATTGTTATCTTGTACCCATTCACCATCAAAACAGAAATATAGCTTAGCTTTTGCAACAAATGAACTCATTTTTTCAGTAGTATCTCAAACACAAAATATTGCAGAAAGAAATATTGCAACAATGAAATCGTTGTGTAGGGATTATGGCTTGCATTTTACGTCTATTTATCAATGAAACAACCAACATATCAGAAAACCAATCTCTCATTTCATCCACAAACTGGTATTCCAAAAACATTGATTTAACATTGATTCAAACATGCAAATGAATTTCAACCACAAATCGGTCTTTAAAGTGCAATAATTGTGGAAAAAAACAGTAAAAACATACAAGATTCGTCTAAGTTTAGGGGCTGAAAGTGTAATTTTTCAGGGACCAAAAGTGTAAAATTCGGACCATCGCGGGCTGCGATCGCGGGCAGGGACCAAAATGCACCGCGGCCAAAGTTGAGGGGCTTCGCGGGGCATTTGGGGCCAAAATACGTGCCACGTCACCGTATCCCGCGATCGCGGGACCTCATCGCGGGTATTTTGGATATTTTTGCAAAATTGAAAAAATTTAGGGTATTTTGGTAACTCAATGTTTGACTTAGGGTATTTTAATTAATTTCCCTTTTAAATAACACAGCTGAAACTGGGATAAAACTGTTAAACTTAAATACATTTTTTATAAAGATTTTGATTCTATATATTTATAAAAGTTATAGTATAATTATTAGAAATGCTATCAGCTACACAATATAGATCGAAATTGGTAATTCTTGTTAGATTGATTCACCAACCATTTTTGTCGTAATTTATTTGTTAAATAATTAGGACATAAAATTCGATTATTAAAATAATAATTTTTTTGAGAAAAAAGACTAAAAAAGTTTTAACTTTTGAACATATTTTTAACTGACTTTTAACTAGGGTCGTTCTTTAACATGTTAAATGTGTGATTTTGAACAGGACCTCCAAAATTTTGAGGCACAATTTTACGTTGTTTAGAATTTTTAATCAACGAATGTAAAACTACAAGCCAACTTAGGGGGTGTTTGGGATTGCTTATATTTTTGACTTATTTGCTTATAGCTTTCCCTCACCACAGATAAGCTGCTTGGAGTGTTTGGATAGGAAAATTTAAAAACTGCTTATGACTTCTACTCATCACAAATAAGTTGTTTTTGAGAAGTCAATCCTAACCTACTTATTTGCTTATGCTTATTTCCTTGTCTATCCAAATTACCTTTTTACCCTCAATTATGAATGTTTATAAGTTATTATTTTTATTTTTAAATTATTAATGTTATTTAAGGTAATATTATTTTTTTTAAAATTATTGACGTTAATTTTTTTGGTCATTTTACATAAATAAGCAAAAATTTGCCAAACACTAAAAAACTCCTTATTTGCTTATCATGTTTCCACACCACAATAAGCTAATCCAAACACTTTTTTAAAAACTCTTTTTCCTCACCACATAAGCAAATAAGCACTTTTAAAAATAAATTTCTAATAGAAAACAAAAATAATGTCCTATCATCGCCACAATAATTTGTATATATGTGTATATTTTATCTCGCTTCGCATTTGTAATCAAAAGTTTTAGGTGTAACAGGTCCTTCAAAAAGATTGGAATGTTCCTGCTTTTAACTCATTTGATTTATTTGACTCATATTTATGGGACAAATTTTAGTTTTTATTCATATGATTCATAATAAAATAACATAGATTGACACATTTATAAGTAAATAAACTGATATGATATATGTAACATATTAACATGATATTTGATTGGTTTTCCATTAAGTTTTGTATGAATAAAGTTGTTTGTATAGATTAGTCTGTCAGTATAAATTAAAAAGTTTTTGTCTTAGAGGGTTTTTAAATAGATAGAAAAACCGTGTTTTTTAATTGAAAATGACAGGTTTGAAAAACATGGCTCTCTGTATAAGGATCCCTTAGAAACAATCAAACAAACTGAATAAACTACTTTTTATATCATTAAGCTACTACGAAACAGTCATATATATAGCTGATTGAATGAGATGTGAGTCTTGTTAAGCTCACTAAGTTGCTAACAAACAAGCTTAAAGTCATCTATACATACATATGCAACAAGCTTAAAGTCATCTATACATACATATGCAAGGTTGGGTTCCGATGAGAAATATGAGAAATGATTATCAACCGTTGGATGAGAAAATAGACGAACATTAGGATGAGATGCACTAAGATAAGATGCACCGAATCAATTTTCTTGTAAGCCGCAATTCATGAAAAGGTATTCGATTAAAAGTGATCAACTATTTAAAAGTACTTCTCACATTAATTTCTCATCAGAAATATCATTTCTCACATGATCTCATGTCTTATATATAAATATATAAATAAATAATTTATTTTATTTTGATTTTTAAATGAATATTTTTTTAAATATATTAAAATTTTATTGGGGATAAATAAATTGTATCTTTCCACGCTGTGGCTTACTCGGATTATAGCTTTTTCTGTATATTAATATTTCATTTCATATAGTATAAGGCCTTCGGTACCGCAGCGGGGATGGGGCTCGGGATGGCGGGGATGGAGCGGGGTGGGCTACGGGATGTGCGGGTTCGGCGGGAAGGGATGGAATCCGGGTTCCCCATCCCGTTTCATCCCAAAGGGTTTTTTAAAAAAAATTATTTAATTTAATTTTTAAAAATCATGCCGTTGAACGGCTCTTTGTAAAAAAAAATTCTCAATTTAATCTCACTAGATATTTAACCCTCAACCTCTTATTTCTCACACCTCTCAAACTCTCAAACTCTCAACCTCTTATTTTTCACATCTCTCAAATTCTCTCAACCTCTTATTTTTCACACCTCTCTCATCATGAATCCAAACACAACACCTACATCCCGTCGTAACCGACCGAATACACCACAATCGCAAGAAGATCAAGAGCTTGGTTTCCAAGCGTTTACACAACAAGGTTATCATCCGCAATGGTCGCAACAAATTCCGCCACAATGGTCGCAACAAAATCCGCCACAATATCCGCAACAATTTCCCCAACAATTTCACCAACAATTTCCTTACCAATTTACACGTCCCGGTTTGATTGAACAAGGTTTTACTCCGGCCAACTACAATGTTCCTTCACCCGCAATCAATCTCGACGACGACATTGTTCCGGAAACCCAACCTTCTACCCCGAACACACCACAATCTATCCCGACACAACAATCTAACCCGGAACCATCAAATCCGAGACCAACAAAAGCCGCCAAACAAACGTGGAGTAAAGCCGAGGAACTCGCGTTAGTGTCGGCGTGGGTTGACGTTTCGGAGGACCCCGTTATCGGTAACGCACAAAGCGGTAGTAATTATTTTTATTGTTATTATTATTATTATTATTATTTTTATTATTATTATTATTATTATTATTATTATTATTATTATTCTTATACTTAATTTTACATAAATGTAAGAAGTTTTTGGGGCCGAATCGGGCATGTGTTCTTTACTCGCTTGGGTCGTCAACCAGGTTATAGATCAACCCATCAACTCAATAGAAAGTTCAACGACCTCAATAAAAGAGTTAATTCGTTTGGCGGCATCTACAACAACTTGCTCAATAATAGATCAAGCGGGATGAGTGAGGCCGATATATCCCGAACGGCACACGAACGGTATCTAGCACGCCATAAAGTTGCTTTCACTCACGAACAA
This sequence comes from Saussurea involucrata, assembly GCA_033807775.1. NCBI lineage: Eukaryota > Viridiplantae > Streptophyta > Magnoliopsida > Asterales > Asteraceae > Saussurea > Saussurea involucrata. The sequence continues at coordinate 95,052,951 of CM066312.1, read as the reverse complement.
GCTTGGGACGTCCTAAAAAAATGTCCAAAATGGGGAGCCGTTCCAACGATGACGACAACTTCATCGCGGGGTTCAAAACGTACCCAACCTTCCGATGATGACGAAAACGAGCAAATTCAACGACCCATCGGGAGAAACAAGGCAAAAAAAACATCAACGAGTAATACGTCCGGGGCGAATACGGACGAAAGTGTTACTCAGTTGTTGACGACGTTCAACGACAAGATTGATGATACAATGGAATACAAAATGAAAAAACTCGATCTCGAAATCGAACGCTCAAAACTCGAACGACATAGGTTGGAACAAGAACTCGAAATCGAACGCTCAAAACGATTTGAGAAAGACTTCGAGTTTTTCATGACCCCGCATGATCACCTTACGGGAAACGCTTTGAGGGTTACTTTAGCGAGAAAAGAGCAAATTCAAAAATTTCATAATTGGTAGTGTTTTGTATTTTGTAATTTTTATTTTTAATGAATGGTATGAATTTTTATTTTTATTATTTATCTTATTTTTATTTATTAAAAAATATATAAATATTTTTATTTTGTTAAATAATTAAATGTATAAATAAAAGAATTAAAATAAATGAGGTGGCAAAAGGGTTTGAGGGAATGGGGTAAGGGTGTTTAGGGATTGTTAGGCCATCCGTACCCCATTCGGGATGGGGCTCGGGATGGCATGCGGGATGGCGGGGATGGGCTACGGGTGTTGCGGTATCAGCGGGGCGGGATGGAATCCGGGTTCCCCATCCCGGTTCATCCCGAAGGGTTTTTAAAAAAAAAATTAATTTAATTTTTAAAAATCAAGCCGTTCAACGGCTCTTTGTAAAAAAAAAATTCTCAATTTAATCCCACTATATATTTAACTCTCAACCTCTCAACCTCTTATTTCTCACACCTCTCAACCTCTTATTTTTCACACCTCTCAAATTCTCTCAACCTCTTATTTCTCACACCTCTCAAACTCTCTCAAATTCTCTCAACCTCTTATTTTTCACACCTCTCTCATCATGAATTCAAACAGAACACCTACATCCCGTCGTAACCGACCGAATACACCACAATCGCAAGAAGATCAAGAGCTTGGTTTCCAAGCGTTTACACAACAAGGTTATCGTCCGCAATGGTCGCAACAAATTCCACCACAATGGTCGCAACAAAATCCGCCACAATATCCGCAACAATTTCCCCAACAATTTCACCAACAATTTCCTTACCAATTTACACGTCCCGGTTTGATTGAACAAGGTTTTACTCCGGCCAACTACAATCTTCCTTCACCCGCAATCAATCTCGACGACGACATTGTTCCGGAAACCCAACCTTCTATCCCGATGGGAGAAAAGCTGATGTGGCGCTGATGTGGAGCTGGAATATTTGAAAGATGCTCTCATGGGGTACTGATGGCCCTAGGGATTGAGTGAGAGATGAGAGAAAAGCTGATGTGGCGCTGATGTGGAGCTGGAATCTTTGAAAGATCCTCTCATGGGGTACTGATGGCCTAAGTGCAAATAAAATTAAATTTAACAGAAAAGAATCTCAGTTACTGAAGGTTAAATGCATTGATAACATAAAATATAAATAAAAAATAGAGTAAATTACACTTTTAGTCCCTGTGGTTTGTTGAAAATTTCTATTTTCGTTCTTATGGTTTTGAAATTACGATTTTCATCCCCATGGTTTATAAGTCATCACATTTTTTGTCTTTATGATTTAATTTTTATTGCTATTTTCATCCCTATGGTTTACAATTCATTTCTATTTTAGTATTTCATACTTAAAATTAGTGTTTTAGCCTCAGGGATGAAAATAGAAATGAATTGCAACCCATAGGAACGCAAATCAAAGTTTCAAACCTATAGGGACGAAGTTCGCAATTTTTAGCAAACCACAGAGACAAAAAATGTCATTTACTCTAAAAAAATATGTATGCATTAAATGTAAAAGATTCCATATTTAAGTAACTAACATAAATTAAGAAAACAAAAATTATACCAACTTTGGAATTATTGTTATTTTGAGGAATCAATTTTTAAAACTTTAATTGAGGAATTGTTTCCTCTAACTCCTATTTTAAACAAAATCTCCTCACTTTATACTCCTAGTATACCAACATTTCTGTTTCTAAATTCTGATATACATGTAGAGGTGTAAACGAGTCGAGTCGTGTCGAACATTGGTGTTATGGAGCTCGACTCGTTAACTTAAGTGGGCTTTATTTTGTGTTCGTGCGAGATCGACTCAAGCTCGATCGACAACCGTTAGGCTCGAGCTCGAGATAAACGATCTCGAGCTCGAGTTGCTCGTTAAAAATTTGACTCGTTTACACCCCTATATACATGGTAATTATTGGTAAGACTTCTTTGCCGATGGTAACTTTCTGTAACTCAGGTCCATCTTGCGAGCACTGCGAAGGAAGGCATGGAAGATCAAATCACTTAAAATAAAAACTATATATAATAATCAAGGAACGAATCAGTGGATTGAAGAACTCAAGCTCGAAGACAAAGACCGAAACGCAAAGGAATTGACGAGGGTGAGCACAAGCGCTGGAGTTGTGGAGCATGTGGTTTAGTTTGATACAACTGGCAAAACCATACCGGCCCTTGACATATGAACAAGAAGAAAACATGTCTTTAACGAGATGATACTTACTTTCATATATGTGTTAGTATGATGTCTCCGCTCGTATCGTTATATGTTTGGTCAAACAACTTTTTCCCTTTGCCATCAAACCTATTATTTAGCCACTTTGTAGACAATTAATACATGTACATTATCATACTTTCACCAAAATCATGTGTATATAGAGGTGGTTTTAAACGATAACGCTAACTATTTAAGAAAACATGAGAACGACATTTAATATATAAAATCATACATGATTCACGTACAAAATCATATGTAATTCACGTGACTTTGTCTCGCTACTTAAGTCACGGCCAAAGTCACCCGCGGCCAATTTTTTGCCGTTACTGTAAAATCATATGCGCTTTTGCACATGATTTGTTGTTTCCGTGTTTTCTTAAATAGTTAACGACTTAATTTGTTTCATAATATGATAGTTTCACATGAATTTGTTTCACCATGTGAATATTTTTTGCGTGTATTTTTCATTTCAATAGATGAATCAAAAATATTTTTTCACATGTAATCTTTTCACAAGGTGAACACGAACATATGTAAAACAATATCTTAAGCCATAGGTTTTGATGAAAAAAACCATGAAAAAAAATATTTTTATATTGGTTCTCACAGGTTTACAACATATTTGTGGTTCTCATTTGATTATCCTCATATATATATATATATATATATATATATATATATATATATATATATATATATATATATATATAGTCCTAATAAATTGTAAACCATCATTTTCGTGAAAACCGCGTAAACCCTCGATTTCATATGTTTTTTTGATGAAATTTTTTTATCAAATTGTTTATTTTGATGAAATTGTTTCATATCATCATTTCTTGATGATTTTTTTTATGAAATTTATAGTTTCATAGGTTTTTTTCATTCTTATGAAACTGTTTCATATATTTTCGTTTTCACCTATGAAACTACAAATTTCATAAAAAAATTCATCAAGAAATGAATGATATAAAACAATTTCATCAAAATAAACAATTCCATAAAAAATTTCATCAAAAAAACCTATGAAATCGAGGGTTTACACGGGAGAGAGAGAGAGAGAGAGAGAGAGAGAGAGGAAGTTTTAAGTATAAATTTAATCCCTTAAACTATTAAAAATATACACTCTAGTCCCTCTTCTTATCTTTTCGTTAATGACATGACTAACCCCATATTATTTACTTCCTAATATTTAGGATGTTATTATATGTCTATTTAAGAACATATAGTTTCAATATATATATATATATAGTGCTAATAAATTGTAACCATCATTTTCGTGTAAACCGTCGATTTCATAGGGTTTTTTATGAATTTTTTTCATGGAATTGTTTATTTTGATGAATATTTTTTATGAATTTTGTAATTTCATAGGTTTTTTTCATTCTTATGAAAATGTTTCATATATTTTCGTTTTCACCTATGAAACTACAAATTTCATAAAAAAAATTATCAAGAAATGAATGATGTGAAACAATTTCATCAAAATAAACAATTCCATAAAAAAAATTCATCAAAAAAACATATGAAATCGACGGTTTACACGAAAATGATGGTTTACAATTTAATAGAGGGATAAGAATCAAAAAACCTATGTAACTACAAATTTCATAAATAAATTTCATCAAGAAATGAATTATATGAAACAATTTCATCAAAATAAACAATTTCATAAAAAAAATTCATCAAAAAAACCTATGAAATCGAGGGTTTACACGGTTTACACGAAAATGATGGTTTACAATTTATTATCCCTCTCTCTCTATATATATATATACACTATTTTGTAAACTTTTTTTTGTGTATACTTTGGATTTCATAGGTTTTCTTAATGAAATTGTTTATTTTGATTAAATTGTTTCATATCATTCATTTCTAGATGAAATTATTTCATATATTTGTGTTTTTTACGTAGTTTCGTATTTTTTTTCATTCCTATGAAACTGTTTTATATATTTTCTCAGTTTGATGAAATTTGGTCGTTTTTACATAAAAAACACAAATATATGAAACAATTTCATCAAGAAATGAATGATATGAAACACTTTCATAAAAATAAACAATTTTATGAAACAATTTCATCAAGAAAACCTATGAAATCCAAAGTTTGCACACATTTAGAGGTTTTCAAATTATTATCCCTCTGTACTTGTATGTATGTATATGAAGTGTTTTCATTATTTTGATACGTATTTGTAACTTTTAAATAATGGGGAACAAAACTAGGTAACATATGTAATTTAGTAGGGAATTTAATTAAAATACCCAAAGTTTGACTTTGACTTACCAAAATACCCAAAAAAATCAGTTTTGCAAAAATACCCATTTTTTCCGCGATGGGGTCCGCGATCGCGGACCAGGGTCTATTTTGAAAAAAATTTACCCCGCGATAAAGAAGGAGTCCCGCGATGGTATCAATTTTGGTGAATTTTCAATTGAAATTTACACTTTCAACCTCTATACTTATTTACTTACTTTACTTTATACCTTTTACTTTCATAATTTTAATTTTACATTTAACACATATAATCGTTTATTAACTAAAATACGTTAAAAATACGTTTTAATTTTAACAAGTTACACAATTATAATCGTCCATTCGATACGTTCGAAATGAGCCCAACATAATAATCATATATTAACTAATTCATTAAATCGTTTTAAATTATTATTATTTATATGTGTTTATAGATATCGTGAATGACAATAGGACAAGGTTTCACAAGAAGAATATGAAATGGGGTTTTGACAAGTTGGTATCACTGGACTCATTTAAGAATTGTGAAAATGGGTATTTGGCGAATGATGATTCATGTGTGTTTGGAGCTGAAGTATTTGCAGTTACAGAGTATGCACAAAAGGATCGATGTCTGTCCATCACAAAGCCTCCGCCAATTTTTAATACTTACACTTGGACCATCGATAATAAAATAAATAAAACGTATTTTAACTATAAGAGTATCATAAATTAAATAATTAACTATAAGAATATGAATTTTAAATATAAAAAATATTTTTATGTAGTATATATGATATATAATAAAATAAGTAAATCCAAAAATATTCAATATTGGGCTCATTTCGAACGTATCGAATGGACGATTATAATGGTGTAACTTGTTAAAATTGAAACGTATTTTTTTAACGTATTTTAGTTAATAAACGATTATATGTGTTAAATGTAAAATTAAAATTATGAAAGTAAAAGGTATAAAGTAAAGTAAGTAAATAAGTATAGGGATTGAAGTGTAAATTTCAATTGAAAAGTCACAAAATTGATACCATCGCGGGACTCCTTCGCGATCGCGGGGTAAAGAATTTTCAAAATAGACCCTGGTTCGCAATCGCGGACCCTATCGCCGAAAAATGGGTATTTTTGCAAAACTGAAAAAAATGGGTATTTTGGTAAGTCAAAGTCAAACTTTGGGTATTTTAATTAAATTCCCAATTTAGTAACTATCAGAAATCTTACTTTTATAATTATAAATATGTTATCAATTGTAACGAGTTTAATAAATTTAATCAATCGAAATGGTATAGGTTTTGACATGTTTTAAAAGATTAACATATCGTTCAATTAATAACTGAATTTACATGTTTTATTATAAAAACTTAATACTGAATTTACACAAGTACACATAAACTCCGAAGTAGTTCATACAGGGGCGGAGCCAGAAAGGCAGAAACTAATGCGAGGGGGAGCACCAATTGAACTTGAACTCTATTTTTCTTCTGTAAATAATTCTTTTTGACAAACCTAAATTTTTTTCATATCGTCCGATGTTAGTTTCAGTCTAATTCTACCGTTTCGAGGTTTTTTATAGATTTTTTCTTGATTTCAAAGGATTTTTAAGTTCTTTTTATTGATATCGCGAGATTTTTTCGGTTTTTTGGTTGATTTTCAAGAGTTTTTTTTTGGTTTTTTGATTGATTACGAGGTACGGTTACATCTTTCACAAATCTATTTTTTTACTTTACGGCAAATAAATAATACGACAGGAATTATGGATAAAAGGTTTTTAGGAGAACCAATACATAAAAATAATGGTTTAAGCTTTCAATAGATAAAGAAATAATAGTTTAGGAGACACCTTTCTATATATATATATATAATAGAAATATATCAAAAAAATTCAAAAATCTCGGCTCCGCCACTGAGTTCATATGTTCGACCCAACCATTTCCATGCGTCGACCCATTTCTTCTTCGAGATGATAGTGAGACCATACGGCCATCTTCTTCACATAATACACCTTTGTCATGATGTTATTAACTTTGCCACTCTGTTTTTTACGTCTTGTTTAATATTTCAAGAACATCTGGTCTAGGCTTTTATTGGTAGTAAAGATCATGAGCTCAATTGACGATATAATTTGATTCTTATTTTTTGTTTTTAAGCAATAATATATCTTGCCAATCATCGTGGTTTACACATCACATATCTTGGTTATTTGTGATTGAAAATTAATTGAAATAGTTGTTTTACACGTGTGTTTTTACCTCTTAGCCACATCTCTCTCATGTCTACCAAAATTGCACCAGGTCCGCAATTCAAATATGATCGATTTTCCTTAAAAACTTGAGCCAGGTCCACAATTGCATACTCTAGGTCCGCAATACATACAGTTTTTTTTTCTGGAAAAACTGATCAGATTCGTTTTTTTTTGTTGCTTTTGAAAAGATGCGGACATGGTGCTATTTTGTTAAACTTAAAGAGAATGTGGTTATATTAAGAGGTTAAACCACAAATAAAAAATGACTATTTGAATTAATTTCCCTAATGTATATGCTTCATGCATGATAACTTGAACTTGTACTTTGTATTGTCTTAAAGTTTGTGTTTTTGTTTGGACCATGTTCTTTTAGAGCTTTTGTGCTTTCTTTTGTTGTACTTCTTGTTGGGCATAATAACTTGTACATAATCAAAGTTATTTGTGTTTTCTTGAAATGGTTATGATTATTAACAACATTTATACCAATACTTAATTAGGTTGAATTTTGGAATTGATAAACTATTCATCTCATAATTGATGTTGATTCATATGTTTCATGTAATTTTAGACTAAAAATCACTTATGATTCATCTTCGATCAAGTAGTCGGATCAAGCTTACATGTACAAACGTACCTTTGCGTTAACCGAATCTGAATCATATGTGACATTATTGTATTTGGCAATTTATTAATTCTTGGATTATATTTAGAACAAATAGCGTGTACAAATAAATTAAAACTTACTTTTTACTTTAACTGTTTAATAAACATGTTTCTTTGTTGGATTCCTCCCTACTACTAGCTTCGGTTAATCTTTTATATTAACTCCAGTTAAATAAGAGCAATATGGTTATTTTATATTTACATTTTTTGAGTTTTTTGAAAATAGACTCGACTCTGCCCCTCTCCTTTCCTTTGTGTCCCATTGTCGTCACTTACACCAACCACCAACATCTCCTCCCTTCCCTTCCCTACGACCTCTCTCTTTTGCCCTCCTCCCTCACAATGACCTGGTGATAACTCTCATTTTGAGCGTTATTTACACGTCATTTGTGTGAGTTTTTCTTCCGTTTTAGTTGTGTTTTCTGTTTATGTGTGCGTGTGCGTGTTTTTCCTTTTATTAATTTATTTTTTACTTGGAGTTGTTGAGGACGTTTTATGGTTATTTGCATCAATTTTTGGGTTTAATATTGAACAGCGATTTTGCCCACTGTGACCACGAAGACATCCCACTGTGAGCAGCGACGGACCAATTCCTTTCAACGATGGACAAAGCTTTTGCCTGGTCAACAAGAATGTTATTTTAAGCTGAAGCATGGGTTGAAATCCCTGAAAATCTGGAGTGAGGCATGCTTTGGTCATTATCCACAAGGTTGAAGAAAATTGTTCATGGGTTATTACACATTGTGGAAGTATAAATAGAGACTTAAGGCTCTTCATTTTATCATCTTGTAAATAGCTGAACTCTCTTAACTTTCTGCACATAGGCATTCTTCAAGCTTCTTAAAAGCTTGAAGATATGTAGTTGTAATTGTATTTTTTGCCCACGGTGAGTTACTGTGGGCATCGTTTTAATTTTATGCAAGTACTCTTTTCTTATCTCGTTATGTCTTCTACTTTAATTATTAGCTAAGCACCCATTGGGTGTGGATGTGAGCAAACTTGAGACTAGTAGGCAACACTTGGGTGTGGCCATCGTTACTAACTCTCGAGATTGGTCACTTGAGTCGGGACTTAAACTCAACGCGGATAAGCCGATCACTTTGAAGTGTTAATATTAGATCTTGACCTCGAGAGGGGCGGATTCGAAATACGGATTAAGTGATGCACAAAGATTTGAGAGAGTCTTTGATAACCACGTCGAGAGGCGGGTTTTGTATGATTTATTAAGGTTCAAACGCCGGTCGAGATTTATATCACAAAGAGATTTGGGTATAAATCTCCATACTGGTAGAACTTGACGTTTAGAGTCAAATTTAATTAAATCGGCAAGATCGAGAGTCGGTAATAATGGAAACTTTGTAGGACCGGTTTATAAAAATCATCATTTCGAGAGATCGGGGTTTTTATAGGCACTTCGTGTTACAAAGTAACTAACCATTTTGTTACTACGTTCATCTCAAGGAAACTTACACCCATACCCATTTTAGTTAGTTGTTTAGATTTTATTATTATTAAAAAAACACCAAACTCGCTCAAAATATTTTATTAGTCTCTCATTGAAATCGGTGTATTCTCGATTTAGGACTCGAAACTTTTAAGTCCAATCCATGTGGATACGATCTCGGTATATTTACCACTTTATTACTTGTAGCGACCATAGTTGAGGTGTATACTTGCGCCCCTACTATGCGAACATTGTGACCACTTTGTGGAACTACACGGTTTTCCGCTATCACCTGGCTACCACCACCCCACCACAACACCACCAAAAAATTCATAGACACAAAGAACAACAAAAACAAATCCAAATAACAAAATCACAAAAACGACGAGAAAAACAACCCAAAAAAAAGTCAAGTACATGAGTTTGTGTGTTCATCGCCATTGAAGATCGAACTTGGTTACAAAAATCTAAATAAAATTTGAAGCAATAATACATTATTAGATTTATGTAGGGTACATCAAAAAGGAAAACTGCTAAATACAATTCCAATGCCCATAGACAAATCTAATAGTTTTGCCTCGAGTACTCATAGTTCTTGACCGGTTTCCAACATGTTATTTGTTTATGATGATTTTTGGTTCTCTAATTGTCGGTTTTTGAATGAAAATTGGAAGTTATGTTAGGGCTTATTGAAAAATGGATCATCGGTCAAACTTCAGATTTCTTTGTTAAGGGGTCATGTTAACAATATTGAGTCTTGTGAATGTGGAGTTGTTGACATGCGGTGATTTTACGATGTTAAGGGAGGTGGTGTTAGTGTCGTGGTGGATATTAAGAAGATAGGGTTTTCCAGTTTCTAGAAAAGCTAATGAGAGATCAACTGGCACCGAGGACAGTGTTCACCGAAAAGGAGATGGGGCAGTGAGGTTTAAACGAGAAAGGAAGAAGAAAGGGAGGAGGTGAAGGGTAAACATTTAGTAAACGGGCCCTTACTCGATTACTCTTTTTATATATGACCTTATATATATAGGGTTGGGTTCAAATGAAACTCATTTTTCATTGTGCACAGAGGACAAATCATAACCATAAATCAAAAATTAGAAAACTAATCAATGGTTAAAACAAAATAGAATCAGCGTCTACCTTGTTTGACTTTTTATTTTCTTTTTTAATTTAAAAACTTTTATCTTCTTAAAGTTTAAACTAAATTATACTAAAAATTACTAATATTTTAATCAAACAAATTACATAAAAAACGAGATGTTAGTCCCAGATGGCTAATAAGAACAAGAACATGTATTGTAGAGGGGGGGTTGAATACAATACACAATTTTTTCACTTTAATTAATTCTTTTATTGAAAATATTCAAATCAAGAATTACACATAGAACACATAGAACAATTAGATTGTTGCGGAAAGAACAGATAAAATCTATTCTAACAATCTTCACAAAGTAATACTGAAAACTAAACAACTTCCAAAACACAAAGATTGAAAGCTATAAAGTTCAAGGAGAGAAAGGAGCAGAGTGTCTTGAGCACAGAGTAATCTTCAAGAGTTTGTAAGTAGTTTGCATGGAGAAGTCTTCATCTTTATATAGTGCCATGAGCATTTGATGCATGGGACACTTGTCACTTTGTCATTTGAAGATTAGGTTTGACTCTCAAAAGTTGATGTGTCTTTTCCTATGATGCTAGAAAGGTTTGATGGTGACAATATCTAAGAATGGGAAAATGACAAATGAATTTTTTTCCTCTATACCCAGACATTCCTTCTTTGATAAGAAAACCTTTTAGCAAAGACACAAGGGAGGATCCTCCTATTTGAGGATCCCACCGATTTGTCATGGACAACATAGGTGAGAGTCTTCTTAGGAAGGAGTTATGTGAGGATCCTCCTATTTTGAAGATCCCACCGATTTCTCATGGAGAGAATCGGTGGGATGGCAAACATGACCTCTTATGATGAAAGTCTTCTTAGCAAGGAGATAAGGGAGGATTCTCCTGTTTGAGGATCTCACCGATTTTCATGGAGACAATCGGTGAGACAGCTTATTTTGGGTTGAGAAGTCCATCTTCAATCCGCATTGGTAAATTTCCTTCTTCTTGATTTCGGTTGATCTTTGACTTCACCGAACTTTGACAGTGTGACTAAGCTATTACAAAGAACCTAAAATTTCTCTAAGTATAAAAGATGTTTTTCAAAGAATGTAAGGAGACCAGGAGGTCATCTTCAAATCTTTGATGACCCAACACGAGAGTTTCGTGCTCTTCGATATGACATCCATCTCGATATAATTTTTTTAACCGTTTTTACGTGAAATGCTATATATGTGTTATATTCATTATGAATATGTATGCACGTCCCCTGGTGTCCACATTCAGTATGAATAACAAAGGTGAACGTTCATTCACTATTCATGATCAATAATGTATCATTCAATATGAATAATACAGTATTCGGGATGAATAATACAACATTCAGGATGAATAATACACGAATTCATGATTCATGTATTATTCAATATGAATCATGTATTATTCATCCTGAATGATACATTATTCATGATGAATAATACATGAATGACCGCTGAAGGTGGATCACATGACGCTCTCTCTTTTGTTTCCCGATTCACAATCAAAACATAGTTTTATTCATTATGAATATGTATGCACATCTCTGGGTGTCCACATTCAGTATGAATAACAAAGTTGAACGTTAATTCACTATTCATGATGAATAGTACAATATTCAGAATAAATAATACAACATTCGGGATGAATAATATATGAATTCATTAATCGTGTATTATTCACCTTGAATGTTGTATTATTCATCCTGAATGATACATTATTCATGATGAATAATCCGTGAAGGTGTGGAGACGTGGCACACTCTATTTTGTTTCCCAATTCACAACCGAAACTCAAATGGTTCTCGATTTGTCTCGATGGGTGTTGGGTTACGGTGATGAATAATGCGATGTCTTACGACGTTGAAGAAAATGTGTTGAAAAATGTGATGTCGAGTTACAGACTTAAGGTGTCGAGGTGTTGTATACACTTGAACGTACATGTATATTCATAATGAATATAACACATATAGAATTTCACGTAAAAAACGGTTAAAACAAAAAAAATCGAGATGAATGTCATATCGAAGAGCACAAAAAATCTCGTTTTTTATGTAATTTGCTTGATTAAAATATTAGTTTTTAAGATAATTTATTTTAAACTTTAAGAGGGTAAAAAAAATTATTTAAAAAAAAGTCAAATATGGTAGGCGTGAGATTGAAATTATCTTCATTTTTTACCCATAATCACCTTAATTGATAATTTTAATCAAAAACTCTATTTAATATGAGTTGTTGGATCAACAGAGATGGAAGGCCGAAATCCGTCCTCAAATGCACAATAAAAATTAAGTTTTCATTTGAACTTTTTTCTCTCTTTCTCTCTCTATTCTATGTATAATATAATATAAAACATACGACATATTTTATATTCTCGTTTTTTTACATTGTTCTAATTTTAGAAATTACTAATGTTTTAAAACGTGACCTATTAAAATAAAAATTACTTTAAATATAATTAATTTGTTGTTATAAATAGTTTAAGTTTTAAAATATAAATATTTTATGTGAACTTGCTTAGTAGATTTAGTAATATTCGTAATAATAATCGTTAAAAATATATATTATTGCCAAAATTACCAAAAAAATATGATATTATACTTAATTTTGATATCTATTTTAATCATTAATTATCGGTTTAACCAATTAATTTTTATATATAATTGTCTTTGTTAAAATATAAATCTCAAAAGTTGATCTTTAAAGTCATTTAATTGTCAAAAATCAGTAAAAGTGATTTTTCCATATAAGTTACCCCTTTATTTAAGGCTTTAGATGATATGAGGCATTACAGAATAACGGATTTTATGCCACGAGCCTTACATATCACCATGATATCATGTCTCGTCCAAAAATAACTTTACATGTTATATATAATTATATATATATATATAGGGGAGGTATCCGTTGCAAACCAGTCAGTTTGTGCAAACTATACAAACCAATCTTAGCCGTTGATCAAGTCTAATAAATATCTGATTTTATTATGTTTCCTAATCTAAAGTCATGATCATAATGAATGAATCTTATCATCTTCCATATATATCTCAGTCTTAATTAATGAATCATAATGATTATCCATAAATACATTTATTGTTTCCTAATATAGTGGTTTGTATAGTTTGCACAAACTGACTGGTTTGCAACGGATACCTCTCCTATATATGTCAAGACTATTTTACAAACCAGTGAAATCTAACAAACCGTACAAACTCTTATAAAAGAGTAATTAACAATTTATGTCCTTGTAGTTTGTTGTTTATGACTACTCATGTTACTCGTCTTTAAAGGTTGTTTTTTAGTTAACGTGGTTTCCATTTCATTTCACTTATCGTCCTTGAGGCTAACAAAATTAAAAAGGTCTTTTTAGCTTTTCTTTTTCGTTTTTCTACTAAATATTTATATCATTGTACAAACTATTAAAACTTCAGTACAAATTATTAAAGATTGTTATTTAAAAAAAAACATAACCTACTCCACCCTACTCCCTTCTGGTTTCATTTAGTATAAATTACTAAAGCTTTAATAGCTTATATAATATATAAGTATAACTATTTAATAAAAATATAATAAAAGCTAAAAATAGTTATAAACAACAAACCATAAGGACAAAATCATAGTTTACTCTATTATTGAATTTACATTGATATAAGAAAAAAATTCACATGTATATAATCATATAGACAGTTTGTGATCAAATATTCAAAATAATACTTAAAAGAGTTTACAACTTTGTTATAACCATAACCAATGGTATAAGTGAATCTATGAAATTGTGAGTAATGTAATTAGTGAATCTGTAAAAGTGTAAATATATAGTTTAAAGTGTAAAAATAAAACTAAGAGGTTGTTTGGCAGTTGCTGAATGTTTGGTGCAGAATGATTAAGAGGCTTTTATGATATATTGCAAATGAAATATGGTTGTTTGGTAATTGTTTAGAATGAAATCAGGGTGCTGAATGACTAAGGGAGACCCAAGATGCTAAATCATTCATAGAGTTTAAAAACCATTAAAAGACAGACATTTTTTTTGCCAAACATAATTTACCTCTTAGTGATTCAAATGTTGTCTCTTAATAGAACTATTAAGAGGTAAACAAACATCCTCTAAATAAATAAAAATAAAAATTAGTTGAATCTATAAAAATGTCATAACGTACTCCATACATTACATAAACACTATAGATCTTATCATAACAACGTAGATACACTATACTTTTATCTTAGTTAAGTTTTTATGCTTAAAATATTAGTAGTTATTAATAAATTAATTAATTAAATTTGCAGAGTAAGGAAGTATTAATTAATTAATAAAGTTATTAAAATAAGTGGGGCAAGAATAAATTAAATACACGTTGAGGGACCAACGGTAACATAAACTTTGGAAGTATTTTCGAGGGGTATTTCTGTCAACACAGTCCCAAATTCTTAACGGATCACTACTTAAACAAAACACATTCAACCTCACTAAGCAAACCCCAACCCCTTTCTTCTGCAACTTCATCTCTCTCCAATCAACTTTTGCTTTTTAGGGCTTTCTTTCACCATTGTTGACCCTTTAAAGCTTTTCTCTTTTTATCTCACTGGTCTTCTACCTAATTCATTCCCTTTTGATTTCTTTTTCACACACCCATTTTGTTTATGCAAAGAAATAGAATCTTGAATTCATTTCTGTTTCATTCATTCATCAATCACATTTTGAACAAGAAAGAATCTTGAATCCATTTGTGTTGTTGATTCCATCAAAACCCCATTTACAATCAAGAAAAAAAAAGAATCTTGAATCCCTTTTTGTGTTGGTTTCAGTCTCCAAATCCCATTAGAAAGAATCTTGAATCTTGAATCTTGCTTCAATTTCTGTTGATTCCATCTTTTTTCACTATTAAAATCAAGAACAATTTCTGGGTTGTTTTTAGTTTTTCAAATCTTTAAAAGGGTTTTTTTTATTATTGTTTATAAGTGTGTTTGGAAGCTATGGCTGAAGCTCCAAAAGCAGAGGATATTACTCATCTTCCAACAGATCAACTTCAGGGTTTAGAGTATTGTATTGACTCCAATCCATCTTGGGGTATGTATTTTTCTTCACTTTTACTTTAAATCTGTGTCATTTTCACACTTTAGCATGCTGATTTGAGCTTAAATTGATGGTGTTTTTTTGTGTTTTTGAAAAAAAAAACAGGGGAAGCTATAGCTTTAGGGTTTCAACATTACATCTTGTCTTTGGGGACTGCTGTTATGATTCCTACTTTTCTTGTTCCTTTGATGGGTGGTACTTCTGTAAGTCTTTTTCCTCCATCACATGAATGAAATAGTTGTACCACATGTATTATAAATGTGTTTTACAGCATATACATATATATATATATATATATATATGTATGTACGTATACGGGTTAAGGAACACCGGATAATGGTTTATCTAGACGCTATTCACATGTACATACATGTAATTTGTAACATGCACATGTGCATAAAATCCAAAAAACAACTTCAATTACTTGTATCCACGTGTGATACCATTCTGATGTTCCTCATTTTTGGGGATTTTTCTTTAACCTCCCTCTATATGTATATATGTGTATATATGTTCTTTTTATGTGGATTTTTTATTGAAATTTGCAGGGTGATAAGGTGAGGGTGGTGCAAACATTGCTTTTTGTTCAAGGGATTAATACATTTTTGCAAACACTTTTCGGAACCCGGTTACCAGCTGTTGTTGGGGGATCTTGGGCGTTCATGGTTCCTATAATCTCGATCATCCATGACCCTTCTCTCGCGGCCATCGCAGACTCTCATATGGTAATCTAAACTTAAAAAACTTGCTGATGATTCTTTATTTTACATTTTGTTGTAACATAGGTTTTGATGTTTGTTGTCATGTTAAATGGTTAACTCAAAGAAAGGAAATTACTTTCCTATTAGAAATGCCATTTTTTGGTGATTTAATGATTTTATGAGTTACTATTGAGGGTAATTTCAAATGTCCCACTCCCACCTACTAAAAACCATCACTTTCCTAGTAGGCTAGTAGTAATGCCAAATTTTGGTCATTGGGGGCCATTTCATGTGTCCCACCTAATAAAAACCATCACTTTCCTATTAGAAATGCAAAAGTTGAGCTATAAGAACAATAGACCACACCTCATGGTGTGGGCCTACAAGTTTTTAGACTTGGTTTGGTTTTAGATTTCTATTTTGGTAAATATTGGTGTCTGGACAAGCTTGAACTTTAACCGTTCCCGTGGGCCTTGAATATAACAATCAGAAAATCATCAGTGGTCCTGAGGAGACTCGAATAGACAACCTATGGGGAGAAACCCCAAGGCCAAACCAAACCCAGTCCCACATGAACTGGGGTTTGGGGAGGGTAAGATGTAGGAAACCATTCCTCTACCCCAAGTGGTAAAGAGACTATTTCTTCCATAGAGACCCCTAGAAACATAGGTGGGCCCAAGAAAATCCTTAGTGGCCCTGAGGAGACTCGAACTGGCGACCTATGGGAGAAACTCTAAAGCCAAACCAAACCCGGTCCCACGTGAACTGGGATATGGGGAGGGTAAGATGTAAGAAACAATTCCTCTACCCCCGGAAACATAGCAGGGCCCAAGAAAATCCTCAGTGGCCTTGAGCAGGCTCGAACTGGCGACCTATGGGGAGAAACTCCAAAGCCAAACCAAACCCGGTCCCATCACGTGAACTGGGATATGGGGAGGGTAAGATGTAAGAAACAATTCCTCTACCCCAATTGGTACAGAGATTGTTTCCATAAAACCCCCGGAAACATAGCCCATTCTTCTCACACATCAAGTAAATAACATCCATAATCAATATGCATGATAATGCATCCTTCTATATCACATATATGAGGCATCCAAAATGAAAATTTTGATGATGGGGTTCTTTCGACTTGCAGAGATTTCTTGCTACAATGCGAGCGATACAAGGTGCACTTATAGTAGCATCGAGCGTGCAGATTATCTTGGGGTATAGTCAACTATGGGCTATTTGTTCAAGGTGCATCTTCTATTTCATGAAACCAACAATGAATCCAAATGTTTTTGTAGTCAAATCTTACAAAATTTTCGCTTGTTTCAGATTCTTTAGCCCGGTTGGTATGGTTCCGGTGATTGCATTGGCCGGTTTTGGTCTATTTGACAGAGGATTTCCTGTGGTATGCATACTTTACTAAGGCGCTTGGTTTGACTTTCAATGTCAAAAAGATTCGTTTTCAACTTTGAAAATAATCCAAATTCTTTATTTTTTTATAGAAAATAGCCGTAACCCGATTGAAGGGGATAACAACTTCATAATATAGAAAAAGTTCTGCTCAATTCGGTACAAAAACCTTGCTGTTTTTAACTTTTCAAAGAAAAATATTTGATCTCAAAAGTCAAAATGTGTTCAATTCAACTTGGAAAATGATGCGGGTACTTCACTAACAAACTCAATTTCAATTTGAAGAATGTATGATGTTTCTACACCTTTTCGGAAAATCTTGATTACCCTTTTAAACTTTGTTAAAAAAACGTTCGATTTCGACTCTTGGGGGAATAATATTTGACCTCAAAAGTCAACACTGTTTCATTTCTTGACACAATGTTCGTAGGTTGGACGATGCGTGGAATTTGGCATACCAATGCTAATTCTTTTCGTCACATTCTCTCAGGTATTGCCAGCTTCGGTTAAGTCGATTAAACTAGATGTATATTTTGTGAATGAAACATAATCTTTTCTTGTTTCTTGATTTTCCGGTGGGAAACAGTACCTGAAACAGTTTCAGGCGAAGCAACTGCCAATATTGGAGCGGTTTGCGCTTCTTTTGACGATAGCAGTGATCTGGGCATACGCACACCTATTGACTGCCAGTGGTGCGTATAAACATCATCCAGAACAGACCCAAATGCACTGCAGAACCGATAAAGCCGATCTCATATCTTCTGCACCATGGTTGGTAGTTTGAGTCAATTCACATGTGAATTGCTACTAGATGAAATGAATATCTGAGCAAGTTTCTTGAATCTTGATGCAGGATAAAGATCCCATATCCACTTCAATGGGGTGCACCAACGTTTGATATGGGGCATGCTTTCGGGATGATGGCTGCTGTTCTAGTCTCCCTCGTTGAGGTGTGAAAATCTTGTGAATTTGTTTTCGCAAAAAGAAATAGAATCAAATCTTCCAAGATTTATGCTTTCTAATCTTTATGATCCATTTCGTTTGTGGGTCCCGTTTGAGGACAAAAGTAGACGGGACCTACAAAACGACGAACCACAACGTGAGTTATTGAATTATTTTCATCTTATAACAGTCAACAGGTGCGTATAAGGCGGCAGCCCGTCTAGCGAGCGCTACACCGCCGCCGGCTCATGTTCTCAGCCGCGGCATTGGGTGGCAGGGCATCGGGATTCTCTTGAGCGGCCTCTTTGGAACAGCAACCGGTTCAACGGTTTCTATGTAAGTAGTTTCCGATACCAAGTAATCCTATTCACCATTAAGAACATCTCTCCAAAAGATTCTCCAAAATTTCTCCAAAATGGAGAATCAAAAGTCAAAATCTCCGGAAAAAAAAATTATATTCATCTCCAACAGATTCCCATTTTGGAGAACTTAACATTGATTATAAAAATAAAATATTTCATTTATCTAATATTTAAAATATAATTTCTCTGTTTTCTATTTGGTCCTTTTATTTAGTAATCATTTTTTTGGTTATCTCAATATTTGTAGAAAAACTCCTCTCTCCTACTTTCTCCATTTTGGGATAGTTTTGGGGAATTGTTGGAGCAAAATTATAGCGCAAAATCCCCATTTTCTCCATTTTGGAGAAGCTGTTGGAGATTAACGTTGTTAGAAACAAAAAATACATGAACTTTAACTTAAATTTCCATGTATCGAACAGAGAAAACGTCGGTCTTTTGGGAAGCACTCGTGTTGGTAGCCGAAGAGTGATTCAAATCTCGGCCGGTTTCATGATCTTCTTCTCGATTTTAGGTAAGTTAAACGCGTAATACACCAAAAGATGCGCCTTTGATCCGATTCTTGGTTTTTTGATTAAATATTTGAACGCGTAGGGAAATTTGGAGCTTTATTCGCGTCGATACCTTTCCCGATTTTTGCTGCGGTGTATTGCGTGCTATTTGGTCTTGTCGGTGAGCATTTGTCCCATCTCTTAAACTCTAAGCCCTAAACACTAAACACAGTGAAATAATGGTTTTTTGGTTTGTTTTGTTGGCAGCTTCCGTGGGGTTGTCATTCTTGCAGTTCACGAATATGAACTCGATGAGAAACTTGTTTATAGTGGGCGTGTCATTCTTCCTCGGCTTGTCTATTCCGGAGTACTTTAGGGAGTACACAGCCGGTGCACTTCATGGTCCATCGCATACAAAAGCCGAATGGGTAAATTGGTCTTTTCACATATGATGAGGGGCAATTTGGTCTTTTCACAATCTTTTTTAACATATGATGATGGGCAAGTTGGTCTTTTCACATTCTTTTTCACATATGATGATGAGCAAGTTGGTCTTTTCACATATGAAAGGGGCAATTTGGTCTTTTCACAATCGTTCCGCATATGACGATGGGCAAGTTGGTCTTTTCACATATGATGAGGGGCGATTTGGTCTTTTTACATTCTGTTCGCATATGACGATGGGCAATTCGATCTTTTTGCATACGTTGAGGGGGGTAGTTTGGTCTTTTCTCACATACTTTCGTCGTTGATGATGTTTTTGTGTGTATTGCAGTTCAATGATTTCCTCAACACCATCTTCTTCTCGTCACCGACAGTGGCGTTGATGGTCTCGGTGTTTCTCGACAACACGCTCGAGTTCAAAGACAGTGCGAAGGACCGGGGGATGCCATGGTGGGCTAAGTTTAGAACGTTCAAAGGTGATAGTCGAAACGAGGAGTTTTACACCCTCCCGTTCAATCTTAATCGGTTTTTCCCACCGTCATGAGGTTTTCCATGGCTTACGGTCGTGGCGGTGGTAGTTTTGTCAGGGGTAGTTTTGTCATTTCGCATGATTGAGATTGTGTGCTGATCACAATCGTTTTGGTAGGAGAGGAGGGGAGTGGGAGGGGAAGAAGTTTATGATATGTTGTTTTTTCATGAGAGCATGATAGCTTTGTTGTTCTAAATTTCATTAATTTCATGTAAATTTTGTCTCAAGTTATTCAAATTAATTTAGAGTTCTCCATTTGTTAATTATTTGATTGAGCAAAAACTACAAATGGTTTGTTGTAAATAACACAATTATCCATGTAGTTCTGAAATTACAAAATGGCCAACGTCGTTTGTAGAAACGTCCGGATTTACCTCCTTCCTCTAAAGGCCATTAAAAATTTCCGTTAAACGAGGGGGATTTTCATTCTTTTATCGATTTTTTTTGATCAAAATCAATTTTATGATTTTCGTTCTTGTCGTTTTTTGATTGGGTGAAAGAAGAAAAAAAATGATAAAAGAACGATAATTTCTTTTTTTAACGGCCATTAGAGAGAGGGATTGAATTCAGACGTTTTTGCAAACAGTGATGGCAATCTTGTAATTTCGAAAATTGAGGGACGAAAAGTGCCACTTTTTACGAACCACATGGACCAAATTTGTAGTTTACTCCATTTAATTTCTCGGCTAGTATTTATTATCTAATTCCGGATCGGCTAATACTAAGGGGGCGTTTGGTTCGTTTTGACTGCAGTAAGTAATTCACTTAAACCGGTTCCATTTATGGATACGTTGGAAGGTGCAGAATGGAATTTGGTGGAATTGGAATCCATCAAATGAATTTGACTTTTGAATGAATTGGAACGGAAGGAATTTGACCACGCACTTTGATTGCATTTGGTTGGATGGAATTGGAATTGGAATTGGAATGAAATCTCTAAAGATAATTGGAATCTCCATTTTTGTTTAGGGGGAGGGCGATTGCGGGGGCAGAAGCGGTGGGGAGGGTGGGGGCATCTATGGCCAGGGCGGAGCGTGGGTGAGGGTGCGGTGGGGTGGGTGCATTGTTCTAAAAAATATGCCGCAAAGCCAAACGGATCCTAAGTGTTGGCTCGACTCATACTAACACTATCAAGTATCAAGTGGTTGGTTGCATAAAAAACTATTTGATACCAATCTATATGATATTTCTTCTTCAAATAAAAATAAAAATAAAAATGTACATTTTTATATCATTATCTTATTAGAATAATGATATATGTTTAATTTCTCAAAAAAATACAACAAAAGATAATTTCCACAAGTATACCAAACGACAACAACAAAAAGTCCATCTTCATTGTCGTATTTTCTCAATGCAATTCAATGAGAAACGCCGATCTAAAAAACTGGAGAAAGAATTATTCGGTTACCGAAACTTACACATACATTCCGGGCATCTCGGCTGTCTATAAATGCTTCGGCCCCAACCCCTCAACCGTACGGTTTGAGATTCCGTTATCATCTTTGTTACTCTCGCTTCAAATTCCGTCCATCTTATGGTTTGGTTCGTTGACAAGATTTCCGCCAGTCGTTTCTTGCTAGGTCTCAACGTCGGAGAATGGCCGCCGCCGTAATACGTTCGGAAACCGGAGACCAGTGAAGATAACTGGCTGCCGGAATCCGTTATGGCGAATACATCGGAAGTTGCACACGCAATGAAGTCCAATGCCGCTAGCTGAAAACAAAAGTCGAAATTCTCGCGTAAGTTGTGGGGGTTATTTACGAGAATAACCTTCTGGCAGAGGTATTTACTTAAATAACCATCTTAGATAAAGAAATTTAAGTTTTAACCATCAAAATCTTTTTTTTACCAAAATGTCCGGAATCCCGCAAGCCTGACACCGCAAGACACTTTACTTGCGGTCGGACTTGTTTAGACAAATATATATATATATATATATATATTTTTAATTGATAAAACCGCAAGCCACTGCAAAGCACCGCAAGGCTTGCGGTTTTATTATTTTTATAAAAATTTATATTTTTTATTTTTCTGTCTGAAAATTTCTGACACCGCAAGTAAAAGGTGTCTTGCGGTGTCAGATTTGCGGAATTCCGGACATTTTGGTAAAAAAAATTATAATGGTTAAAATTTAAATTTCTTTATTTGAGATGGTTATTAAAGTAAATAACTCGATTTTAAACCATTCTTGTACCTGAGAAGAGAAGTTCCTAAACGGTGCAAGTTCACTCGGTGATAAAAGATCCTCTTTTGTGATCAAACGAGGATACAAATTAGTCAGCGGGCTCATCCTTGACTTCCCTCCGTATATTTGGGACCCGGCAAGATATATAGACGTATCACTCGTGAAACCAAGAGCCGCTAGAACCAATGCGGCTTCTTCCGGTGTTAATGGACATCTCCCCGAACTCCTTAGTTCTTCTGCCGAAACGGGCCTACAAAAACAGAACCCATATAATCCATGATCATGGAAGTTCAAATTGGAAGGTGAAATTACAAAACTACCCCTCACCTTGACTTTTTCAATCGTTGCATGAGCAATGGAAAGTGATCTTCCCGATAAGCTTGGAGTTCGGCTTTCTCCACTTCTCCACCGCCGAAATTGCATAAAGAGTAGGCGACCATATCGACTTCGAACCTCAAGTGCAAAGCAAGATATTTAAGCGGCGTTTTTTCCATTTCATTCCCGTTTGACTTTGACTCACCACCCGTGATGAAGTTTCCTAGTAATCGCTTATCTAATTTGTTCATTGGGCCATCGTAATTCCTTATCCTTCTAATCAACAACGAACCAATTTCTTGAATTTTGGGGACAAACTTCAAAGCATGATAGTTACATTTGCATCTTAGCCTCTGTAAAAAATCACAAGATTTCATTATAAACAAAACGTACTACTCCCTCCGTCCCAAAATAAGCTGTTTGGCAGTTGCCGAATGGTTTGGTGCTGAATGATTAAGTGGTCAGAATCATTAAGAGGATCTTGTGATATAGTGCCAAGTGAACTATGGTTGTTTGGTAATTGCTGAGGATGAAATCAGGGCGCTGAATGGTTAAGGGAGACCGAATATACAAAATCATTCAGAGGGTTTTAGAACCATTAAGAGGCAGACTTTTTTTGTCAAACAAGATTTACCTCTTAGCGATTCAGAGGTTGCCTCTTAACGGAACTATTAAAAGGTAAACAAAAAGCAAGTGTCCACATTTCTATTTATATTTGTCCTAATAAGTGACTAGTTTCAAAAACAGATAACCATCTATTCTCAAATCTACCCATCATAAATGCACAAATATTTAAAAGTTGTGAAGAGAGAGAGAAATGAATTAGGGTAAAGTTGTCATTTAGTTAACTAAAAAGTGTAATAATTATGCAAGATGAAAGTAGTGTCTAACCTGAAGTTCGGAAGGCAGCGGGTCAAAGCCAAGCCGGTTTCCATATCCAAGAAAATGAACAACTCCGTTTTTTAATAATAGTGGAAGTATTTTCTCAATGTATTCGTCGGGTGTTGCCTCCTTGCTGATATCTGAATCAGTTATCTGAAAATCAATGGTAAAAAACATTATATGCATTGTTCTTGATTGATACGGAATTCCGATGTAGAGATATTCCCTAAATTCCAAAAAAAAAATGTACGCTTTGACTTATACGGTAAAAAAGATTATTTGCCAATAAAAATTCATATTCGGTTCCTTTAATTTTCTATATAAACTAACCTGCATCCTTTTTAAATTCATATTAGGGTTTTGATGCACATTCATCATTCAACTAAGAAATCAGAGGTAGATTTAGGGGTTGGTTGCAATTAACCGAATAATTCAAAGGGTTTTCTGGCTTTCGAGAGGCCAGTCTCTCCACAGACTCACGTCTAAAAGGTTTACAAAACAGAATCGATACCATCTCACAATCCCTGCCCTCCTATTTAAACTAACTGGTTCACCACCCTACTTGTACCCCAGCAGTAAACACTTGTACCCTAGCCTACTACAGTTGACTTATTGACTATAATACCCGGGGTGTAACAGAAGGCCATTGTATATATATATATAAAGAAAAGACAAAAAGAGAGCGTACCAGACTGCCCATTTCTTTGAAGTCCAGCGATTTCAAATGCGGAGGGAGATCCTTCACAATATTAACTTCATCCTTCAATGTTTTTATGAAATACTCTTCTTGATAAATATCACCAAACTGGCTGAATCACACAGAAGCATCCAAATTAGAAATGCATAATTATTACACAATTTAATCAATTAATGACAATTTTATCCTTAGTGATAGATGGAGCAATGAATTTCTCCATCTGATACTTAAGGGTAGAATTGTAAAGTAGCCACTTATTTTGGGACAAACTAAAATAAAAATATGGACATTTATTTTGGGACGGATGGAGTCTTATTTCGCAAAGGATAGGGGGATAAAAACGTAAAATCAAAAGGATGTTAGGTTCACAGACCTGGGGTCCTTCCATACATTGCTGTAAAGAAATCTTGGAATAACTAATGTTGCATTTAACAATGATGCTACAGCAACAGCATTGCAAACCTACATGCAAATAAAGAAACTTTCTTGTAAATAAGTACATAATTAATAAAGGCCATAATTCATATTTGATGATTACTTACAGCAACCCGTTGTTGATTTAGACCTCCATTTGCGCTAACCAATATATAACCGGTATTGCTTAGAAGTTTTCCTGTCCTAACAACATTAAAAAATCATGACACAGATGACACAAAAGATAACTTAACTTAACATGATAATTAGAATATTCAGCCATTTATGTACAAATGTGTATGATTACCGATGATTGTAATTTCTATTTTATTTAAACATACATGTCGGGCTTTCATTTTTTAATGAGGTATTATATTAATTTTTTATTTTCGATCAATCTTTACCAGCATTTATTATCGATTCCTCTCTATCAGCACAAGGACTCCAAACTGATGCTTGCCGATAAGATTCCTCCCAGAATCTTGATTCATCTTGTTTAAGCTCTCTCTGCATTAGAAATTATTCATGAACACACAACAACACGTATCAATTCAACTGGTATAAAACTATATATATATATATATGTATGTATGTATGTATGTATGTATGTATGTAGGTTCATGGGAAAACCATAAAAAAAATAAGGACGTTCATATGATCACATGTGCATACAAGTAATTTTTTTCCGGTATGCACATGTGCATATTGTACAGATGAATGGTTATTAAGTTGTTCCTCAGTTTTTTGGGGGTTTTCCCCTGAAACTCAGTCTCTCTCTCTCTCTCACTATATATATATATATGTGTGTGTGTGTGTGTGTGTGTGTGTATATATATATATTTATATATGCAAGGTTGAAACAGGGAATCAAACCTCTACAAGAGCACTAGAAGCCATGCTTGCAAGGCGGCCATACATCTGCACCACATTTTTGCCACCATCATCTCCAAACTTCAAGAGCAGAGTCATTTGATAAATGATTAGTTTGTGAGCATAGTAATCCCACATCTTGAAAATAAAACTTATGATGATTAAACTTTTATATATGATCATATAAATGAGCACATAAATCCATACCCTTCCACGGGTTAATCTTCCTGATATAGAACACAGAAAAGAAAATGTAAACACATACCGTTTCACTAGACAATTTTGCAGGTGTGGGACTACTTTCAAGAACCGATGGTTCAAAGATGGAACCCATAATAGAATCCAAAAGAAAAAGAAACCCCATCAATGCAATGGTGAAAACAATCGATGAAAAATGTTTACGGATCCAAGTATGCCTTTTACCAACATATGCACCCTTAAAAGAACCAAATTTCATGGAGTTACTCCTTAATCCATGAAGCAACTCAAGCTTCCTTCCCATAATATTAGAATCACTTCCTTGCACCATTTTCTGATATCTAAATTGATATTGAATCGATGCAAATGGAGAACTAATGTCTCCTTGTTTCGCCATTATGTATGTATCACTTAAGTTCTAAAAAATCCCCAATATGAAATACCATTAGTTAAGACTACATAACCTTCCCCAATATACAACTCTAAGAGAAATAAGCCCCAACTGAATTTCCTATCTAGGAATACTACCAAATCATGCCTGTTCCTTTTACTTACTATTATAAAATATTTAAATTGTTAGGATGAGAATGTCAGAGTTTGTTGTGACAAAAATCAAATATAAAGATGAAACAGTGAGCATCGAATTTTGAATTGGAAGTGAAGCTACATCAGGTGAAAATGAAAGGCAAACAGCAGATGAATAAAAGTAAAGTATTTATACAGATTATTTAAAGGAGAAGATTGCGTAAACTGACCTGGTCGTGTGGATTGTATATAGATATAAAACACGAAATGCAGGGGAAATATCACATCTGCAAAACACCTACTTGTCACCGAACAACAAATTGAAGGTTGAAAAGTGAATATCAAGTGATGAAGCTTTTGAATTAAGAATGTTTGAATTGGGAACGATAAAACCCTAGAAATCGCCATCGGAGGTTGTAGTGAAGTTGCTTTTGATTGTAGAGATGGATCGCACCAAACCCTTTGGAGATTTGGTGTTCGCGCAATTTATAATTCTTGTTCACGTGTTTTTAGACCAACGGATTTTTCAAAACAAATAAACCGCATTTTTGGATTTAATTTAATAAATTCTCTAAAAAATCTAAAAATAAGTTTTCTGTTTTTTATTCGATTAGAAAGAACGCAAGATTCTTATAACCAAAAAGTACAATGTCCCTCTTAGGAACTACTATTGTGGAGATTTATTACGAAAACTCAAACTTTTTAGGATCTTAAATAAAAACATTGTTTTTTTAGAAGAACATTGGTTCTTACCATGAAGTTTGTGAGAAATAACATTTTTCTCATTTTTTTTGTTTTGTTTACTTTATAATTATTAATATAACTTATTTAATTATTATTGATGTTGAAAGAATTCATGGGACCCATAAAAAGAAGGTTCTTATAAGAACTACCATTGTAGAAATTTAAGAGAGTTGTTAATTTAATTAGTTGAAGATGAGTTGACAACAAAAAGAGTAAAATGAGGTTCTTATAAGAACCTCCATTGAAATTGTTGCTTTAAGAAGGCTTGAACAATGGTTGACCATTGGAGACAAAGACTTAAAAATGACTTTGCTCATCAAACACTTGATGTTCCTCAACTCTTTGAAAAAATGAATGTAAGAGACAAGAGAAAGAAAGAGTATATTATGATGAGATCAACACGTTTTTTATACATTTTTATTTTTTCAAGTCTTTTACAATAATTTCACCATTGTCGATGCCATAAGGTGAAAGTATAATTTAATTATTTAAAAGGTATAATAGTTATATGTTTTTAAAGTTATATGTTACTAGTGTGCAACTGTGCACCCCGTGCGTTGCGCTATAGCGAGTAATATTTTAAGGAATTACTTGATCGCATTAAGATAAAAGGTAATTCATCGATTAATACTAATGAGATACGATTTAAAACGAAAAATGCAATTCCATAAGTGGTTCATTTTCATCTACTGATTACCATTTGTTGTTACGAATAAATTGAGATTTATTGGTAATAATTTTGTTGTTATATTGTTTAGAACTCAAACGCCACACCAAACATATTGTTGTTACGAATGGTTTGAAGAGTTTTTTTTTTCCAAAAAGGGTTTGACTAAACTTAGTGAACTCTATGAGTTTCCACAAATTAAACATGTATCCCTCTCTTGTTGTCAATATATGTTAACATGTTTCATAAAAATGTTAATCTTCTTATCAGTGTGAGATTACCAAACTCATTTCAAATTTATATCCAACTTTCCTTCATCATTTCTTGTAGTCCATTTCATTCTCCAATCTAGCATTCCCTCATTAATGTGGAATGACTAAAATAATACCACAATGCAAGATTTAAAAATAAAAAATCTTACAATGTCACTCCAAATACCCTTGGTTATTTCTTTTATGCATATAAATAAATAAAGATAGAAAATGTAAATATTTTTCTATATATATATATATATGTTATATATATATATTTATGTTATCTTTTGTAAATATCTATTGAGGTATTAGTCAAAAGACGTTTCACAATGGTACTTCAAATTATTTTGGTTATTTCTTATATATATATATATATATATATAGATAGATAGATAGATTGTTTTATTCAATATTTGAAAATTCTAAAATCTTATGGCTTTTGGGTCATACCTTATTGATTGTTTAATTGTGTTTGTAAACAAACTTCGTTTTAACAATCATTAATTGTAACGTCCCAAAATCTGGGCCAAATTTAAACATCAAGTTACAACAGGTTATGACAATAAAACTACAACTTATATAGATAGCAAGGAATTAACCATCAAGAGTGTATTTACAATACAGGATACTTCGAACAAACTATCAATCTAATCATGTCACTACAATCAGATTAACTGAGTTATCTAAGCTATCCTTCAAAAATCTCCTCTTTGGTAAATGCCACTTCTGCTATTCCAAAAACACTCGTCCCACAACCCTTTATTTGCCCGAGCCTGAACCTGGTAAGAAAACATTATATGAACGATTAGGCCAACGCCTAGTGAGAACATTCATTTCAATAATAACGTTTGCAAAATCAATGTAAACAAGTTATAACAAACCTGGTTACTCCTTTTCTTACCGTACGTATAACTCTATTCTATTACACAATTTTATCCATTCCCATGACTATGACTGACAATAATTCCATCAGCATATCATACCCCAGAGCCACACTATGAATCTTCAAAGATTCTAGATCAATGCTCTCCACCAATAAATCGCGATTACACACACCCATTTATCAGAAAGGAAACAGTGATTACAAGTACTTATGTCAACCTCACTCTCTTCCTTAGAAATCAGGAATAACGATTAATACCACACGCCTATTCCATGATTTCCCACACACACTGGAATAACGATTCAACGAGTAATACCACACGCCTATTCCATGTGATTACTAAACTTTAGTGCTTATGGATCCATTACACTTATTTCTACTCGTGCAAGTTGATAGGTCGGGTTTCACCCCCCCCTAAATCTAACCGCAAGTGTACGGTGTCGAAATCAAGTAATAATGTACGGTAAGTACGAGTATCGAATCCACGGGAACTAGGAACTAAGTATCACAATTACTACAAGCTCTATTAACTGAACTGTCGAATATTGGAAGATGGTTGGTTTAAAACTAAACAATTGCAAGAACTAAAGAAAAAGCAAACGAAACAGTAAACAGCTTTGGAGACTTCAGATAGAGAAAATAGTTGAGGGTTGGAAATCCTCAGGTTTTCACATGCAAACATCTAACTCACGACAATTACCAGTTATTTCCCATTAATGAATCCAATCTTTAAAATCACCGTCGTTCTCTTTCGAGCAACAACGGGTTTTATTTTGAAAAGGACAAGTTTAATCTCTCAATCTCAACCTATGGATTTCGAAATACATTAAGCGCAAGATTATTTTGAATGGATAGGTTTAATCTCTCGATCTCAACCTAACGGTTCAATTAAGGACTAAGATTTACTCGGTATATCTCTATCACCGATTTATCATCTCAGGCATGCAATTCCTAATTCTAAGCAATAATTAATTCTCTCGAACTTAATTACTACAAACAGATCAAATGTAAATTGGCCAAATTCACACTAGCATTAAACACAAAATTTGCATACTTCATTAATTAAGGAAAAACTGATAAAAGTCAAAATTCATCTATTCACATGCTTACAAACCGAATTCATTCCAACCCCCAACATGAACAGGTTAGTTCATGTCGGTGGTGGATTCAAACACAAGAGAAAAAGGAACGAAAGTGTATGTAAACATGATTAACGTAAAAGATGGAATCGTGAACGGTAAGATGATGAACTCCCTTCTCTCGTGCTCGTATCTACTTCGCGTGATGAATGTCTCCTTGATCGGCTCTCTCTCGTGGCTCTGAAGGCTCCGAAAAGTCTCCCAAAATCGCCCCTCAGCTGCTCCCGTTTGTCTCCGAAAATCCCCCCCCAAAAGTGACCTAAAATCGGATTTAAAAGCTGAAATTCGCAAAATAGAGGGCCCCGCGACCTTCCACGCGTGGAAAACCGCGCGCCTTTCAGAAGGTGTGTGGGTCGGTTTCTGGGTCGCGGTTCGGGTCCTGGTTCGTTCGCGGGTCTTGGGCTTGGATTTCGGGCTTCCGTTGGGCTTCGTTTTGGCTCTTTTTAGCTTATTTTCTCGAATATTAATACCTGTCAAAGAACCTGCACATTCCACTAAATAAACCGTAAAATTCCGCTTCTTTGCTCGAATACAAGCCAATCTCATTGGTTTCAGAGCCGGAAATAACGCCAAAAAGTGGCGTTATCAACAACCCCAAACCGAGCGTTGCTTGTCCCCAAGCAAATTAGCGATAAAAATAGAATAAAAGCACATATCAGAGAAATGTAATAACTGCACAACGCCCCATCGGTACCATGTAATGCACTGGTGATTTCCCATACCCGTGAATGCCTATCTCACTCTCGCCTCATTCCTATTCCGTTTGATCTATGACCTTCCATTGTAAGTTGAACTCGTGACTGCTCCGATTGCACTAAGGTTGTTCTAGGTCCAGACATACTAAGGAAAACATTTCGCCTCGACCCTACCTCACAGGATTCTCTCAATTCGCTCGAACCTAGGTTATCTCACACGTTGTCATGTATAAGAGGTTATGTACAAGGATATTCAAATATTACATGACAACTCTAATGAAAGACACCCTAATGTCCAAAAATTGATCTCAGAAGGGAATCAAGTAGCAAGACAGGGAATATCAGTAAAGGTGGTCGCATACCATAAACCCTTTTTCCAGAAGATCATCCAGGTCTTTACACGGGTTGTAACGGGGCTAAGGTTATGGCTAAGAAATGAAGGGTAAACGGGAACAAAGATCCTCGGTGTGTCAAAATGAACAGTTCTGAACTTCATCGCGTTCTAACCCATCGCTTGGCCCTTTTGTCACTATTGGAGTCACTTTGACTCTCTTATTTTCTGCTGTAAGTAAAATCTAAATAACTGTTGTTTTTTTTGGGACTTCATTGGTCCTCTTTATTTGCATTGGGGCTGCATTGGCCCTCTTTTCTATTTATTTTCTTAACTGGCCTGATTTCCTTCTTTTCCGCTCTAGCTTTGTTAGTTCATTACCGCTCAGATTGACACACTTTCGGATAGGGTTGGCTAAGGTTTTTGGCTCGGGTTTAACGTTGGGTTTAGAAATGAACAAGGTGAGTGTTTGGCTACAAAAGGGCTATGGTTACACACAAATGGGTGAAAAGGGTACGATAGCTAAAAACAGGGTTAAACACACACAATGCCTGGAATCATCTCTTAAGGTCCGCACGATTTGGTCTACTATACCCCTTCCTAACATCCCGATGGTTGTCTTTGCTACTCAATGCAATAATATAGCGAGATCATTCTATATTCACGACAAGGAACTCGAAAAAAAATGTATATGATTTTTGTGTATGAATCCCTCGGAATGAAAGAACGTCTTTTAGGCTCAAATCTCGCTAATGGGTGGTCTCCACTAATGTCCTTAGTCATGTCCTTTCCCGGTCCTTCCCTAATGGTCACGTCACTATCACAAGATTCTTCCTACAATGGTTGGTCTCAATCATTCAAAAACAAAAATTTTAGCTAAAGTGGTCTAGGTACTCAGAAGTGCAGGAAATCTACGTGCATAACGTGGGCCCGATTGGGCAACCCCAAACCTTACCCACACATTGTCCCCAATGTGCAGGTTTCGGCGTAGGCGATACTAAAACAAGTATCGTTGTGCGGTTATTACAGGTAACAGACAGGCAGACATAACATTAAGCACAAGCATCAAAGAGCTATTCTAGCATTTTCACAATATGGCCACCCCAAACCTAGGCCTTGGCCTAGGTTTGTCAAACAAAACCGAGGTTTGCACAGGGATAATAAGTTGAGTGTGTAGATGTTAAAAATGAGGCACCCCAAACCTAAGTGAAACTTAGGTTTGTTGCATCTCGTTCACTATTAAGGAAAAAAAACATCGTACACACTCGTTACATACAAGGTTTAGAACATACCTGTTTGCCCGGACAGAAAGGGTCCTCTTAAAAGACTTGAAGTGATCATGATTGAGGAGCATCGGGGAAGAAGGAGAACAACAAAGCAAACGAAAGACGGAAGAAACACACAAAGCAGGAAAAAGAACACACTGCGCGAGAACAGGAAGCCGCGCGACTTTCACCGCGGTTTGCAAACCGCGGGAAAGACCGCGCAACCCACTGTTTCGAAAAAAATACAGAGGACCCCGCGGTTTGGCACGCGGCTTGTAGGCCGCGGCACAAACCGCATACGTCCCTGTTCAGCTATTTTTTGATTTTTTCATTTTTTCATTTTTTTGGTTTTTCGTAAATAAGAACACACTCAAAAACAGGAAATTAAAAGAAACTAACCTCGGTGGGTTGCCTCCCACCCATCGCCGTATTTAAAGTCGTGGCACGACTGTGCGGCTTTCAACTTGGCTCGGTATCCGCAGACTCGAACCGCCCACACTTGCGGTTCTTCGCGGATTCTTCCACCTCTTGCTTTCCATGACCAGCTCCGTCTTTGTGGTTCCCACTCTCAAACATCTTGAACACTTCCTTCTCACCACCAACTCTCAAAGTCATCTCGCCTTCCTCCATGTCGATCAGCGCTCGGCTTGTGGCTAGGAAGGATCTTCCCAATATCAATGGGACTTCTATATCTTCGTCGATGTCCATCACCACGAAATCCACTAGAAAGTAGAACTTTCCGACTTTGATCAGCACGTCTTCAATCACTCCATACGGGTATACAATCGATCTATCCGCGAGCTTCAGCGTCATGTACATTGGGCTCACTTCCCCCAATCCGAGTTTCCTGAAAATAGAGAGAGGCATTAAGTTAATACTCGCCCCTAAATCACATAACACTTTATTAAAAGAAAAGTTCCCAATTTGAATAGGGATAGAAAAACTCCCTGGATCTTTAAGCTTCGGGGGAAGCTTGTTCCGAATGATCGCGCTGCACTCCTCAGTAAGTGCAACTGTAGACTGATGGTCGATTGCCCTCTTCTTGGATAAGATCTCTTTCATGAACTTCATGTAAGAGGGCATTTGTGCTAAGGCATATGCAAAAGGGATGTTAATAGTTAGTTTTTTAAATACATCAATAAATTTCGAGAAAATTAACATCATCCTTATTCGCTTTCAGTCTATTCGGGTATGGCACTCTTGGAATTTCCGGCTTGACCGGTGGTTGCTCATGCTTCTTCGCTTCCCTCTTCTCGCTCTCTTCATCCTCCGGGTTATCCATGTTAATGATCTCGACCTCTTTCTCCTTGGGCTCGGTTCCTTTTGATGACGGTTCTTGTGTAGGTTCCACTATCAGCTCTTTGCCACTTCTCAGGTAAATGGCATTACATTCCTCCCGGGTTTTCTTTTCAGTCATGCTCGGGAATGTTCCGGGAGGTCGGGTTTGTAGGGATTCAGAAATTTGCCCCACTTGCCTTTCCAAGATCTTGATGGATGCGGTGTTTTGATCAGTAGCCGCCTTGACTGTACTCACCGTGCTTGCCAAACCTTCAACTGTGATGTCCATCTTTGCCATGAACTTCATCATCATGTCTTCTAACCCCGGCTTCTTCTCCCCGGATTGTCCTTCGTTCCTTTGGTTAAAACCTGGGGGACGGTACACATTGTTAGCATTGGGAGAATTGGAAAAATTAAAATTATTACCTTGTGATGGTTGACCGGGTTGACTCCATGACAAATTCGGATGCTTCTTCCACCCCTCGTTATACGTATTCGAGAAAGGATCGTTCCTCGGTTGATGGTTCCGGTTTTGCATAAACTGGACTTGTTCAGGCTCTTGAGGACTGCTTCCTTTCAGATGGCTCGTAATCGCTGCTAGTTGGGCTTTTATCTCTTTAATTTCATCCGACTCTTGGACACTAGCGACTCTTCTAACAGCTGATCTTGGAGTAGAGAAGCTATGTTCGGCTAGATTCTCGATTAATGCGACAGCTTCTTCATATGTCTTTTCCATTAACGCTCCACCCGCCGCAGCCGTGATATCATTCTTGAATTGTGGGTGAAGGCCTCCAAAGAACGTTTGGATTATCACCCAGCCATGTAACCCGTGATGTGGACACTTCTTCAACATGTCTTTGTATCGCTCCCATGCCTCGTAGAGTGTTTCCTGGTCCCATTGGGCAAAGTGTGTGATGTCCGCCATTAGCTGGGCGGTTCTTCCCGGTGGAAAGAACTTTTGAAGGAATGCGGCTTTCAAGTCTACCCATGTAGTAATCTGATCCGACGGTAGGCTCTCTATCCATATTTCAGCTCTTCCCTTGAGTGAAAAGCTGAACAACCGCAGCTTGATCGCATCTTCATTCACCCCATTGATTTTGAAGGTGTTGCAGATTCGTTCGAATGCTCGTAGATGCGCATGGGGATCTTCAGTCGGTGATCCCCCAAATTGGTTATGTTGTACCATGACTATGGTACTCGGCTTGATCTCGAAGTAATTGGCTCCGGTAGTGGGAGGTTGGATCCCTATACGTGCGGCTGCCACATTTGGATGCCAAAAGACCGCATAGGTACCCTTTCCGGAGGTGGTGGTGGTGGATTGTTGCGAGGTGGTCTCTCGTCACCCATGTTTAACTGTTTCTTGGCTTTTGATTATCTTCGTAGGCGACCTGCCGTTCTCTCTATTTCCGGATCGATCGGCTCGATTTCCTTCCCTCGGGTCTTATTTGGCATAAACCAATTAGTACCTGAAAAGAAAGTAGGCAAAGTTAGTAATCCAGAAATTAAAAAGGATGGAATAAAGCAATAATAAAAAAAAATGTTCAATCTAATAGCGCTTATAGCTGGTAGTGCTATCAGTTGCAACTAGTTCCCCGGCAACGGCGCCAAAAACTTGATAGGTCGGGTTTCACCCCCCCTAAATCTAACCGCAAGTGTACGGTGTCGAAATCAAGTAATAATGTACGGTAAGTACGAGTATCGGATCCACGGAAACTAGGAACTAAGTATCACAATTACTACAAGCTCTATTAACTGAACTGTCGAATATTGGAAGATGGTTGGTTTAAAACTAAACAATTGCAAGAACTAAAGAAAAAGCAAACGAAACAGTAAACAGCTTTGGAGACTTCAAATAGAGAAAATAGTTGAGGGTTGGAAATCCTCAGGTTTTCACATGCAAACATCTAACTCACGACAATTACCAGTTATTTCCCATTAATGAATCCAATCTTTAAAATCACCGTCGTTCTCTTTCGAGCAACAACGGGTTTTACTTTGAAAAGGACAAGTTTAATCT
Source organism: Saussurea involucrata (assembly GCA_033807775.1). Lineage (NCBI taxonomy): Eukaryota > Viridiplantae > Streptophyta > Magnoliopsida > Asterales > Asteraceae > Saussurea > Saussurea involucrata. The sequence goes on along the minus strand of CM066312.1, from coordinate 95,017,264 downwards.
CTCGATCTCAACCTATGGATTTCGAAATACATTAAGCGCAAGATTATTTTGAATGGATAGGTTTAATCTCTCGATCTCAACCTAACGGTTCAATTAAGGACTAAGATTTACTCGGTATATCTCTATCACCGATTTATCATCTCAGGCATGCAATTCCTAATTCTAAGCAATAATTAATTCTCTCGAACTTAATTACTACAAACAGATCAAATGTAAATTGGCCAAATTCACACTAGCATTAAACACAAAATTTGCATACTTCATTAATTAAGGAAAAACTGATAAAAGTCAAAATTCATCTATTCACATGCTTACAAACCGAATTCATTCCAACCCCCAACATGAACAGGTTAGTTCATGTCGGTGGTGGATTCAAACACAAGAGAAAAAGGAACGAAAGTGTATGTAAACATGATTAACGTAAAAGATGGAATCGTGAACGGTAAGATGATGAACTCCCTTCTCTCGTGCTCGTATCTACTTCGCGTGATGAATGTCTCCTTGATCGGCTCTCTCTCGTGGCTCTGAAGGCTCCGAAAAGTCTCCCAAAATCGCCCCTCAGCTGCTCCCGTTTGTCTCCGAAAATCCCCCCCCCCCAAAGTGACCTAAAAATCGGATTTAAAAGCTGAAATTCGTAAAATAGAGGGCCCCACGACCTTCCACGCGACTTGCAAGTCGCATGGAAAACCGCGCGCCTTTCAGAAGGTGCGTGGGTCGGTTTCTGGGTCGCGGTTCGGGTCCTGGTTCGTTCGCGGGTCTTGGGCTTGGATTTCGGGCTTCCGTTGGGCTTCGTTTTGGCTCTTTTTAGCTTCTTTTCTCGAATATTAATACCTGTCAAAGAACCTGCACATTCAACTAAATAAACCGTAAAATTCCGCTTCTTTGCTCGAATACAAGCCAATCTCATTGGTTTCAGAGCCGGAAATAACGCCAAAAAGTGGCGTTATCACAAGTTAATGCTTAGATACAGATTTCTCATATCATTCAGTATGAGCATATCACATTTAATACATTCCTGTCTAGTATCACACTAGCGCAGTCTATAACCCTAACATACTACTCTTCAAGGGTACGTATGTTTAAGCAACATAAGGTATATGTCAATTCTTAAATCGCACCTTTCCACGATTAACGAAACTATACTTTCCAATTTCTAGAATAGTACAGATAATACAAAGTCTCTGGATACCTTAACTTTGATATTCTTAAGTTCATATCCAAGATCTATTACCAAAATCTGTAAACTGTCTATTTTTATCCAACTCCCGGTATTCCCAACTCCCGGTATCCCTACTCCCGGTATTCAACACGTGTACCGGAACTTCACCGGAACTCATAAGTACCGGGATTTGCCTCTTCCGGGACTTCCAACTACCGGGACTTGCCACTACCGGGACTCATAAGTACCGGGCTTTCGTTCATGTACCGGGACTACGTACAGTCTATTTCAATAAGTCCACAAATCGACTTAACTTGTAAAATCAGTTCAATCTATGTATTCCATTCAGTCCTCAGTCAATTTACACAGCTATATTAAGGTTAGTACAACTTAAAAACACTGATTTGTACAACGAATCGAATGAACTCACCTTATGCTGCGAAACCGACTTCTGCACAAATAAGAACTTCAATCCTTTTGTTTATGATTCTGCAATTCAATCCCAAAATACAGATTCATTCATCATCTGAGTAAAAACAACCAATCTCTCCAAAACCAACAATGATTTCTTACCAAATTGATGACAAATTCTGCTTTGTTTCTTTTCTTCTCTCTATTCCTTCTTTCTGCTTAATGACTGACTCCACAAAACAAGAATGAGATATTTTACTTATCTCAGATGTTTTATCCATATACACACTTTAAATCCAACCAAACATACCCTCAAGATCCATTATTCCCAAAAGTACCACCATACTTTCATTACTTGTATTTTAACCCTAATGAATTATAAAACTTCTATATAATCCCAAGGTTACAACAAATAAGAAAACATCCCAATTCTTATTAAAATACTAATAACGAAAATTTAGGATGTTACATTAATCTCTTTTTAATTTTCAATGACATCTTCTTTTATTAATACACTCACATTTTCTTTTTTCTTTTTTGAACAGCAACTGAGAACTTTTAATACCAACCATGACAAAATACAATATCACGAGTGGCCAGAACCTACCTTTCAAAGCCACAGCGAACAACAACAAGAAACATCCAAATTGAATACAAAGCAAAACAGGGGTACCCTACCAATTAACAGGAATGGAATTACAAAACCCCACAGGAGAGTTTTCCATGTTTGCGAGCAGCAAAAACCAGGAAACACTTCATTTGACAGACCCGGTTACTCCTTATTTCGCACCCGGGTCTACGAGCCATTCCGCCCATCCTCTAACCATGTTTTTTGACCTTTTCGCAATCCATTCAAAAATTCTGCGCTGGGCGTCGTGGAAAAGGTCTGTCACTTTCCCCCGATCCGCTTTAAACACCACCTTGTTCCTATGCCCCATATGAAGTACATGAAACCCCATTTTACGGTCGTCCACATCGAAACTTCTCTCGAGTCTTCCCCATTAGGTGTATTTTCTTGGAGAACGTCATGAACTGTTTCGACACCCTCCAAATTTTTCTTCCACCATCTACCGATGATGTTCCAAAGTCTCTTAACCTCCGTACATGACACAAGCGCGTGGTCCACCGACTCGATCGTGCTGCCGCATCTCGGGCATAGTACCGAATCCAAGTCAAGTCCCATTTGGTCCAACGTTACTCTAACTGGAATACGTCCCAACCTAGCTCTCCAAATAAAAATACATACCTTATTTGGAACAAGAGTAGACCATTTCGTTGTTGTCAATTGTCCACCGTCTATGCAGTCAAGTTCTTCCACTATTTCTCTTAGTCTCTTAACGTTAAACTCGTTTGAAATATCGAGACTCCATTTTACCCTATCCCTCGTATCCTTTGTCGGTCGTACTTCCGCGAGTGCATTTGTAAATTCGTCGAGCTCCCCAATTTCTCTCCCTCTTGGCTGTCGTCTCCAACCCCATTTCCACCTCCATTCTCCATCCACCCATTCTCCTCTATCTTTCACGTTGGTTTCCTTTTCCTCTTCCAAACTAAACAGTATTGGGAACTTTTCTTGCAGTCTCTCGGTCCCGATCCATCTCTCCTTCCACAGTTTGGTATCGCTCCCATCTCCAATCTGCTTGCTAAAAGACCCCGTAAAAGCCATCCCTTTGCTGTCCAAATCTGCGCCGAGTTGGATTATGTTTGTCTATGCCGAACCTGCACCATCAAAACCGTGATTGTTACCCCTTAGACCCCCCCCCCCCCGTCCCCATATAATCTTTTTATAACGCGGACCCAAAGCGATTCCTTCTCCGTAAAAAAACGCCACCACCATTTACCCAAAAGCCCTTTATTATATGATTCAAGCCCCCCAATTTTTAAGCCCCCTTGCTCAAAGCATTTTATCGTTTTTGCCTACTTTACCCAAGCCACATATTTTTTCTCACTCTCACACCCTTTCCCCCCACCCCAAAAGAATCTCGCTCTTAGCCTCTCACACTCTTTTATCACTCCACTCGGGGCCCAAAACAACGAGAAAAAGTACAACGGCAAGCTGCCCAAAACCGCTTTGACCAAAGTAAGTCTACCACCAAACGACACCAGTCTCGATTTCCACGTTGCGAGTCTTTTATTTATTTTTTCTATCATCGGTCGCCAATGTTCCAACCTTTTCATTGACGACCCAATCGGAAGTCCAAGATACACAAACGGTAGCGATCCGCACCCACAACCTACACTTCTTGTCCACAATGCTACCTCCTCCTCCGAAACTCCTACGCCATATATTTTGCTTTTTGCCAAATTCACCTTCAAACCAGACATTTTTTGGAAGCACGAAAGTATCTTTAGTAGATTTCTTAGATTTGTCCTACTCCATTTTCCAAAAAAAATTACGTCGTTCGCATATTGCAAGTGCGATACCGAGATCTCTCCTTTCCCCACTTTAATACCTTCAAAAAGCCATTTTTTCTCCGCCTTGAGTGTCAACATGTGTAAAACTTCGGCCACTAGGAGGAAAAGAAAAGGGGCGAGCGGATCCCCTTGTCTAAGTCCTCTTTTCATTGGAATTTCATCAATTGGAGACCCATTTATTAATATCGACATCGTTGCCGAATTTAGGCACGATTCTATCCACTTCACCCACTTGTGACCGAATCCCATCTTTTTCAAACAATCAAGCAAAAACGACCATTCAATACTATTGTAAGCCTTTTCGAAATCTACTTTGAATATCAATCCCTTCCGTTTCTTTTTTTTTAATGTAGTCTACCACTTAGTTTGCTACCAAGACACCGTCCAAAATGTAACGACCTTTGATGAACCCGTTTTGTGCGTTGCTAATAAGCATCCCCATTACCTTTTTGAGTCTTACCGCTAAGATTTTGCAATCGTTTTATAATAGATCCCAATGAGGCTAATAGGTCGGAATTCACCTAGGTTCAAAGGAGTATCAACTTTTGGAATTAGAGTAATAAAAGATGCGTTGCAACCCGTACTAATTTCTCCATATTCCCAAAACCACTCAATTGCTCGCACGAGATCGACTTTGATAATTCCCCAAAACTTTTTTAGGAAGCCAAAAGAGAAGCCATCCGGGCCCGGCGATTTGTTACTACCGCAACACTTCACGGCCTCCCAATTTTCTTCCTCACAAAACGGCCTTTCCAACTCTACCGCCTCTTCCGGAATTAATTTTAGGAAAATTTCCAGCATGTAAAGTCGGCCCATTGCTAAAAAAAGTGGAGAACTTACCTTTAAAAAATTCAAAAGTGTGCCTTTTTATTTTGTCTGGCTCCTCCGTCCAACCCGAGCTTGTTTGCATGCCTCGAACCGCGTTTTTCCTTTCCCTATACTTGATTACCGCATGAAAAAGTTTTGAGTTTTCATCACCATTCACCATCCAACTCACTTTGGCCTTTTGTTTGTCCATCTCTATTTTCTTTTTTTCAAGATCCAACCATTTTTTTCTTGCCAACACCCACCTTTCTCTAGCCGATTCAATCCAACCATTTTCCTCCGCTTCCACTTCCAATTTTCTCGCTTCCGTTTTTGCAACCTCCACCTCCGAATCTAATTTCCCAAACTTCGTCTTAGCCCACTCCTTGATGTCTTTTTTGGCATTTTTCAATTTATCACGGAATCTTTCATCCGGCCTTTTTGAACTAACATCTTTGTCCCACGCCACCCGCACAACTTCTTCAAGATCTTCCTCACCAAGCCAAGAATCAAAGAATTTAAACGGCCTAGGGCCGAAATCATTTTTATCTTCAAATAACATGATCGGGGAATGGTCCGACCATTTTCTATCCAAAGCTTTTACCCCCAAGTTCTTTTTTTTACTTCTGAACCCACTTGTCATCAAAAACCGATCGAGTTTGCTTAGTTTAAGACCATCGTCACTCACCCTTGTGAACTTCCTCCCCATCATTGGAACTTCCAAGAGGCTACTCCTATAAATAAAGTCGTTGAATTCTTCGACTCCTTTTGTGCTTGTGATCGAGTTAATTCTCTCGGCATCCCCTCTTACTTCATTAAAATCCCCAAAAACACACCAATTTGCCTCCTCATTTGACATAATGTTTTCGATCCTCTTCCAAACTTCCACTCTCTCTTTAGATCGCACGGCCCGTATACGTTTACCAACCCAATTTTATCCTCCTCGCTCGCCCATTTCCCAAACACCACTAAGAAAGAGTTGTCCACTATCACCCTTTCGAAGCCGAATGCTTTCTTGTCCCAAATTGTGACGATGCCTCCTGATCTGCCTCTTGCCTCACTTTGTGCAAAACCCACATCATCTCCTCCCCATAACCCAATAATTTGATGTTCTTCCCAACTATTTATTTTCGTTTCCTGTATACCAACCACCATTGGTTTTTCTCTACCGATCAAGTCTCTGACCCACTTCCTCTTCTCCCACGACCCCATTCCACGTATGTTTAAAGACACAATTTTCATTAATTACCTTTATTGATTCGATCTGCTTCCTCCTTCTCTCCCCCTTTTACTTGCCCTTTGTCACTCCCCACATCTTGCCCGTTCCAATCTACCCCCAACATACATCCAAATTCCGCTAAACCCTCCTCTGAATCTTTGCTTCTTAAATCGTTTGACAAGGCAATGTTTCTCGCTGAATTTGACGACCCTTTCTTGCCCGCTTTGTTCCCCGTACCTTTCCGCTCTTGACCGCTGGCACTTGCTTTTTTCGAACCATTTTTTTGTAATTTTTTCTAGCCATTTTCTTTAACAGATAAAAGCTAACCTTTCCCCCACCGAAGTTTCCCCCTTCACTTTTCTTCCCTTTAGTTTTCCCCATTCCAGTCATCCTGCAATTCGATTCCACCTCTGTTTTTGTATACTGCGATTCCCCTTCTGGTCGACATCCAGATTTCCTCTGCGTGATTAATTCTTTATTCGGGCTACTTCCAGCTTCTTTATTTGTTGACTTAACATTGTTTTTTGGACCTCCAAGACACTCGTCCATATTTTTTATAAACTCAAGCCCACCATTTGAGATTGGGCCCAAAGTGTTATGCCTCTTGTGTCTCAATGATTTTTTCAAAAGGTCCAGGCCCACCTTCCAAATTTGGGGTCGACGCTCCTCCCGCCTCTTTTGTCATGCCCATGTTCAGCTGAAAGTTGGCTGGTTCAGCTTCTAAGTTCTCGGGAAATGTTTCAGAATTAATAACATTTTGAATTTTTTGATTGTTTCCAACGCTAACACTCGACCCTTCGTCTTCCGCCTCTCGTCCCAGCTTACCGGAATTATTACCGGCAACATTTCCGGCAATCTTCCCGGTATCACCCTCACTATCGATCTCGAGATTAATTTGATCTTTAGGTTCCATTTTCTGTCCTGCCGTCCACGTTTCCTCCACACCCCAACCATCGTCAGAGACCTCCTCGTCCTCGGACCACATCGACGGGATTGATGAGTTTCGGTCATCTCCCTCGTCACTACCTTCCTCGGTTACTTCTTCTTCCTCCAGGTCCAAGCCCCCCAAGAGCCTACTCTCTTCTTCTTCAACCTTGATTCTGTAATAGAAGTCTCCCACCTTCACACTTTTTAGTTCGTTTATTGTTGACCGGATGGACGTGTTGATTAATACTTTTCCCCACATTAGGTTAGTATTCTCATACAATTGACAATTATACAGTTTTAATATCGATCCCCATTTTTTCGCTATTTGCGAAAACACCGATTCGTTCCAACCATGCAAAGGAACCCCTGCGATCTTCAGCCAAACTAGTCTTTCCGAGTTGCGATACCCTTCCGACCACCTACGTAACCCATTCATCCAATAGTGCATGCCGTGGTTTTTGTTTCCTATCACTTCCTTCATTTGTTCTTCGTTTTTAAACTTTATTAATACCTGTCGTCCTCCCAACATTTTTAGTTCCGTCACCCCTATCACCTTTTCTTTAGTGCACCTGCATACTGTATCAAGGACATCTAAAGATTTGATTTCACCCACCAGACATAACTTGAGAAAAGCTACTGCCGATATATCTGGTTTGAACACCTCTATTATCTCTTCCACCTCCTTCGCATTACTATCGTCCCCACCCTAACTGACATGTTCTTTCTTCCTGCGACCACTGATGCGTACGTTTTGCGTTTATACTGGATCTCACCCCCCCACCCCCCTATCGTCTTGGTTTCTCCTCTCACCTCTCTTTGTTGTTTCTTTTCTCGTTGCTCCCTTCTGACCTGATGCTGTGACTCCAGAAATACCCTCAGTATGAATGAGCCTATCCATATATTGTTCAATCTTCTTTCCAGCTCTACCAAATCGTTATTCTTCCGAAATCTCATGAAATCGATTTTTTTCCCGTTTCTCAGCGTTTTTCTCGCCATGTAAATGTCCGATACCGTCCCGTACCTTTTGAAGATTCTCCAAAGGCTCCCCACCTCCATAGTTGCCGGAAAGTTAAAGAAGAGGAATGAAACTTGGTTCGTCGGTGTGACTGTCCTTCGACCGCCGGTTGCGCTTCTGCCGTTGTCGATTTCCTGCCATGTCCTAGCCCCCTCACCACACTCTCTCGCTCTCTCTCTCTCTCTCACTCTCTCTCTCATCTGATTCCTAGCGTTTTTAATACACTCACATTTTCTAATATATCACAATTCACTATTTGAGAATACTAAAATCTTATGGCTTGACATAATGTCATCACATCCATCTTTTTTATACAAACATCTTTATTCCAATGTTTCAACTTCTTACCAATGTGGGATAACTACAACTAAACCACAATCCACTATTTGATACTCAACTCTCATGGTGCTAACTCGTATCTTTTGGGTTTTCCTTTTATATATTTAAATATATGAAATGTTTAACTATTACATGAAATTTTTTGTCATGTGAAACATAAAATAACTATTTAACCCAAAAATAGATCAAAATTTGTATGAACCATCAAGCCATATCTTATTCTTTATATAGTCACTCACACTTCCAACTTTTCACTTTTGTCACCAATGTGGGACAATGAAGAATCAACCACAATTCACCATTTGATGAATACTTGATTCTCATGATGCCACCTCATTACTCTTGGATTTTCCTTTAAGAATATGAAATGTTTAACTATTACATGAAATGTTTTGTCATGTAAATAAAAAATAACTATTTAACCCAAAAATGGATCAAATTTTGTATGAACCTTCAAGCCATATCCTATTCTTTATATAGCCACTCACACTTCCAACTTTTCACTTTTATCACCAATGTGGGACAATGAAGAATCGACCACAATTCACCATTTGATGAATACTTGATTCTCATGATGCCACCTCATCAACCATGGTATCTCCTTTTATATTTTGTATGAACCATCAAGCCATATCTTATCCTTTATATAGCCACTCACACTTCCAACTTTTCACATTTGTCACTAATGTGGGACAATGAAGAATCAACCACAATTCACCATTTGATGAATACTTAATTCTCATGATGCCACCTCATTACTCTTGGGTTTTCCTTTAAGGATATGAAATGTCTAACTATTACATGAAATGTTACTTGATTCTCATTATGCCACCTCATTACTCTTGGGTTTTCCTTTAAGGATATGAAATGTTTAACTATTACATGAAATGTTTTGTCATGTAAATAAAAATAACTATTTAACCCAAAAATGAATCAAATTTTGTATGAACCTTCAAGCCATGTCCTATCTTTTATATAGTCACTCACACTTCCAACTTTTCACTTTTGTCACCAATGTGGGACAATGAAGAATCAACCACAATTCACCATTTGATGAATACTTGATTCTCATGATGCCACTTCATCAACCATGGATTCTTCTTTTATATATATAAAGATTTCTTATTATTAATATTTATTTTAAAACAAATAAAAACATAAAGGATTGGGGAAAAGTTAATGACTTTTTTATTACTCTCACCGATAAAAATCTTTGATTAAATATTTAAAACAGGGGAAATTAATTAAAATACCCCAAGTCAAACCAACTGTTACCAAAATACCCTAAAAATTTTCAACTTTGCAAAAATGCCCAAAATACCCGCGATGGGGTCCCGCGATCGCGAGATACGCTGACGTGGCACGTATTTTGGGGCCAAATGCCCCGCGAAGCCCCTCAACTTTGGCCGCGGTGCACTTTTGGTCCCTGCCCGCGATCGCAGCCCGCGATGGCCCAAAAAATTACAGTTTTGGTCCCTGAAATTTTACACTTTTGGTCCCTGAAAATTTACACTTTCAGCCCCTATACTTAGACGAATTTTGCATGCTTTTACTGTTTTTTTCCACAATTATTGCAATTTAAAGACCGATTTGTGGTTGAAATTCATTTGCATGTTTCAATCAATGTTAAATCAATGTTTTTGGAATACCAGTTTGTGGATGAAATGAGAGATTGGTTTTCTGATATGTTGGTTGTTTCATTGATAAATAGACGTAAAATTCAAGCCATAATCCCCACACAACGATTTCATTGTTGGAATATTTCTTTCTGCAATATTTTGTGTTTGAGATACTACTGAAAAAATGAGTTCATCTGTTGCAAAAGCTAAGCTATATTTCTGTTTTGATGGTGAATGGGTGCAAGATAACAATGAGTGGAATTTTGCTTATAAATCTAAGCATGGTGTAAAAGTGTCAGTAAACTACACTTATCAGAAGTTTGTTGCATACGCCATGCAAAAATGTGGAATCAACTATTCTGATATTTGCAAGTTAGTATTTAAAAATGGCGATGGGTCATTTGTGGATTTATCCAATGATGGGGATATCTCTACTTTTCTGCACCTTGCAGTCGATTCAGAAAGACCCCCATTACTCTTTGTGTATCCCGGCGTATCCGACGGTGACGACGACGGTGACGACGACGGTGACGAGGAGGGTGATTCTCAACAAATAGAGCATCCTGATTCTCAACAAATAGAGCATCCTGATTCTCAACAAATAGAGCAGCCTGATTCTCAACAACAACAACCACCACAACCACACGAATGGCGTACTGCTGGAGTTGCTGATGACGAAACCCACGTTTTCAGAACGGGTAATTCTGAAATAGACAGATCAGACACCGATAATGATGATCACGAAGAATATACCCCTAGTAGAAAATCATGTAGTCAGATAAATGACTTTTTTGATATGCCCCCTATTCTTCCAGACTCCCATACCCAGACACAAAGCTACGAACCTACACCTTATATTCGCAGTGAAAGTTTAACAGCAGGTCAGATATTCGATTCGAAGGATCTCTTAGCAAGTCAGATCGGACTCAAGTTCTTGGAAGAGGGTTTCCAAAGTCGCATGCGGGCATCTGAAAAAAGCAAATACGTAGTTGAATGTGCTAGAGAAAAGTGTGAGTGGAGGTTGTACGCGATTCACACGGGTCCCAAAGGAGGGGCGATAATGATTAGAAAGTTGCACGATGTACACACTTGTACGAGGACGCAACTTAATCCCCACCACAAACAAGCCGGCAAAAAGACTTTGGGTGCGATCCTGAAAAACAAATTTCTTGATGTTAGCAGGTCATTGCGTCCAAAGGACATCGTCCACGACGTTCACCGGCAGTTCGGCGTCACGATTGATTACCACCAAGTGTGGCGTGCGCGCTGCCATGCACTGTTTATGGTGAGAGGCACGTTCGAGGAGTCGTATGAACGACTCCCGACATATTTATATAATTTGCAGCTGCAAAACCCTGGTACTGTCACGCAGCTACGGACCGATTCACGTGGACGGTTTGAGATGTGCTTCGTGGCCCTTGGACCCGCGGTACGTATTTTAACACGTCATATGTTTACACATTATAAACTATAACATTTACACATTATAAACTATAACATTTTAACCTATGTTTTTGCAGATCCGCACATTTCTGGAAAATCTACGTCGTGTCCTGATAATAGACGCAACCCATTTAAAGAGCCGTTACTTGGGTATGATGTTCCTGGCGGTTTCCATGGACGGGGATAACTCCATCGTTCCAGTAGCTTTCGGCGTAGGCAAGTCCGAAACCGGGGACGAGTGGACTTGGTTTCTGTCCATGTTGAGACAAGCTATCGAAGACCCGCAAGGGTTGGTGTTTATGTCTGACAGGGCTCCTTCCTTAAGCTCCGCAATCTCTGCCATGTACCCAAACGCCCCTCACGCCATATGCTGTCGACATTTGGAGATGAACGCCAAATCCAAGGACAAACGTATTACCACCTACAAGGATGTCTATTGGGCGGCATGCAGAGCATATACGGATCGGGAGTTTAACAAGTACATGAATATGCTACGATACAGTGTCAAGGAAGCAGCCAAAGTCTTTGACGATGCTGGACCGGAGAGGTGGTCCGCGGCCCATTTTCCTGGACAACGGTATGACATTCTGACCTCGAATAGTGCAGAGTCTGTGAATGCACTCTCCCGTTTTGCGCGTAGATGTCCGATTGTTAATCTTATGGACTACTTTCGGGCCTTTCAACAAGAGTGGTACCAAATTCGACGCCTAAAAGGAGCTAAGATACAAAATGCACTCACACCAACGGCGGAGAATATCGTTCAGTACATGGCGCGTCGTGCGGCGACATGGCCGGTAAGAGCAATCGGGTATGGGAAGTACGAGGTGCATGATGACTATATTAACGCGATTGTGAATATGGAAGACCACCTTTGTTCGTGTCGCGAATGGGATAAATCTGGGTTACCGTGCGGCCATGCCATCGCTGCAGCAACATATATGGGTCGTACAGATTGCAGCGACTTGGCTGTACCTTTCTTCACGTCCGAATATTACCGGAAAACATACGTGGAGGTAATAAACCCAGCTGGACCCCCTGCAGCATGGGTGTATCCACCCGACCCGCTTCCACCATGCTATCCACCTTTAATGGATAAGAACAGGGCCGGGAGACCGAGAAAGAACGACCGACGTCCATCACGTGGTGAAAGTTCGATACAACGAAGATGTACTCGGTGCCAATGCGTAGGACACACTCGTGGAGAGTGTCCAAATCCCGCCCCTTCAACCGTGCCAAGGAGACATTCTGTCAGTCACACCCCGGGCCCGTCACAGCTTGAACCATATGGAACAAACACATATGATACTGTTGATACTGTTGATCTAAACACTGATTTGTAAATGATATATATACACACATACATATGCTTCTAAATGAACATTGATAACACAGCTAGTTTGTAAATGATATATATATTCGTATTATATATTTACACACATAAAGAAAATAGGAGTTTGATATGATAAGCGAAAGAAAGAAGAAAGGTTGATTGTTACCATGGTAGTGAATGTTAACTCTGAGTACACATGTCTGTTTATATAGCAAGAAAGATTAGTAGCAAGAATGGAAGCAGGTTTCTAGCTTTTTAGATATATATATATATATATATATATATATATATATATATATATAGGGGAGGGATCATGAGAAAACCATGATTAATATGCAAACTTTACAAACCTCAACCAACCAATCATATTTTTTCTTGATTTTTTATTTTAATTTAATGGGAAAGGGCAATGTTGTCTTTTGTAGCTTATCTCATTAATTAAGGAAACCGTAACCAGGATTAATTATTTTGATTGTGTAATTAATTCCATGAATTCCCTATTTTTATGGAAGATTAATCTAATTCAATCTTTATCTCATTTGTGGGTTACGGTTATCACCATAAATCTTCTCAAAAAGTGGGTTGATGATTTTAAAGATAATCTGCAAAATAATTTTTTTTTGATACATCCTGGTTCTTCTTCTTTTTTCGACTCCACTGGTTCTGCGTGATATTGGATGATTTTCATCACCATATCTGGGTTCATCACCATCATCATCAGCTGGGTTCATCATATCTGGGTTCATCACATCTGGGTTCATCACCATGTTCATAGTGGACTTGAAATCACCATACTGAAACTTGAAATCACCATACTGAAACTTGCAGGAACATCAATATATATATATATATATATATATATATATATATATATATATATATATATATATATATATTCTGAATGTTGAAATTATTATATGAATATAAATGTTAACGACATAAATTACAAGTTAATAAGAAATCATTTCCTTTGATTAAGCAAAAGTTGGATAAGTCAACTTTCTTGATTATCCTCCAACTCATTTTAGGATTTAACAAATCCTAATCCTACCAAAAGAAATCCAACAAATTTGGAAAATGGTATTTTTTTTCAACATAAAATGACAACTTTGATTTGAATCTATCATATTTGGTCATAAAACATGTTAACTTTGCAATAACCATGTTTGCAGGTTGAGTTTTCATCATGTTTGCAGGTTGAGTTTTCATCTTTTGTAGCTTCTCTGCAATAACCATGTTTGCAGGTTGAGTTTTCATCACCATGTTTGTAGGTTGAGTTTTCATCTTCGTTCATCGTCTGGGTTCATGAAGGTTCATCGTCTATGTTCGTGAAGGCTGAAGTTGTTCATCATATGGGTTCATCACCATGTTTGCAGATTTTGTTCATCGTTTACGTTCGTGAAACTGTTCATCATATGGGTTCATCACCATGTTCGTCATCATCGTTTACGTTCGTGCAGGTTCGGTGAAACTGTTCATCATATGGGTTCATCACCATGTTCGTCATCATCGTTTACGTTCGTGAAACCTGCACGATGTTTCACTGCTGCTGACTAAAAAAAAACAGTTTCACTGCTGCTAACTAAAAAAAACAAATTCACTGTTGCTAACTAAAATCAATGAAATATATCCTACACAAACAAGATGAAATAGTTAATTTTTCTGAATAGCCGCACACGATCAGTGCACACGATCAGTATCTTGTTTATTTTTAATTTGGTTTCCATCATTAAGTTAGATAGACAATTACCCATCTACCCTTCTTTTGTTTTATGGTGTATTAATTTATTTATTTTAATTTCATTATTACCATTTTTAGACTAATCTAATCTAAGCCATTAAAAATTCTAATCTATGGTGGTTAGATGGGTTTCATAGTTTGCAAATTAATAGTGGTTTGCAAATGAAACCACCTCTATATATATATATATATATATATATTATATGTATATATGAAGAAGAAGAAGACTTAAAAAAGGAGACCTTTATCTGTAAGATATGGAAATGATCATTTCTTGACATTTTTGTTGGAACAAACACATATGATACTGTTGATCTAAACACTGATTTGTAAATGATATATATACACACATACATATGCTTCTAAATGAACATTGATAACACAGCTAGTTTGTAAATGATAAATATATTCATATTAGATACGTTTTAATTTTAATAAATTACACCATTATAATCGTCTCTTCGATACGTTCGAAATGAGCCCAATCTTGAATTTTTTTGGATTTATATATTTTAATATATATCATATACAGTTATACATTAAAATTCATAAATTCTTAAATGAGAAGAATATTAAATGGGGTTTTGACAAGTTGGTATCACTTGACTCATTTAAGAATTGTGAAAATGGGTATTTGGCGAATGATAATTCATGTGTGTTTAAAACACTTCAGCTACAAACACACATGAATCATCATTCGTCAAATACCCATTTTCACAATTCTTAAATGAGTCCAAGAATACCAACTTGTCAAAACCCCATTTCATATTATATATATACACACATACATATGCTTCTAAATGAACATTGATAACACAGCTAGTTTGTATTCCATCCAACAAGCTCTTCATCTTCAATCTTTTTGACCCTTCTTCAACGGCTTCTGCTTTTGCAACCACGTATGGCCATTGTGTACCACAACCCGCACACACTTTAGCAAATGAGTTGAGGGTTGTCATATATTCTACAAGAGGAGTAGGCCCACGAATGAGGTAACCTCTGACTTGACCTTGCATGATGTATCCAACCTAACCGTGGTTCAGCGGCTTAAAAACTACTTTTCAGAGAAATTAACAACAAAAAAAATACAAAACAACAACACAGTAAAAAAATACAAAACAAGAAAAAAATATACAAAACAACTAAAACAACCACCACCTACTTAAAAATTGATTTAGTTTCATCAATCCAAGCTTGCTTCTCGTTTACCTTCGCTTGAATAATTGCGAAGTCTTGCAGAATATGGTGAATTGCTTCTTGTTCTCGACGAACACGAGCCTCCCTAGCTTTTATATCCCCTTTCATCCTTTTGATCTCCCTGTCTTCCTCTTCGATCTTTCTCAAATGGACTGCCTTCCTGTCCATAATTTTTTTCCACTCTTCTGTTAGTTCATCTATCTCCTTTTCCTTTTTTGCTATGGCGACCTCGATTTGAGGTGGCATTTTTTCAGGAGTAGCCTTAGGGTTTGATGACGATGCCATTTGTGGATTAAATGAGAGAAGAGAAATCAAGAGAGAAAACAATTCAAAGAAAAAAAGCAAGAGAGAAATCAAGAAAGAAAGCAAGAGGAAGTGTGAATTGTGAATTGCATCTTACTGGTATTTATGGATGAAATCTCAAACATGCAAATGAATTTTTACCACAAATCGGTCTTCAAAGTACAATAATTGTGGAAAAAAACAGTAAAAGCATGCAAGATTCGTCTAAGTATAGGGGCTGAAAGTGTAAATTTTCAGGGACCAAAAGTGTAAAATTTCAGGGACCAAAACTGTAATTTTTTGGGCCATCGCGGGCTGCGATCGCGGGCAGGGACCAAAAGTGCACCGCGGCCAAAGTTGAGGGGCTTCGCGGGGCATTTGTACCCAAAGTACGTGCCACGTCAGCCCTAGCCCGCGATCGCGGGTATTTTGGGTATTTTTGCAAATTTGAAAAAATTTAGGGTATTTCGGTAACAGTTGGTCAAACTTGGGGTATTTTAATTAATTTCCCTTAAAACAGGTAAATAATAATTTTTAAGGGAAATTAATTAAAATACCCTAAGACAAACCAAGTGTTACCAAAATGCCCTAAATCTCTCCCAGTTTGCAAAAATACCCTTTTTCCGCAATGGGAGCCCGCGATCGCGGGCCGGGGACCATTTCTGACACTTTTTTAAACTTGCAGGGACCATTTTTGAAAAATGGAATCCCGCGATCGCGGGCTAATCCCGCGATCGCGGGCTAATCCCGCGATGGGATTATTTTTGTGACTTTTCAATTGCAAGGGACCATTTTTGAAAAATTCCAGGGACCATTTTTGAAAATTTGAACCGGCGTTTGACCGCGTTTGACCACTGCTCACCCGCGTTTCGTCGAATTTTATGAATTTAAAATGAAATGTTACACTTTCAACCCCTATACTTATTTACTAAATTTACTTTATATCTTTTAGTTTCATTATTTTAATTTTACATTTAACACATATAATCGTTTATTAACTAAAACACGTTAAAAAAATACGTTTTAATTTTAACAAGTTACACCATTATAATCGTCTCTTCGATACGTTCGAAATGAGCCCAATCTTGAATTTTCTTGGATATATATATTTTAATATATATCATATACACTACATAAAAAATATTTTATATTTAAAATTCATACTCTTATAGTTAATTATTTAATTTATGGCACTCTTAGGTAGCGTTTGGTACGCATACTAGATGGGACGGGATGGAACTGGATGGGACGGGACGGGACTGAACTGAAAGAGATAATTTTAATCTAAGTTACGTTGGAAATACATCGATCCTTTTGCGCATACTCTGTAACTACAAATACTTCAGCTCCAAACACACATGAATCATCATTCGCCAAATACCCATTTTCACAATTCTTAAATGAGTCCAGTGATACCAACTTGTCAAAACCCCATTTAATATTCTTCTCGTGAAACATTCTCCTATTGCCATTCACGATATCTATAAACACATTCAAATAATAATAATTTAAAACGATTTAATGAATTAGTTAATATATGATTATTATGTTAATGCGATAGGAGTGTAAAACAAAATTGAAAAAAAAAGATGTACCATAAATTAAATAATTAACTATAAAGATATGAATTTTAAATATATAAAATATTTTTTATGTAGTGTATATGATATATATTAAAATATATAAATCCAAAAAAATTCAAGATTGGACTCATTTCGAACGTATCGAAGAGACGATTATAATGGTGTAACTTGTTAAAATTAAAACGTATTTTTTAATGTATTATAGTTAATAAACGATTATATGTGTTAAATGTAAAATTTAAATTATGAAAGTAAAAGGTATAAAGTAAAGTAAGTAAATAAGTATAGGGGTTGAAAGTGTAAATTTCAATTCCAAATTGTGATTTTGATTTCATATTTATACTTTCAACCCCTATACTTATTTACTAACTTTACTCTGTACCTTTTACTTTCATAATTTAAATTTACATTTAACACATATAATCGTTTATTAACTAAAATATGTTAAAAAAATACGTTTTAATTTTAACAAATTACACCATTATAATCGTCTCTTCGATACGTTCGAAATGAGCCAAATCTTGAATTTTTTTGGATTTATATATTTTAATATATACCATATACAGTTGTACTTTTAGGTAGCAATTGATACGCATACTAGATGGGGGACGGGACTGAACTGGATGGGACGGGACGGGACTGAACTGGATGAGATAATTTTAATCTAAGTTACGTTGAAAAAAGGGTATTTTAGTAATCTGATGTTTTAGTCCCATGTTGTTCCACCTATTTTGGTGGAACAAAAAATCTTATGTTTTGTCCCATTAAAACTTGTTTTTGTTTCATGTTGTCCCATCTGATTTTTGTCCCATGGCATACCAAACATGAAACTATTTTTTTTTGTCCCGTCCCGTCCCATCCAGTCTGCGTACCAAACGCACCCTTATAGTTAAAATACGTTTTATTTATTTTATTATCGATCCTTTTGTGCATACTCTGTAACTGCAAATACTTCAGCTCCAAACACACATGAATCATCATTCGTCAAATACCCATTTTCACAATTCTTAAATGAGTCCAGTGATACCAACTTGTCAAAACCCCATTTCATATTCTTCTCGTAAAACCTTCTCCTATTGCCATTCACGATATCTATAAACACATTCAAATAATAATAATTTAAAATGATTTAATGAATTAGTTAATATATGATTATTATGTTAATGCGATAGGAGTGTAAAACAAAATTGAAAAAAAAAATAAGAGATGTACCATAAATTAAATAATTAACTATAAGGGTATGAATTTAAAAAATAAAAAATATTTTTTTATGTAGTGTATAACTGTATATGATATATATTAAAATATATAAATCCAAAAAAATTCAAGATTGGGCTCATTTCGAACGTATCGAAGAGACGATTATAATGGTGTAATTTGTTAAAATTAAAACGTATTTTTTAACGTATTTTAGTTAATAAACGATTATATGTGTTAAATGTAAAATTAAAATAATGAAACTAAAAGGTATAAAGTAAATTTAGTAAATAAGTATATGGGTTGAAAGTGTAACATTTCAGTTTAAATTCATAAAATTCAACAAACGCGGGTGAACAGTGGTCAAACGCGGTCGCGGTTCAAATTTTAAAAAATGGTCCCTGGAATTTTTCAAAAATGGTCCCTTGCAATTGAAAAGTCACAAAAATAATCCCATCGCGGGATTAGCCCGCGATCGCGGAATTCCATTTTTCAAAAATGGTCCCTGCAAGTTTAAAAAAGTGTCAGAAATGGTCCCTGGCCCGCGATCGTGGGCTCCCATCGCGGAAAAAAGGGTATTTTTGCAAAGTGGGAAAGATTTAGGGCATTTTGGTAACACTTGGTCAAACTTAGGGTATTTTAATTAATTTCCCATTTTTTAATTTATTGAATATTTTAATAATATATTTAATGTTTTAATCTTTAAAATAAAAAGTTGTTGAAATTAAATATAACTTTATTTGAAATTTGATTTTTTATTCTCTATTTTAAATAATCAATTAGAGATGATCTTATATTGCAACCCAATTTTAATTTTGAAATTGGGAACCTTATAATTCTACTTCTAGTTTTGTTTCATTTTTTTTTCTCTCAACGATAGAACAAGATCCATTTTGCATCGATTGACTCTCTCTCTCTCTCTCTCTCTCATCGTAACCTATTATTCACTCATGCTATGATTATCTAGCTCATAGATTTTCTCATTCCATCATCTGACTTATGATCCCGAGTTTCAAGACATCACACTTTCCCCCGGGTGGAGTGAAACTCATACCTCTTTCTCAAGCTTCTAGCTTTTGTTCTATTGTCTTCCGCTACTAATTATATTTTTGTGGTTTTGAGAAAGCAATAGAGTAGTTGATTACTTATCGAAGCATAATGTCTTATAAGTAAGGTTTAACGTTTGTCCGGTATTTTCTCGTATTTATTGATTAGGGTTATATAGTTTAAATGTGGAGTAACAAAAGGGACGCAAACTACTTGGTGAACGCGACAAAAGGTCATGGGGGAGTGTGACCTGCTATGTACCGGTTAAAATAACACGTTTTTAATCATATATGATAATTATGTGTATCACGTGTAATCATATTCATATATGATCTTGAATTTTTTTGCATTTTCACAAATTCACCATATTGAACCCAACCCTTCATTAATAACTTTTAAATATGTATAAGATATATTTTAAAATCACAAAGTAAATATTTTATAATATAATAAAAATATTAGTATGAACATACTCTCATATATGATCAAAAAATTTAAAACACTGTAAATAATTTTTTTTATATGGGCATCAAATTAAAAAGTATGAAAAACCAAATCTATGTGATTTTTTAAAAAGAAAACTTGATTATATTTAATATTATTTAGATTTGAAAATATAGGTTAATCTATAGAGATTATTAGTTGATTATCAATTAGTTTTATTTACTTTTGTAGGTTATTATATACCAACGACACGTGTCACACAGAAATGCTGCCAATAAATATGTAAACCTAAAGGGTCGCACACAAAAGAACACGTTTGCTACCATTAGAAAGAAACACGTTAAAGTCATGTTTGACAGTTAAATAGTTATTCTTGAAAGAATAATTAAATAGTATGTGTAAAATGTAATTATGATAATTACAGGGTTTTATCTGTAAATATGAATGATTGTTATTTGTTTAGATAAATATAATTATTCAGATAATTATTCAAATTCGGATGATTATTCGAATTCAAATTATTTGAATTCAAATTATTACAGATAAACATAAATCCTATTTACTGTCAATATAAATAGGATGTCACGTCAATTGTTTTCAGTTGACTGATTCGATTATTTGGATCAGAATTATACACTTACACATATTAGAATTAGGGGTTTCCTTTGGGCTAGCACTCGGTGTAATCCGCGTGTTCGTGTGTGGATATCGTTAGAGGAAACATGCGTTGGTTTCTAAGTGCCCCGATCGTTCAACCACAAAAGATTCCAAGAGGTACAATTCTAAACACCCTATGGTGTGGTTATTTAATTAAATGCATCATTGGATCCGATTGGGTTTTAGTTATTTTAGAAAAGTTTTCTATAATTTTGTAACCAAAATTATTTAATTTCCGTTGCGTTTATCGGTTATAAATCTGCTTTAAAACCCAACAGTGGTATCAGAGCCGTTTTGATGTAATTTAATTAAATTAGATACGAACTTTATATGGCAAAATATAATTGAAGCCTAAAACCCAACTTGTGATATGTATGTGTCAGATTATAAAGAAAAGGTTGCTTGCATGTGTTGCCACCGTTAGACCGTTGTCATTGAATGATAGCAATTGATGATATCTTATGTTTACAAAAGTATGCTTAAACTTTTTTTGGTTCTCTCCTCCTAAATCACAGTTCATGCCGCCGCCTTTGTAGAAGCGGTGGTGTTGGTTTGTTATTTGTCATTAACCGGAGTCTGCTTCCCGTTGGTCTGTTGTCGTCGACGAGAACTTAACAGAGGACTGTTGTCCTCCTCGTCTTTTTCATCTCAATCGTCGATGTTAGCCAAAAACCACCATTGAATGATGGTTCTTACCTAGAAACGGACATGGCTGCCGTTTTCTCACCGGGATTTTGACCGGAGCTGTTGCTTTATTTTTATTTTATTTTTTCGTCGTCGATCTCGACCAAGCCACCGGTCTTCGGGGAAGGTGATGTTGGTTCGTTTTGACTCCGGTTGGTCGTTCAATCGATTGTCACCGGTAGTTCTCCTTCACTGGCGACTGTTGTCACTCGGTCTTACCTGTTAGAACTCACAAGAATGAAGTCTCAAAAGCTTCTGTGTTATTCAAAGCAAACCAAAGCACATGCTTTATACAAGCCTTTTACAAGGAAATCGGGAAATCAAAACAGAAAGATGTACCACGTGGAGATAGCTAAGACTAATTCAAAACTAATTGTCCTACAAAACAGGACATTATTTGACTAAGCAGTAAAGTAAAACAAACGGCTCCTCCAACATCCTCCCTTAAACTGAACTGCACAGGAGCTTCTGCATTCAGTTTACTCCAGTCATCAAGCACATACCAAGTTTATCTTGCCGCTTTAAAAATGCCTCCAAATTGAGGGGTTTAGTCATGATGTCTGTGACCTGATCTTGTGTTCTGCAATACGTCAATTCTACTATCCCATCTCTTGTAAGATCACGTAGGAAGTGAAATCTCACGTCGATATGCTTGCTTCGACCATGTAGAACCGGATTCTTTGAGAGTTTTATGGTAGAACTATTGTCACAATAGATAGTAGTGTGCATACCTTGAACATGACCAAGCTTTTCTAGAATTCTTCTTAGCAAGACCCCTTGACAAGCGCACGCTGCCGCCGATATAAATTCTGCCTCTGTAGTCGACAAGGTCACCACCGGCTGTTTTTTCGTGGACCATGAAATGGCTCCTGTTCGCAACATGAATGCATACCCTGATGTACTCTTCCGATCATTGACATCCCCTGCGTAGTCGCTGTCTGCAAAAGCAACTAAATTCCCTCCTTTATTTTTCTTGTAACTAATTCCCAACTCCACAGTCCCTCTTAAATATCGTAATACCCTTTTAGCAGCTTGTAAATGCATCTCATTGGGCTTCTCCATGTACCTGCTGATTAAGCACACAACATACATAAGATCAGGTCTTGTGGCCGTCAAATACAACAAACTTCCAACCAATTGCTTGTACTCCGTAACATCTACTTCTGCTCCACTTCCGGTCTTTGACAACTTGCATCCTGGAACAATTGGATTGTTCACCGGGTTACTTCTTTCCATGTCGAACCTTTCGAGCACCTGCTTAGCGTACTCCCGTTGACAAATGAAGATCCCATCAGCGTTTTGCACCACTTCTACACCCAGAAAATATTTCATTTTTCGAGATCCGACATATCAAACTCTCTTTTCATTGATTCTTTGAAGCTCTTGAACATGTCTTCATTATTTCCAGTAAAGAGAAGGTCGTCTACATAAAGACTTACTATCAACAGGCTGCTCTTTTCTCCAGACTTGGTGAAAAGAGTGTGCTCACATGAGCATTTTTCAAACCCCTCTTTGATGAAATATGCTTCAATCTTGTTGTACCAGGCTCGTGGAGCCTGCTTCAGCCCATATAGTGCCTTCTTCAACCGGTAAACTTTGTGCTCTTCGCCTTTCTTCTCGTATCCTTGAGGTTGATCAACGAACACTGCCTCATTTAGTTCTCCGTGCAAGAACACGCTTTTTACGTCGAGCTGAAATACACACCAACCTTTGTGAGCTGCGAGAGCGAGAATTGTTCTGATCGTATCCCACCTGGCCACCGGAGCAAACACCTCGTTTTAATTGATTCCATGTCTTTGAGAGTACCCCTTTGCTACCAGTCGCGCCTTATGTTTTTCTACCTCCCCCTTCTCGTTGAACTTTGTTTTAAACACCCATTTTACTCCTATTCTTTTAGCTCCAGCAGGTAGAGTAGTCAATTCCCATGTGTCATTCTTTTCAATTGCTTTTATCTCCTTATCCATGGCCTCCCTCCACCTCAGACTGTTGTGTGCTTCTTCAAATGTGACTGGATCTTCATCTGAGGTGAACATCACTAGATTATCCACCTGCTCGTCTTCATCAGAAAGGCATTCACCAGTAACATAATCTCTTAGGTATGATGGTTGCCTCTTATTTCTTACTTGAGTGGATCGTGGCGGTGTCTCCATAGATGACTCATTTGCCGATGTGCCTGCTTCTTGATTAATTTGTTCGCCTTCCACACCTTCGCCTGCCACACCACCATCTCCTATCTCATTAGCATCATTAGCATCGACAACCTTGACATCTTCACTATCCAGTTCATCCTCATCACCCCATTCCAACACATCACGCTTCACCTCTGTTGAACTCTTACTCCAGTTCCATTTTTCATCTTCAACACAAACTATGTCCCTACTTATCACGACCTTCCTTGTTATTGGGTCGTAAAGCCGATAGGCTTTTGATTCCTCGCTTATACCCAAAAGAACACATTGGATGCTTTTGCTGTCGAGCTTTGTTCTTCGATTGTCAGGCACGTGAACATGAGCCACACACCCAAATACCCGAAAGTGATCAACAGAGGGCTTAGTGCCACTCCAAGCCTCTTCAGGAGTAACACCTTTGACAGCTAAAGTAGGGCTTCGGTTCAGCACATGAATAGACCAGTTAACTGCCTCCGGCCAAAATTCTTTAGGCATTTCTTTCCCTGATAGCATGCTACGCACCATATTCATTATGGTACGATTCTTCCTCTCTGCAACCCCGTTTTACTGTAGGGTGTAGGTTGTGGTGAGTTGCCTGGTAATTTCATTAATACTACAAAAATCGTTAAACTCGAGTGAGGTGAACTCCCCACCCCTATCAGTTCTCAAGCAGCAAATAACATCACCAATTTCCTTTTCTACTAGTGCTTTATACTTCTTGAATATAGTTAGTGCCTCTGATTTATGAGATAAGAAGTAAGCCCAAGTCTTTCTACTATGATCATCAATGAAGGTAATTACATACCTTTTGCCGCTATTTGATTCCGGTGTAATAGGCCCACAAATATCTGCATGAACTAATTGTAGTCTTTTACATGCCCTCCACATGCTTTTCTTTGGGATGGTTTCTCGATGTTGTTTCCCAACCATGCAATCACCACACACTTTTGATGGAACATCGATCATTGGCAAACCGGTAACCATCTTCTTCTCGTATAAAGTCTTCAACCCCTTAAAATTGAGATGTCCATATCGGTTGTGCCACAATTGTGTTCTGTCCTCGGTTGCAGCTTGAAGACATGTCGTGTTTGGAGAAATCACCGAGACAAACACAGCAAACATTCTATTGGCCGACATATGAGTTTTTATAATCAAGCCCCTCCTTGGATGGTAAATCTTACACATTCCATCCCGGATAAGAATTGCAAGATTCTTTTCTTGAAGTTGACCCATGCTTAAGAGATTATTTTTTAGTTCAGGTATAAAATAAACCTCCGTGATTACCTGAGTTGATTCGTTGATGTGGAGCTTTATCGTTCCTCGTCCCATCACCATCATTCTTGAGTTGTCTCCAAGTTTCACCGAATGTCTGAATGTTTCGTCAAGATCAAAGAACCACTCCTTGTTACCACACATGTGGTTGCTACATCCAGAATCGAGAAACCATACATGCTTGCCCATTGATCGACCCATCTCTACGTACGACATCAAGAGCATCTCTTCGTCCTCTTTCGACTCCACATAATTCACATTTTTCTCCCAGCTAGGTCATTCATATTGAAAATGCCCCAGATTGTGACATTTGTAGCACTCGACCAGGGCCTTGCTGAAAGGTTGCCTTCCCCTGCCTCTGCCTCCTCCTCTAAAGCCCCCATGACCTCTTCCTCTTCCTTCAACCCTATACTCATCTCTTCTTCCAACCCTTTCTGTGTTTGTGACTTTCAAAGCATGGTCTTCTTCCTTTTGGCCTTGCATCCTCTGTTCGTGGACCAGCAAACTGCTCTGAAGTTCATCAATCGTCATGGTCGAAAGGTCATTGGATTCTTCTATCGAACAGACTACATAATTGAACTTGAGGGTCAACGATCTCAAGATTTTCTCAATTATCACATTTTTCTCCAGTTTTTCTCCATGTGCGTTCATCTTATTCACAATAGTCAGCGTCCTTGCAAAATAATCATCAATCTTTTCACCCTCCTTCATTCCAAGAATCTCAAATTCTCTTCTCAAAGCCTGAAGTTGAGCACGCTTCACCTTGGTAGAACCTTGATACTTCTACTTCATTGAATCCCAGATGGCCTTTGCGGTCTCCTTATTGAGAATGGTCTCAATAATGGTTCTATCTATAGCTTGGAATAGATAGTTTTTGACCTTTAGATCCTTCAGTTTTGCATCTGTGATGATGGTTGCGTCTGCTGCTGCAGGTACCCCATTCTCTATCAACCCCCAATATTCTTTTGATCTGAGAAAGTTTTCCATTAGCATAGCCCAATGATCGTAATGACCATCGAACCGTGGAATCGCTGGTTGGACGAAGCTGCTGTTGTCTTTCTCTGCTGCCATGATTCTCTACTCCTCCTCTTTTCCAGACCTCACTCTTTCCTCTTCCTTTAGAAACTGCAGTTTCTTAGAACACTCAATCAGACCCCAGTAAAGGTGCTCTTATACCACTTGTTAGAACTCACAAGAATGAAGTCTCAAAAGCTTCTGTGTTATTCAAAGTAAACCAAAGCACAGGCTTTATACAAGCCTTTTACAAGGAAATCGGGAAATCAAAACAGAAAGATGTACCATGTGGAGATAGCTAAGACTATTTCAAAACTAATTGTCCTACAAAACAGGACATTATTTGACTAAGCAGTAAAGTAAAACAAACGGCTCCTCCACATTACCGTCGCCGCCCTGGACCGCTGCCAAGAGCCGTGGACCATAGTTTGGACAGTATGATTTTTGTACATTGAATTCATATGGCCAGACGTGCTATATTCTCGTGGTTATTGTCGTTTTTAAATCCGGTTCGAGGATGGATCAACCACAGCTCGGTGATGTGGTTTGTTTTCGTTTTTTTGACGGCGACATGGGGCTGTTTTCTCTAGGGTTTTGTGACCCTGTTTTCTCGGTCCAATTTTGGGTTGGTTGGATTGGATTTGATGTTCTAAAATAATTGGGTCAAGATCTTTTGGAAAGTTTTTGGGGCCTATTATGTTGGACCAAAAGTTTGGTTCATTGGTTGTTTTAAAAAGGATAAAAGTGATTCGTTTTAATAGAATAAGTTTCTTAGCCCATTTTGTTTTTGGGTTGTTTTCAAAAGAGATTCAAGCCATTTTAGACTTTAGTTTTTAAAACTAAATTTTGAAAGTTTTTGGCTGTTTTGGGTTGTTACTCTAAAATGTATTTATTGCATGGGATGTAATTTTAATTTTAAATTTCCTAGATAGAGACAAATGTAAATAGATAGGATACTATTGTATTTTCTATTTAAATTGTAAATCAACCCGAAGACGGAGTTTTAAGAAGCCGAGACGGAGTCCCTGGAGTTCACCAAGATGGCGAGGCCAGCGGGAGCTTGAAGACGTCCTTAGACAGACCGTGGTTGTTGTGTTGGCTCACAACACCACATTAGGGGTAAAACCGTATATTATCTATTTGTTTGTGGTTGTTTATTTTGTGTTTGCTTTTATTTTATTTAACTGCTTTATTATTTTTATAATACTTGCAAACTGTTTTTATAAAATAAAACACAAAATAAATTTTAAATCGGTAAATAAAATTTGATATTTTAAAATTAATATGTTTATCAAAATCAACCGATTTAATTGGGTAAACTTTTAAAACAAGATTTTAAGAACGAGGTTTTAAAATCAAAACGTTTTAAAAGGAATTAGAACGTTTTCTAAAGTTAAACCTTTTGCAAAATGTAAACTAAACGCCACCCATTTAAGGTACTTGTCGAGCATACAGGATTTCGGTGTGGTAAGTGCCTAGCCAATCATATCGAATGATTGTAGTGTGAGACAAGGTGCCAAGATAACGAGATTTAAGTGGACAGTCGCCTAGCCATTCACTTAAATAGTCGTATTTTGGACGACTGATCCCAATAAACCCTAAGTTGAGATTTTAGGTGGGATCATGATACCTTAGTATGGTTAGTTTATTTGGGAATATTATAGAAAGTGTCTAGCCATCTATGAGTATTTTCAAGGCGCCGAAGTAGGATTAAACGTGTCAACTTCAATATATGATATATTGAATAGAATCCCACGACATCTAAGAGTTATGTTGAACATAATTGGATGATGTCTACCTAAATAGCCTAATTCCATAGAAAGAGTTTGGCCATTTATGGAAATAGGTGAAATACGGATCTTAGCTCAAATTAAATGATTTTGAAAAGTTAATTCATTTATTTGAGATCATAAAGTTACTAAAATTAAACTTATTTTGTAGATGTTTGTTACTGCCTCCAATTCATCCGAATACACAATACGGTCAATACTTGATAACGAAAACTGGACGGAACAAACTTCGTCGAATGGTTTCGATTCCTAAGGGCAATTCTTAGGTATGAAAAGAAGTTCTACGTTCTTGAAAACCCCCCTCCAAATTCTCCTGCCAGAAACGCTCCAACTGAAGTCAGGGATGCTTATGATAAGTATCAAAATGACTCTCTCAGTGTTGGTTGCCTAATGTTAGCCACTATGACTCCTGAATTATTATGGGATCATGAAAACATAACTGCTTGGGATATGATATCTTCGTTGAAGTCTATGTTTCGGTTACAAATAAAACGGGAGAGATTTGATACAGTCAAGGCATTGGGTGCCTGTAAAATGACTGAGGGTTCTTCAGTCAATGCCCACGTTTTGAAAATGAAAGGATACTTTGATAAATTGAACCGTCTTGGATCCCCGATGGGTCAAGGGTTGGAAATCGATATGGTTCTCAGCTCTTTATCCAAAACATACAAGCAGTTCGTTGAGGACTATTGTAACACCCTCAAATTTTGGAAAGAGCAACTAAATAAAATTTTCAATAATACATCCAAATGAATAGAATTTCTCCTTATAAGACAATAGGGAAATTACCTCAAATTAAAATCTATGATTTACCCTCAAACAATTATCACTCAAGCCTTATTACAAAGACTAAATTCACTGGATGTTACTTAACACGAGTATAAGTTGCTATTCCCAAATAAGTGCGGAAGATTCAATAATCAAAATCATCTCTCGTGCACTCTACTAGCACTCGCCACTTCACAGTGTAGCTAAAGCTACTCCCAACCTGAGCCTGTTGCACATGCCGACAAATAAAAAGGGTTAGGCTAACGCCTAGTGAGTTCAAACATTTTATCATGACTATATAAATTCATAAATCGAAAGGAGTGTAGTTTTAGTCATTGTTTCGAAAGAGTTTACTTTAAATGTAATTCACCCATTTTTTTTAACTCACACAATTCTCGTGCTGAAATCTTTTAATGTAATATGATTTCCAAAATAGACTCATTCCCAAAATCAACGTGAAAGGGTGAAATACCATTTGATACTCAAAACAATCAATCCATAATTCAACTCGCCATTATTT
This sequence comes from Saussurea involucrata, assembly GCA_033807775.1. NCBI lineage: Eukaryota > Viridiplantae > Streptophyta > Magnoliopsida > Asterales > Asteraceae > Saussurea > Saussurea involucrata. Next base: position 94,988,222 of record CM066312.1, on the reverse strand, counting down.
CCCAAACTTTCCCAAAACATGGATAAAACATAATCCCATAACTCCTATAACGAGGAGACACATTTCACATAAATATGATACGTCACCGAAAACATGGATAAACACAAATACCCAGAATAACACCTTTCGGTGACGGGGGAGACCGGTATACATTGCACGTGACGGAACACAAAAGTGGGTCACCTACTATGCAATAAAACACCCATGTGGATTACTCTCGTAAACTGAGCTCAATCACTCCAGATCTATTGCCCGCGAGACTAGGGAGCCCTCAACTTCAACCACTCCAGATCTATATATTGGGTCACTCCAAATCCACAACAGCACATTTGGGATTACACCTTACTGCCCATGAGACGACGCCCGACCATATAGGTCCACGCCTTACTTATCATGGAACCCGATGCCTATCTCGTGCCAAGCACATATGGAATTACATCTTACTGCCCATGAGACGACGCCCGACCATATAGGTCCACGCCTTACTTATCATGGAACCCGACCATATAGGTCCACGCCTATGGATCCATAGCTATCAAGGTCTAAAACATTACACGACCACAAATGAATAAACAAGTGCATTCAAACATGCAATTCCCCAATAACGTAAATCATGATCAAAACTCAACTTGAGCTATCAAAACTGGACAATTATCCTCAAGACTTAACAAAATCCAATACCGAGCCATAAACTCAACTGACTCGAAAGATAATTCATGAAAAGTCATAACATGCGATAAAACGTAGCAACACACACTTTTGCCAATAACATTTTAAATCCAAGAAAAACCCGAAATAGAACCTTGGGTTGGGACAACCCTCTTTTCCAAAGAATTCACACCATACATTTCCAAATCGTCCCATGATGTACTAAATGCATGTTTCCAAAATATACACAAGATGCATTTTTATAACAAGTAGACTCCATTTATAACATAAATCAATAACCCATTTTCATGTATGATTTATCTATCACATTTTCCCAAAAATTCCAAATGTAAGTGTTTTACCATATTTACAACCATAAATACTTCAAAGGGTTAAAACCCACCAAATAACTCAACCTTGACAATTTTCATGTAAAACACATAAGTACTTGGAAAAATAACATTTTGGCATGTACAAAGTTTTCGCAAAGTAACTTGAACTCACCTTGCTAGATTTAGGCTAAATCTAGGTTTTTTCCCAAACGTAAGCTTCTTTGAAGGAACACGAATCTTCGAGCTCAAAACTTCCAAAACCTAGATCCACAAGTTTCCAACCATAAATAATCATTTCTAAACACTTATATATGTTTCCCCCAACATAAATCATCCAAAATCACCAAAACACCAAAACCCTAACTCCTTAGATGGAGAAAAGTGAGAAGCTTACCTCAACCACCACCCAATACTCTTGGATCATCCAAAATACTACCAAAACTATTTCTAGATCCTTGAAAAGCTCCCAAAAAAGAAACCGTAGCAACTTGAATCATCAAAATCGGAGTTGGGATGCAAAAGTTATGAAGGAATGAAGATTGAAGCTGAAAATCGCGTCTTAATACATCAGATCCGTTCCCGCGGTTTGTCCCGCGACTTGAAGTCATGTGGAAAGTCGCGCGCCTCCCCAAGGCTGGACTCCAGAGGCTTACGCGTCTTGGGCCGCGGCCCAAGGTCGTGCACCAGGCCGCGCGGCCCCCTATTGGGTCGGATACTGTTTCAGTCGTAACTTCTTCGTTATAGCTCCGTTTTTGCTCCGAAAAGAACCGTTGGACTCGTATTCGAATTCCTCATCCAACAAGACTATAAAATCTAAGATTTAATCTAAAATCCTATTTTTCATATTTTTCTTAAAAGACCGGTTTCACACTGATTCGAAATTGTACTTATCCGAAAATTACAGGTGTTACAATCCTCCCATCCTTAGAATGATTTCGTCCTCGAAATCTAGTTCTCACACGATCCATGGCTACCGCGCCCAAGACATTCCAAGTTCCTTCTGTTTCAACCAGATTCGAATCTTAATCCCCACGGAATTGCACATAACAACTTCTTGGTGTTACTCACAACGAGTCCCTGCTTAGGCATAATACACATACATCCAATTGAAGGCCTAAATTTGCTAGAGTGGCTTTCGACCACCATACTTAAGTTGTCTCCCAACCTTAAGTGATCCATACTTTCCCAACGACAGATTCGAACTCCCCAATCATACCACATTCACATGTTCTTAAATTTTCTCTTCACACTAGCCCAAAGTTTAGTCACTACCAAAATCAACCAAAACCTCTGAATCCCCAATTAATCCCGCTATTGCACTAGCATTTACTCTCAACGGATTCCATCAATTCCAACATCAACGGTCATCACTGACTCATCAATTACACAATCCCAAAAATATGTCCAATTATCAATCATCCCACTGACAGTTCCTTTTATCACATAAGAAATCATTTCACTAAGTCCACTTATCACAATTGAACATCTTAAAATTACTACCACTATTACCATCATTCCTTTAAAATCGGGCTACAATCCTCCGATTACACTAACGGTTCTCGACCTTGGAATCGAAAATTGACACCTAGTCATACCACCGACCTTGAATCACAACAGACTCAACACCCGAGTTTCACTCGTCGAGTATTCTCACAAAACCAAGGTTATCGATATGATGTCTAAAGGGTCCCACATATGAAAATTGACCAAGACCCCAAAATAAGATTGCCAACAAGGCGGTTACCACCAACCTCAATATAAGATATCGCGAATTAAATCTTTTAGTTACAAAGTGCATCATCCCCGCAACAGATACCATTCAGCCCACAGTACTATCACGCATGGAATACCCAACCTTCCACCGTCAAAGTGCTACACACACTTACTCTTAACTGAGTTACTTAACATTTCCAAAGTTCCTATGAGTTCAAGGCTTCTCAAGCGAAATATTTAACAAATATGCCAAATCAAAAATGTTTATAGAAACTTTCAATACCAAGATTTTCATATCAAGTTAACCGCACGCATAAAAACTACTATCAGTTAGGTAGTTGCGTAAAAATGGACACACTCGTCCCACATATGAAAAATCATCTTGAAAACCATTTCACCAAAATTCAAGTTATCGACAAGGCGTGAAAGTATGCTCAACAATCTTATGAAATGGACCGCCACGATCTTAGCATAGATTTATTTAGATCATGCACGCAAAGAAATTCTCATACTTTAAATAAGGTGCAATCAAAATAGTTTGTACGTACTTCAAAAGGAATTTAAACGACAACCGACTCCAAAATTTCTTTTTTAACCATGAAATGACAGTGAATCAAAATCCCCCAATAGAATTCGCACACGTCAGTTTATCTCACAAAGACGGTGAAACAATTCCATAATTGCACTTTGGTTAAAACATAAAACGACTTGTGCCAGTTCCAAGTCTAAAACAAAATCACTACGTGTTCATTGTTCGAAGATATTGACTAAAACGTCAAGAAGAACTCTCAAATTGGAGTATGCACGCAAACTTGTAACACTCTCTTATTAGTTTTCTTGAAACAAAGTTACATGTATCAAATCATGCGTAACAAATTTCAAAAAGATGAAATTCTTTAAATCAATGTTCAAAATCTTCTCATCTAGTCATATAATGACATAAGAGTAAAACATTTTTTACCATACCCACACATTAACGTGTTTCCCTAAAACTTGAGAGAAAATAAGTGTTTGTAATTGGTTGGCACCGAAAAGAGTCTAAACCGACTTCAATTTCGAATCATACAAACAGTGCGTATTAATGTTCCAAAAATTTAAGCAATCCCATGCACTCTAGGTTAGGAAAAATAATTTTCCAAGATCCCCATCACGGAGCATTTACTCCAAAGTTTACACTTGTAATATAAAACGCGAAGATGTCACCGCTTGAACTTTACTCATTAAAATACTCAAAATACACATCTCTCTCCAAAATCAAAAGGCTTACCGTTTTCCAAAATATCCATTAAGCCCAAAAATTAACCATAGGTAAATGACTCACACGTTCGTGTCTTCAAAATGTTTTGTAGTGTAAACCATGCATTATTCACCCAACATTAAGACATATCTTGACCAAACGACCCTCACTTATGTAATGAATTTATAAAACATTTTCATTCAAGACTGTTAATGTCATTTTAATTGTAATCAAGGTTATTTATGTCAAGCTTTAGCTTGTTTGTTGACTTTTGTAAGTCAAGGGTATAAATACCCTTGTTGAACTCTTTTGTAACTAGTTGTTCTAATCAGAGATGGCGTACTGATGTTTTTCTCTCCATACGATCTCTATTTCTCTCTCTAGAATACTTGATTAGATCCTGTTATAGATTAACAATTGGTATCAGAGCAAGTAATCAAGGATTATTCTGCAGAGGTTTCTCAAATTCATCCATCAAATTTGTGATTTTCAGAGAAAAATTGATCGAGTTTCTTGTTTTTCAAGAAAATCCCTTTTTCTTGAATTCTTACAAGTTTGTGTGAATTTGGATTCGAGTTTGTGTTCGCTGGATTCGGTTTTGGAAGAAGATCATCTTTGTTTCAGGGATCATGGACTAATTTTGTGATTTTGGTGATCGTTTTGAAGATTTTCAAGATTTGAGTTCGATACGAGTTCTTCAGATCTGTTCATTCGATTTAGGCAATTTTTCGAGTTTTTCTGTGAATCTGCTTTAATTGATTGTGTTAGAAACTGTTTTCGATCAAATTTGAAGAATATGGAAGTGTAATTCTGCTTTTTGAAAGATTTGGATCGGTTTTAGTCAGTTTGCGCCAGATTCAAACTTTGCGCCAGTTCATCTTTGGTTGTTAAGATTTCTGCCAAGTCCACTTTGCGCCATCAACAGGTTGCGAGAACTCCACTTTGCGCGATTAACGGGTTGCGAGAACCGTACTTTGCGCCATTGCCTCTTTACGCAAAGTTCACTTTGTGCCAACCTCCACTTTGCGCCACTCGCCTCTAGCGCAAACCGTACTTTGCGCAACGGTCGTCTAGCGCAAGCCTCTACTTTGCGCCATTCCCTTCTAGCGCAAACCAGCCTTAGCGTTCTGTTCACTGTTATTGTTCACTGTTACTGTTCATTATTCACTGTTTGTTACTGTTCATCATGACTCTTCAAGCAAGTTTGTATAGGAATGATATTCAGATGTCTCTTGGAACAGATACCAGACCACCGGTATTAATCAATGAAAATGAATTTTCACAATGGCAAGACAGGTTTATTGATTTTATCGAGAGACAACCAAATGGGGATAACATGATGTTAGCTTTCACGGAAGGTCCGTTTGTGCAACCTTACAAAGTAATTCCCGCAACAGCAACTGTGCCTGCTTCAAGAGAATTAAAAAGGGTAGAAGAATACACTGCTGAAGAAGCAATGAGAGCTAAAGCAGACAAAGAAGCAAAGTCGAATCTTATTCTTGCTCTTCCAAACCACATTTACAATCGCATTGACTGTTTCAAATACAACCCGATGCTAATGTGGACTCAGATGGAGAAAATTATGCTTGGATCGGCAGTTGCTACTCAGTTAAGACAGAATCGGTTCATGAACAATTTTGAGAGTTTTAAGGCGAAGGAAGGGGAATCGTTGAAGAGTGTTTTTGATCGGTTTTGGGGAGTTATTAATGATCTTCTGAAAATAAAAGTTACAAAGACCGAATTGGAAGCTAATCTGAAGTTTCTTAATGCTCTTCAACCTGAATGCAGCAAACCGTGTCATAGGATGAGAAATGATGTAAGAATCTCAACTATGCAAATTCAAGAGCTATATGAAATTTTGATGACTGATGAAGATAGGGTCAAAGAAAAGAAAGAGAAGTTGGATAAAAAGAACAAAGTCACAAGTGTGGATCCAATTGCTTTAATTGCTAGTCAGTTGGCAGAAAAGAGTCTATTAGAGAATGCTTATGATGGACAGACTGAAGATGATGGTGAAGAGCTACAACAAGCTATGATTCTTTTGACCAAACAACTTCAAAAGAAGTACTTCAACAGGCCAGGGTCAAATAATCTGAGAGTCTCATCTGGTTCAAGAAGGGTTGATTCTGATGCTAGTGGTTCAAAGGCATTTGAACAAAAGATTGAAGGTCCAAAACCCATGGAAACCAAGAAGGTGGAAGAAAAGAAAGCCGATGTGTGCTTCAACTGTGGAAAACCCGGTCATTTCTCCCGAGATTGTAGAGTGAAAGTTGTAAGGGATGCAGCCTACTACAAGAAGAAATTAGAATTGGCTGAAAAGAAGGAAACCGGTGTAGTTATGTTAGCGGAAGAAGAATACTGGCTAGATCACTCTGATAATGAAGCGGAAAACATGTGCTTTATTGGTGATGATGCTAGTGATGATGAGGAGAATGACAATGCAAGCTCAACTGATGAATCTGAGGTACCTTCTACTTTTGATTATGAATTTATTGTGAATCAGATGAACACCATGACTACTGCCATTCATGAACTTCGCATAAAACTGCTTTCTGAAAAGGAAAAGAATAATTTTCACTCAAAATCTATTGTAAATTACAAATTTGCCTTGAAGATGAAAAGAAAATTTTAGAAGATACAAAAGGTAAATTTGTAAAGAAAATAGAAGAATTGGAAGAATTAAACAGATCATATCTTGAATCTTGGAAATCAATGACCGATATGAGAGACAATCTTTCTAAACAAATAATTGTTTTGGAAGAAAAACTTTATTTGAGAGGTCAAACCGAACAAACGGTTTATTTAAACAAACCAAGGAGTTACACATCTATTAAAGAAAAATGAGGACTTGGATTTGAAAATCCACATTTTTTAGAAGAAGCTAAAACGCAAGTTCCTACTCTTTATGAATTTGAGTTTTTAACTCTTGCCAAATATGCTCCTCATTTTAAAATTAAATGGACAAATGATGATGAGATTTTAAAATTAGAAGAAGAGAAAAGAAGTCTTACAACAAAGATGCAACTTCCATTTGTATACACTCGAGAAAATGAAAAGTACAACATCAAATCTCAAAATTCTAGAAAATCAAGACTTTCTAGAAAATTTTCAAATTTCACAAAGTCCGAAAAAGCTTCATTACCAAACGATTATTTTGATGGTTACGCTATTAATACTAATAAAAAGAATGTACCTCAAATATCTTATGATACTAAAAGATACATTCCACCATTAGTATTAGAGTGTAAAATTTTAGATCTTGAAGCTAGATTGGAAGAACAAAATATCTTGTTTGAATTTGAAAAGGACATAATTTCTACCTTCATGACTTTAAGTTTTGAAGAAGAAATAAAACATTAACAAGATATTTTTGAAAATTATAAAAATGTTGTACAATCTAATTCCGAGAAAGACACAATGGAAGACAATTCTAATGAAAGCTCTTCTTCTGATGATAAAATTGATTCTGATTTTGACTGTTCTGAAAAAGAAAAGGAGAGTAACTCTGAGGTAAGTCTAAATGAAAAGGTTTCAAAGTTTGATTTCTTACACAAAGTAATGTCTTCTAATTCAGATGTTGAAACAGAGAAAATTGATGATTCTTTTACTATAAATGCAAATTTTCACAAAAAGAATCATAGAAAAAGAAGAAGGTCAAAGAAATCTAAGAAACAAGATTCAAAATCTGGAACTGATTCTGATGCTTCTTCTTCTACTTTCTCAGATAGGTTTATGAAGAAAAGACCAAGACAAGTTTGGAAAGTCAAGCAGTTGTCTCCAGATACTTCAACAGATGAGAAGAGTAGCATAGTCAACAACCCTTGTTCAATTAGTTCATTTGCTGAAAATAAAGAGAATTGTAAAAACTCTTTTAGATATTCAATAAAGAAAATGTTTCGAATTGCCAATGGTGGTTTATGTTGCTCCTCATGTTGTAGTTCTGGTGGTGATGTTTATTCATCTGATACATATAAAATTCATTATCCGATGTTTGATTCAAATGCATTTTATAAACACAAAAGTTTGTCAAAGAAAAGAAAATATCCTGTGTTTGATAGGAAGTCTTTTGGAACTAACAAGAAGGGATCCACAACTAGATGGGTACCTAAATCTCTTTGATGTGTTTCTTTTTGCAGCCATGTCATTTGTGGTATCTGGATTCTGGATGCACCAAACATATGACTGGCAATAAGACTTTATTATCTAACTTTAAAGAAAAGGATTGTGGAAGAGTCAAATTTGGAAATTGCGCGACATCTCCAATTCTCGGTTACGGAGACTTAGTTCAAGGGAATATCACAGTGAAGAGAGTGAGTTATGTTGAAGGTCTAAGCCACAATTTGTTCAGTATAGGGCAATTTTGCGATAAGGATCTGGAAGTCAGTTTCAAATCAACAAGGGTTGCTATTAAAAATAATGTCGGAAAAGATTTACTCGTTGGGAAAAGAAGATCCAATCTTTATACCATAGATCTCTCAACAGTAAATTCTCCTTCTGATATCTGTCTTGTGACAAAGGCGACCATGAAACAAAGCTGGTTGTGGCATAGAAGACTGGCTCATCTCAACTTTATTAACATGGACAGGTTAGCCAAGAATGAACTTGTTCGAGGTCTTCCGTCACTCAGATTCGAGAAAGATCATCTCTGTCATGACTGTGAGAAAGGAAAAATGAAGAAAGCTTCTCATAAACCGAAAGCTGAATTTTGCACAAAAGATATTCTGGATCTCTTACATGTAGATTTGTGTGGGCCGATGAAAACAAGAAGTATTGGAAAGAAGAGGTATGTCCTAGTGATGGTTGATGATTATTCACGTTATACTTGGGTGAAGTTCCTCAAACCAAAGGATGAAACTTCCGACCATCTCATCAATCTCATTAAGACTGTTCAGACTAACAAACAAAAGGCAGTGAAGGTTGTCAGATCCGACAATGGAACGGAATTCAAAAACAGCACTTTACAAGCGTTCTATGAAGCAAATGGGATCACTCAACAATTTTCTGCCGCAAGAACACCTGAACAAAACGGAGTGGTGGAGAGACGCAATCGAACTTTGGTTGAAGCGGCTCGCACTATGCTCGCATACTCAGGTCTTCCTCTATCTCATTGGGCCAAAGCAGTTTCTACGGCTTGTCACACACAAAACAGATCAATCATTCATCGGAGATTCAACAAGACACCGTATGAGCTTATGAATGGTATCAAACCAAATGTTTCATATTTCCGAGCTTTTGGGTGTAAATGTTTTGTGCTAAACGATCGAGAAAATCTGAATAAATTCAGTCCGAAAGCAAATGAGGGAATCTTCCTTGGTTATGCTCTTTCTTCAGCAGCTTACAGAGTATATTTGACTTCAGCTAAAAAGGTGGTGGAGAGCGTCAATGTCAAATTTGATGAATCCGAAGAAATGGTTTCGGGCAACACAGGATCTGCTCCTGTTATGTCAGGAGTGTTAGCTTCTGGACAAATCAGTTCAGAACTTGTTTTACAACCGACAAATCAGGATTCTTCTCTGTCTCCTAATACTCTTACTGATCTTGATTTTTTATTTGAACATTTCTACAATGACTTACCTTCCACTAACACCAATGTTCTACCTATTGTGTCTAATCAGGTAAATACGAACGCATCTACCTCTAATTCCGCTGCACAAAACTCTGATAACGATGCAGTTCATGATTCATCTGAACATGTGATACAAGATGTAGCCTTGGATTTAGAAGTGCCACCTGTGACTGAAGAAACGAATTCGTCACAACTTCTTGAAACGACCGGAGATGTTCAATCTAATGAAAGAGAAACAGTTGATCCGGGTGTCATTCAACAACCAGTTCATCAATCTGAATCAGACGATGTTATTGAGATATCTCCTCCGATTCCTGAAGTGATACCTGTGTCCTCTAGCGAATCTGATATACCAGAACCTCCTCCTCAAGTACTTGAAATGATTCAAGAAATAGTTGATCCACTTCCTCATACAACCAAGTGGACAAAAGCACATCCGATTCACCAAATCATTGGTGATCCGTCCGCTAATGTCAGCACAAGATCCAAGTCTGCAACACCGAATGAATGCTTATTTGCTTGCTTCTTAAGCAACATTGAACCAACCAAGGTTTCTGAAGCTTTGAATGATCCAGACTGGGTTATTGCAATGCAAGAGGAACTGAATGAATTCGAAGCATTAAAGGTGTGGAGATTAGTGCCTAGGCCTCCAGGAAAAACCGTAATCGGCACTAAGTGGATTTTCAAGAACAAAAAGGACAAGGATGGAATAATTGTGAGAAACAAAGCTCGCTTAGTGGCGAAGGGTTATCGACAGCAAGAAGGAATAGATTATGATGAAACGTACGCACCGGTAGCAAGATTAGAAGCCATCTGTTTCTCGCCTTTGCAGCTTTTTGCGACTTTACTGTATATCTGATGGATGTGAAGACAACTTTTCTGAATGGGGTACTAAAGGAAGAAGTATATGTATCTCAACCAGAAGGGTTTGTTAACAAATCTAAACCTGATTACGTGTTTCATCTCGATAAAGCTTTATATGGTTTGAAACAAGTACCACGTGCATGGTACGATGAATTGTCAACCTTTCTGCTCAAATCCGGATTTGTTAAGGGAGCCATTGACACAACTCTTTTCATCCGACGTGAAGAACAAGATATCTGCTTAGTTCAAATTTATGTAGACGATATTATTTTTGGTGCGACTAACAAAACTTTATGTACTTGGTTTTCTGATCTTATGGCTTCCAGGTTTAAGATGAGCATGATGGGGGAAATCAATTTTTTCCTCGGACTTCAAGTGAAGCAGTTGCCTGATGGAATCTTCATCAATCAGTCAAAGTATGTTTTTGATATTTTGAAGAAATTCAAAATGGATAAATGTACTACCATAGGCACTCCAATGGCTCATGGTACGCAAATTGGTCTGGATCCATATGGAAAGGACTTTGATGTCAGAACCTATCGAGGCATGATCGGATCACTAATGTATCTCACAGCTAGTCGGCCAGACATAATGTTTTTCACATGTTTGTGCGCCAGATTTCAGGCACATCCAAAAGAATCTCATTTTATGGCGGTCAAACGCATTTTCAGATATCTGAAAGGAACCCCTCACTTTGGATTGTGGTATCCAAAGGGATCGGATTACAAGCTGTGTGCTTATTCTGATGCTGATTATGGAGGTAGTCAACTGGATCGGAAAAGTACTTCTGGTCATGTTCAGTTTCTGGGAGATCGGCTAATAAGTTGGGCTTCAAAGAAACAAAACTATGTGTCTATTTCAACTGCTGAAGCGGAGTATGTCGCTGCAGCAAGTTGCTGTTCTCAAGTGTTATGGATGAAGACACAGTTGCAAGACTATGGGTTGCTGTATAAAACCATTCCAATCTATTGTGATAGAAAATCTGCAATAGCCATCTCAGTGAATCCTGTTCAGCATACCAAAACAAAACACATCGACATAAAAGATCATGTGGAAAAAGGTACTATTGAATTATATTTTGTACCTACTGACTATCAACTTGCCGACATTTTCACCAAGGCATTGGATGAAAAGCGTTTCACTTTCCTTTTATCAAAACTCGGCATGTTGAATTTGAAAGCTTGAATCCTCACAAATTTAATTCAATGAAGTGAAAATTCTTACAATTTTCATTCAATGAATAAAATGTGTGTCAAGGGTCATTTTACAAGTTTTTTTGTTATATCTTAGTTAGACTTGTTTCAACTTTCACTTCTGATATAAATCGAAAGGTCAGCAAAACATGAATGAAAGTTTGATATATGCGCAAAATTGTGTAAATCTAGACTTATAAAGAATACGATGCTCACAAAGCCTATTTGTCAGAATGAAGAATGGAAATGAAAATATAAGGGAAGCACAAAGTTTTATAACCAAGTGATTGAGATGCAATAAAAAAAATCATTAGGTTTGAAAGTTTGTGCCTGTGGCCTATCTGGTTTGGGAGATTAAGTCCCAAGGGGTACTTGTTACCTAGCCCCTAAGATCAACTGGTCTGGAATTGGCTGACCCAAATCCTGCTATAGAACCAGATAGAAAGCCATGTCCTACTGGTACAGATGGGATTAGGATATATCGATGTAGCCTTTCTGGTTTGGGAGAGTAAGTTCCAAGCGGTGCTCGACACCTAGCCCCTAAGGCCAACTGGTCTGGGATTGGCTGACCCAAATCCTGCTATAGAACCAGATAGAAAGTTACGTTTACGGTGTATCTTAGTCTTAATAAATTTTTTGATAAAAAGATGCCAATGTGCACAAAATAAAAGATGCCAATGCGCACACATCTCGTATATCTTGGGGAAATAACAATGTCGCGATAGACTTATAAATTTGTGGAAATTCTGATTTCAGTCATATAGTGTGAGTAAGAGCAAGGTATTCTTATAGGTTTCAGAAGTACATTTGATTGATGCAAATCATATTTCGCATGCTAGCACACCAAATAGATTTTTATAAAGAGGCTGAAACTGAACATTTTTTAACTTGATATGCAATGATGACTTGTATTTTAATCCAAAAACATGCATTCAAGTTCTTTTGTTTGAAAAATCTGTCAGACTTCACTAAGTTGAATTTCTTTTGTTTGGTGTTCAAATTATCTATAGTTAGTAGTTACAGTATATAATTTAATGTATTTCTTTTCTATTACCGATCCTTCATGTGTGATATTTCATTCTGTGTTTTTGTGAACTACTGCTTAATTTCAGTGAGAAAAAAAATACTGAGTTCAGTGTTTGAGGGGGAGCAAGGTATGATGAGTTATGATTTTCTGTGTTCAAAGTTCTGAGATTTTGTGATATTCACAGGAATTGAAATTCAAAAGATTCAAGAACTCAAATCAGATAAATCTTCCAGGTATGTACTTTTGAAGTTTTTTTGTCCGGCAAACTCTCCAAATGTAAAATCTTTCTTAAATCATCTAGTGCATTTGTGTAGGGGGAGCAAATTTTTTTTTTATTTTTTTCAAAGTAGATTTTCTTTTATTTTTCAAAGTAGATTTTTTTTTAATTTTTTTAGGGCATATATATATACAATATTTTTGAAATCATATTCTTATGTTTGCCTCCATCATTTCTCACGACCTCTGTTCACCATCGCACACGACATCTGTTCTAATTTCATCTCTCTGCTTGCGATTCGTCTGAGATAATCAACTCCAGGTACGTTCTCTCATTTTATTTCTATGTGCATTAATGACAACAGATTTGTATTTGCTTTGATCGATTTGAATCTGCTTGTTTCATTTTGGGATGTTTGAAATTGGAATGGTACACAAATCGATTTCGATTTCTAGGGTTTTATCGATTTCGTTGGTTGTTTGCTCAGAATTTGTTCTTTAAGTCTAATGGGTTTCGATTTCTAGGGTTTTATCGATTTCGTTGGTTTTATCGGTTTGCGCCATGATCGTCTTTTGGATCTCTCAGGATTTTCTAAGTCAGCTTTGCGCCACCCGTTGGTAGCGCAAAGTGAGCTTTGCGCCACCCGCTGGTAGCGCAAACCTAGCTTTGCGCCACCCGTTGGTAGCGCAAAGTAAGCTTTGCGCCACCTGTTGGTAGCGCAAACCAGACTTGAGCATTTTTCTGATTTCTCTAAGGCTTTCATGTGTTCTTGTGATTCATTGTTTGTTCTTATTGAGGATCTTTTATTCTTCATTCCAGGTGTATTCATGGCTTCTGATGAAGATTTTGATTCTCAAGTTCGAGAAGATGAAAATACAGTTCAAGAACATCTCGAGGCACCATCCGATAATGCCTCTCGTGATAATCCTTTACCATCCACGTTATCTACAGGAGTTGATCCATCCGCTCGTCGCAATACTCCAAATGCTGTCTTTCCGAGAATGATGTATCTTATACCGTATAAACCTAATAATCATTATGTTAATCTTAATAAACTCAGGATTAATTCAGTGATTGGGTCTATTCTACGAGAGCATCCAATTTCTTATGCTCTGGGGGGACGCACGGGCATTCCTGAAGTTTATCTACAACAAGCATGGCACTACATTGTCAAGAATGAGAGTGCAACTCCTCATTGTTTTCATATCCAGATTGATCAGTATGAAACGGAGTTGTATTATAGAAGACTAAGACTGATCCTCAGACTTCCTGAAGCGAATTCAAGACCGGGTCGCACATCTTTTGATTCCTTTCCATCTGAAGGAGATGTTCTTGCTGGAATTCGAGCATTGGGCTATGTTGGTGATCTCACTCAAGTAAGCCAGTTTGAGAAGTCCAAACTACCACCCGTGTGGTATGCTCTATTCTCTGTTCTAAACAGATGCCTTACTTCCAAACATTCTGGTACTGACAATGCCAGCTTACGATTTCTTCGTTTATTCCATGCGATCATTTATGATTTGCATGTCGATTACACTATCATTTTTTAGCAAGAATTATCGGATCGAGTCAATGACAAGGAAACTCTCAAGAAGCGCAAGTTCATTCCATACATAAGGTTCTTGGAACTTATTGTTTGGAGCATGCTCAGAAGTAACAAAGAGATTCCTCGAAGAAATGATTGGCCCCTAGCCATAGACTTTGAGATGTCGTATATTCAAAGGCAGAAGAGGAGTTTTGCTTATTCAATGCCCATTCCTCCAGATCTTATTCTCAAATATGCAGGTCTAACTGATGAGGACGTTATTTCGTACTGTGACGATAATAACATTCAAATTCCAGTAGCGGAGGAAGGAAATGAAGAGTCGTCTAGTAGTTCCTCGTCTTCAGATGGTGACGATAGTGGAGATGGTAATGATGGTTCAGATAGTGATGATGGTTCAGATAGTAATGGTGGGTCAGATAGTGTTGATGGTGATGATGGTGATGTTGGTGGTGACAATATTGTTGGTGATGATTTTAATAATGACAATCTTCAAGAAGATAACACAATGCAAGTTTCAGAAGTAAGAGAATCAGTTGTGCGAGATTCAGATGTGCAAGAAACAGTTGTGTTAGAAACAGTTGAGCTTCAAACAAGTGTGTTAGAGCATTCTGAGAACATCTCTCCAGAAGTTTCTTTTTCTAGAAATATTGCTGATAGTGTTGAAACGGCTCCTATTGACTCAAGAGTAGACAACATTCTTGTAGACGAGGTAGAGCTTCGAGATACGACTGCTTCAGCTGTGGGTTTACAAGAGTTGCGTTCAGGGGTAGATTCTATTGATGCAAACACTGATACTACTCCATCTTCTGGAAACATGCCTCTCTCTGAGTTTTTGGAAAAGATGAATGCTCGAATGGAAGCAACGAAGAATGAAGAAATAAACCGGATCAAAGATTTACTTAAAGGAAAAGGAAAGATGTCAGATGCAGATGTTCAAGTCAATCCTTTTGCTATTCCATTGAGATGTCCATCCGGGGTTGTAATCAGAGAACCTTATAGTCAGATTCCTTCGTCATCGCCACAACAGCCTAGCATTTCTGTACTGCGTCAGCAACCGACTCCTGAAACTGTTCAGATTCCTTCAGGTAGATCTATTCAAGATATTCCGGTGACTGGGCTGTCTGACATGCTGTATGCTCGTCTTCTATCCATGTCTCCTCCGGAACATCAAGATAGTGACTTGTTGTCGTTGTTACGAAACTTCCAGCCAACTCCAACTCCGACTCCAGTACCAGTTCCAACTCCAGTTCCACATTCTGTCCCAGATGCGCGTGTTTCATCTCTTATTTCTGATTTTAATTCCTTTCGATCTGAGGTTCGGGATGATTTCAAGGAAATTAAAAATGGCATGAAGTTATTAACCGATGCTTTTTCTATGCTTTCAGAAAGAATGGAAAAGCATAATCAGTCTTGCCAATCTGAGGCAGTTCCTTCTAATAAGAGAACACATGACCGTGATGACCCAGGTAATCAAGGCCATGAGGGGGAGAATGCAAAAAGACAAAGAACCGAAGGAGCCTCAGATGTGTCAAATGTGGAAGTTCAAGGAATGGTTGCCGGTTGTTCGGAAAGAATCGAAGATGTAACTCCGGAAGATTTGGTTGATCATTTACTAAATGAAGTTGATTTAAATGCAATGGCGTCGGCCATCATTTTTGAAGAATCCAGAGTTGAAAGCAATTTACAGTTAGTTGTTTATGTTGATCCGAATTCTGCTCCAGTATCTGTTGAAATTCCTGTAGGATCAACTGAACAAGAATCAGAAGGATTTGAAGAAATGAGAAACTTCTTTTCTGAGTCTGTGGAGATAGATTCCGATGATGATTTGCATGCGAGATTTGAAAAGTTTTGGAAGATAAAGAAAGAATAACAAGATGACATCATTGTAATTTCAGATTCTGAAGTTGATGTTGAGTTAGACGAAAAAGACATTGAGTTGGTAAATCTGTTATATGGTGAATCTCCTGTTCATGAGTCGCAAACTCTTGAATCACCATCTACTCAGTCTCCTATTCCTCATGATGAAACTCCAGTTGTATCTCGTGAATCAGAAGCTCCTGCTCAACAAACTCCTATGTCTGAAACTCCAGTTGTATCTGCTCCAACTGCTACTGCTCCTTCACGCATTTTTGAAAGTGGTGAGTCTTCTAAATCTCAATTTGAAGTTCCTGAAGTGAATGTGAATATTCCTCCGAGTATATTGGAACCAGATCCTTCTTTGTCTGCTCAGCAACGAATGCAAAGACTCGAAGAAAAATATCAGAGTGTCAGAATGAGATCTGCTTTTCTTGAAGACTCTGAACGTGGCATCTTTGTAAAGAAAAAGAAGAGGGTGAGTTTAAGTGCTATTCTTGGAATCGAGAAAGAGACACCTAAATTCATATATGAGTATGTGAATTTTATCAAGTGTCAACGTAAAGGGAAGTTCTTTGTTTACTCAAAGCACAAGATTGTCACTGTTCGCAAGGTTGAAATGGTGAGATTTATCAGTTACTGGCATCCAGTCTTCTACGTTCAACGTCAAGACTGTGTGACATATCAGTTTTCAGAAGCAGATTTTAATGATCTCTCAATTGACGATTTCAAGGTTCTTTATCATTATTTTAGAGATCTAACC
Organism: Saussurea involucrata; assembly: GCA_033807775.1. Taxonomy (NCBI): domain Eukaryota; kingdom Viridiplantae; phylum Streptophyta; class Magnoliopsida; order Asterales; family Asteraceae; genus Saussurea; species Saussurea involucrata. Next base: position 94,971,262 of record CM066312.1, on the reverse strand, counting down.
ATTCGAAATGATGATATTTTAAGGGCTTTGGATGCAGTCAAACGTTTCTTACGCCGTCAAGTCAGATTTTATCGGTGTTTTGATTTTCAACTTGCAGTTGAAAGCTTTCAACCAGTTGTGAATGTGACAAGACCAAACAGAGATCTACCCAATATTTCTGAATATCCTCTTTGCACAATTTTGGAGAACCCTTATGGGGTTGTCTACAGAAATCAAACTTCTCAAAGATGCTTCCTCAGATTTGATGAAATCGGAAGATTCTCAGATGGCACGTTAAAGGTGATAAGGTATCAACTGGAGCAAAGACTGAATGAAGCAGTGAGATCCTTTCTTCAATCTAGAAAGAATTCATACCAAATTGATAATCCAGAGATAAGACTTATGAGACGAGCTTTGGAGACAATCGATTCGAGACTTAATTTCAGAAACACTTTAAGACGCTTGGAGATCTTAATTGGAAAGAATAGACTTCATTGAAGATTCGAGCGCCCTTGATTACAAAGGGGGAGATTGTTAATGTCATTTTAATTGTAATCAAGGTTATTTATGACAAGCTTTAGCTTGTTTGTTGACTTTTGTAAGTCAAGGGTATAAATACCCTTGTTGAACTCTTTTGTAACTAGTTGTTCTAATCAGAGATGGCGTACTGATGTTTTTCTCTCCATACGATCTCTATTTCTCTCTCTAGAATACTTGATTAGATCCTGTTATAGATTAACAACGACACATTTATCAAAGCCTTCGAGGGTTAGTGACTACCATTTTATGCACACCCTTAAATCAATACCATGCGTTTGCAAGAAAGGACAATAAAATAGTCAACTAGTCGGAAGCACATAAAGCAAATTGTTAAGAAAGACAATCTGCATATTCTCTCATGCATTACTCATGCCACGTATAAATCAATTCGTACAATAAAATAAATTGCAACAAAACGTGCTAACACAAATCTTTGAAGGAGAAGTCACGCAACACCAAAGTTCCAAAACATTCCATTTGGTTGCCTTAAGGCTTAAGTGGCACTTCTCAACAAAACCTGAATGAGTCAAAATGCCCAATATAATCCAAAATCAACACACGCAACAACTAAAGTATGCACAAAATTGCACTCACACGATCCAACACGTCGTAAAACGAAGCTTCGTAAAACTCCATGGGCTTAATTGCCTTGACTCAACCAAATGGTGCCAAACCTTCCGCTTCCAACAATCAAATTTCATAACGTAAAACCATGGCTAAATTGCCAAAACTTCCAAAATTCCCCTTTTGTTGTAATACAACCTAAACAACGCTTTTCGACAAAACTCCCATCAAATAAATTTTCCAATAAAACTCAACATAGACATAATGGAAGATAACTTTCCGTCCAAACCTTAACATGTGTGGAGGAGATCCAATGTTAAAGCCATAAGCCGTAGTTACTTGCCCAATATATTAAACATCATGAAAATATGGATATCACTGTATCCGAAAGTAACGTTGGTCAACGACAAAACAAAGCAAGTCCCGACAGAGTTTGTAACTCCTCGCAGTAAAACAATTTCATGCGTATTTAAAACCATGATTTAAAATCTTGTACGTGCTAAACATTTTCCGAGATTTGTAACACAATCCTTATAAGGATTCGAAACACAAGAAATAACTGATGCAATTTATTTCAAAATAAATTATGTGCATGAATTTAGTCGGCACTCAACGTCTCAACCCATGCTCCTCCAAATCTCTCCGGTCACACTACCGTCATCCGGATGCTCAAACCTCTTAAGGTAAAGTTGGGAATTACATCGATTACCCTTACGATTCTTCCTCGCATCAAAGTCGTTTCAATAAGTCCATGGTTCTAATCCAACCATCAATTTTTGACCCAAACGGTTCTCTTAAAGCAATTATCATGCTTATTGTCACCCCAAGTGACTAATACTAAAATCGTCAATCTTTTCCAACAACTATTCGCTTAGAAACTTCTTTACTACCCCCCAACGATCATCACATTAAAGTATTTCAAGTAAGCACATGTAACAGGTAGATTCACCATAACATTGGCCAGGTGTAATCATGAACGTACCGTACATGATTATCTTTGCTACCCTCGACGTGGTTTTCGTTTCTAGCGACTCCATCGAACTCAAAATATCCTATCTTAAAGTGTCTAATAGTGCACTCTCACTTGCATTTACCTAAAAGAACGCTAGTTTGAGTCTAGGTATCCAAAATCAACACCTAATTCTCTCAAGCTTATGCTCTTATACCAACTTGTAACACCCTCAAATTTTGGAAAGAGCAACTAAATAAAATTTTCAATAATACATCCAAATGAATAGAATTTCTCCTTATAAGACAATAGGGAAATGACCTCAAATTAAAATCTATGATTTACCCTCAAACAATTATCACTCAAGCCTTATTACAAAGATTAAATTCATCGGATGTTACTTAACACGAGTATAAGTTGCTATTCCCAAATAAGTGCGGAAGATTCAATAATCAAAATCATCTCTCGTGCACTCTACTAGCACTCGCCACTTCACAGTGTAGCTAAAGCTACTCCCAACCTGAGCCTGTTGCACACGCCGACAAATAAAAGGGGTTAGGCTAACTCCTAGTGAGTTCAAACATTTTATCATGACTATATAAATTCATAAATCGAAAGGAGTGTAGTTTTAGTCATGATTTCGAAAGAGTTTACTTTAAATGCAATTCACCCATTTTTTTAACTCACACAATTCTTGTGCTGAAATCTTTTAATGTAATATGATTTCCAAAATAGACTCATTCCCAAAATCAACGTGAAAGGGTGAAATACCATTTGATACTCAAAACAATCAATCCATAATTCAACTCACCATTATTTCCCAAACTTTCCCAAAACATGGATAACACATAATCACATAACTCCTATAACGAGGAGACACATTTCACATAAATATGATACGTCACCGAAAACATGGATAAACACAAATACCCAGAATAACACCTTTCGGTGACGGGGGAGACCCGTATACATTGCACGTGACGGAACACAAAAGTGGGTCACCTACTATGCAATAAAATACTCATGTGGATTACTCTCGTAAGTTGAGCTCAATCATTCCAGATCTATTGCCCGCGAGACTAGGGAGCCCTCAACTTCAACCACTCCAGGTCTATACATTGGGTCACTCCAAATCCACAACATCGCATTTGGGATTACACCTTACTGCCCATGAGACGACGCCCGGCCATATAGGTCCACGCCTTACTTATCATGGAACCCGATGCCTATCCCGTGCCAAGCACATATGGATTTACACCTTACTGCCCATGAGACGACGCCCGACCATATAGGTCCACGCCTTACTTATCATGGAACCCGATGCCTATTCCGTGCTACAAAAGATAAACTAACGTCTCGTAAACTGAGCTCAATCAATCCCGATCTCTTGCCCGCGAGACTTGGAAAACTCAAATGCCTATAGATCCATAGCTATCAAGGTCTAAAACATTACACGACCCCAAATAAATAAACAAGTGCATTCAAACATGCAATTCCCCAATAACGTAAATCATGATCAAAACTCAACTTGAGCTATCAAAACTGGACAATTGTCCTCAAGACTTAACAAAATCCAATACCGAGCCATAAACTCAACTGACTCGAAAGATAATTCATGAAAAGTCATAACATGCGATAAAACGTAGCAACACACACTTTTGCCAATAACATTTCAAATCCAAGAAAAACCCGAAATAGAACCTTGGGTTGTCCCAACCCTCTTTTCCAAAGAATTCACACCATACATTTCCAAATCGTCACATGATGTACTAAATGCATGTTTCCAAAATATACACAAGATGCATTTTTATAACAAGTAGACTCCATTTATAACATAAATCAATAACCCATTTTCATGTATGATTTATCTATCACATTTTCCCAAAAATTCCAAATGTAAGTGTTTTACCATCTTTACAACCATAAATACTTCAAAGGGTTAAAACCCACCAAATAACTCAACCTTGACAATTTTCATGTAAAACACATAAGTACATGGAAAAATAACATTTTGGCATGTACAAAGTTTTCGCAAAGTAACTTGAACTCACCTTGCTAGATTTAGGCTAGATCTAGTTTTTTTTCCAAACGTAAGGTCCTTTGAAGGAACACGAATCTTCGAGCTCAAAACTTCCAAAACCTAGATCCACAAGTTTCCAACCATAAATAATCATTCCCAAACACTTATATATGTTTCCCCCAACATAAATCATCCAAAATCACCAAAACACCAAAACCCTAACTCCTTAGATGGAGAAAAGTGAGAAGCTTACCTCAACCACCACCCAATACTCTTGGATCATCCAAAATACTTCAAAAATCTTTCTAGATTCTTGAATAACTCTCAAAAACGAAACCGTAGCAACTTGAATCATCAAAATCGGAGTTGGGATGCAAAAGTTATGAAGGAATGAAGATTGAAGCTGAAAATCGCGTCTTAATACATCAGATCCGTTCCCGCGGTTTGTCCCGCGACTTGAAGTCGCGTGGAAAGTCGCGCGCCTCCCCAAGGCTGGACTCCAGAGGCTTACGCGGCTTGGTCCGCGGCCCAAGGTCGCGCACCAGGCCGCGCGGCCCCCTGTTGGGTCGGATACTGTTTCGGCCGTAACTTCTTCGTTATAGCTCCGTTTTTGCTCCGAAAAGAACCGTTGGACTTGTATTCGAATTCCTCATCCAACAAGACCATAATATAAGATTTAACCCAAATCCTATTTTTCATATTTTTCTTAAAAGACCGGTTTCACACTGATTCGAAATTGTACTTATCCGAAAATTACGGGTGTTACAACTATAATAAGAAAGGTTTGAATAGAACTCTCACAGAGTTTCACAGCTTACTTAAAATTACTGAGAGGAACTTGAAATCCAATTTGGGTTCAATCAAACCTGAAAGTCAGATAGTCAAGAGAAAAGGGGAGATAACCAAGGGTAAAATATATGTTGGAAGCTCCAACATGGATAAGGGCAAAGGAAATGTTCCCGAGGTTACAGTATGGTACAATTGTTATCATGAATGACACCGAATAAAAACTTGTCCATCCCGATTGGCAGAGATTAAGAAGCAGAAGGCCTATAGAGGTCGAACTTCCGGTATGTTTACCATTTGATTTTTTCACTTCTGACTAAGTATTACATGATTGAGTATGATACTCATCTCAGTACTACTTTACAGGAAATGAGAAGTGATGAGAAGATGAAACCAGACCAAATGGAGCTAAGTTAGCTGTTGATACTCAAAGAGACATATGATATGAACTTCCCGGTCTCATATTAACACTTAGCAAGTGTTTTTGTACCTAGTATTACTAGGATTTTAGTTTCATATTCTCAAATTACAACAAACCAAATTTATATTTATGTTTTCAAGAAATAGATTTTCTTTTTATCTCAATAAATGTTGTATCAGATTGATAATTGTAATTATAAATCAAAATATTGAATTAAGCGGGGCTTAAATCAGACCTATTTGTGACATTTTAAGCAAGAAACACATAACCAAACTCCAAACGGACGGATGGTTGGAATCATGTGATGATTTACATGATAAATGTGTATCATGTTAGTCAAGATGACAAAACGATATTTTAAAGAAAATACCTTAGGGGTTACAAGAACTAATAAGAGTCATTCATACTAATGTATGTGAGCCTTAAAGTTCAGTCACAAGACAAGGTCATCACTACTTCATGACACTTTACTAAGTCTAGTAGATATGGGTATGTTTACCAAAAGAGAGGAAATATGAAAGCTTTGTTTTCTCAAAGAGTTTCAAAAGAAGTGGTGAATATACTTGGCAAGGATAAGGATAAGGATGCTTCAGTCAGAGTGAGGTTATGAATATCTAAGCCAAGAGATCATTCTAGAGATTGGGATTGTATCCCAAATGACTTCTCCCGGAACACTGCATCTTAATGGTGTGTCAAAAGGAGAAATAGAATCCTGTTGAACATGATTCACTCTATGATGAGTCTCACGAATCTGCCTAAAAGAGTTTTTCTGAGGATGTTTCCTAGAAACAACTACCCAATACTAAATTATGCATCAACCAACAAGGACCAATAAAACCTATTCTCAAAATATGAATTGGAAAGATCCCAAAGTTGTCATATATGAGAATATGGGGTAGTAATGCTTAAGATAAGCATGAAGCTTCTGGGAAGCTTGAGTAAAGGGTCTAAAATGTACATCTTTATAAAATATCCAATCGGATATCATTTATACGAGATCCAAGCGATAACAAAAGTTTTGTTGCGTACCATAATGAGTTCTTAGAAAATGATTTTCTGACAATAATCAAAATGGGGAGACACAACAGATCTTGAAAAAAATCAAGAACTGCAAAGATGGTACAATGGTTGACACTGACAAACAACAAGATGTTGAGCTTCAACAAGTTGCTGAAAATAATGAACGAGATGCAAAACAATCCAAAGATCGGATTACTTATGAATGGCAAGATGCCATGAAGATTGATGTTAAGGTCACATTCCTCAAAAGGGAATTTTTCAGCAAGGACGTATACAAGGCTTAAAACATCGAACCTGAAATTGCAAGTTGCAAAAATCCAGTTATGGATTAAGACAATCATCTCGTAATCTTGTATATACAAGAAAGTCAGTGGGAGCATGATAGTATTCTAGATCATCAGAAATGACATCCTAATGCTTGAAGGTGTAAAAAACTGACTAAGGAAGTATTTCATGATAAAGAATCTAAGAGACAATTCCTTGGTATAAAGATCTATTGTTATAGATCAAAGTGCTTAATTAGATCAAGCCAAAAGTACATACATTAACAAAATCTTAAAACACTTCAAGATGAAGGGGTTATAAGAAAGGAGGTTTGTCAATAGTACATGAACCGAATAAAGGGTGTTCCTATGCTTCGGCCATTGGTTCAAACATGTACACCATGTTTATGTACTAAGAGACCGGACATCTCGTATGTCTTAAGCATGACGAGTAGATTTTAGTCAGACTCAAGTGATGCTCACTTTATAGCAGTGAAGAACAATCTGAAGTATCTGAGAAAAACTAAAGATATGTTCTTACTGCACAATGGTTAGAAAAAAGATCTGTTTGTCTTGGGATACACAGATGCTAGTTTCCAAACTAACCATGATGACTAAAATTATAGTAATATATATATATATATATATATATATATATATATATATATATATATATATATATATATATATATATATATAATGGAGGTAATTTAAGTTGTGAGAGCTTAAATGCATATTTACTTATAAATCCTATGTGTTGGAACAATCATGATGTTCATGGTAGTTCCATAGGCTTAAATTCTTTCTAATTAAGAATTTTAGTAAACTTTAAATTTTGGAACATTAAATAGTTATGTTTTACCATGTGATAAGGCATACTGGGTATGAGTATATACATTAAACATTATTGTGTTCTTTATTAGCATGTTTGAGTATCCATAAACAAAAATGATGTTCATATTGTTTAGAACCGTCCTTCATCGATTAACACCAGGGGACTGGTAATAAATCAAGATCATTGTGAAGTCTGGTCATAGTCCAAGTTGGAAGTGCACTGGGTGCAACCAGAGTCACATGCGTTTGTCGGTGCACAAAGCGTTGGACAAGACCCACGGTCAGGATCACCTCATAGATCGGCGTCATAAGGTGAGTCCTGAAATAGTAAAACACTCTTTTATCCTCAGACCTGAGATGTGCATTGGGACCTAATGCACAACGAGTGTTATACTTTGGTATAGTCTAACGTTACCTTTAACCGGGTAGCCATAAGGGCTATATTAGGTATAACACGAATTGTGTAGTTAGTCGTGTATATGCAACATGGGATTTGCTCCTCTCAAGATGAGAGAGATATTTATGGGCCCCTCGATGACATAGTTTGATTTACATGCATGAACAAGTGGATTAGTTGGACTAATGGCACTTGTATAATCAAATATGTTGGGATCGAGAAACATAATCTTTGAACTATAAAGGATGAAATGATCTATGCCTTAAGTTCAAAACAAATATCGTGAAGCAAAAGGATAATGAATGATTCTACTATGTGATTGATTGAATCAATCAAAATTGCTCGAAGAAAAAAAGGCACATTTACATAGCCTTGGGGGTGGTGACGTGTTGCTAGACGCTTACCACCGTCTGTGTTACTGTGTACCGTGTGCAAGTGGGAGATTGTAGGTTATTATATGCCCACGACACGTGTCACATATAAATGCTGCCAATGAGTATGTAAACCTAAAGGGTCGTACACAAAAGAACACGTTTGCTTTCATTAGAAAGAAACCCGTTAAAGTCATGTCTGACAATTAAATACTTATTCTTGAAAGAATAATTAAATAATATGTGTAAAATATAACTATGATAATTACAGGGTTTTATCTGTAAATATGAATGATTGTTATTTGTTTAAATAAATATAAATATTCAGATAATTATTCAAATTCGGATAATTATTTAAATTCAAATCATTTGAATTCGAATAATTATCCGAATTTGAATAATTATCTGAATATTTATATTTATTTAAACAAATAACAATCATTCATATTTACAGATAAAACCCTGTAATTATCATAGTTATATTTTACACATATTATTTAATTATTCTTTCAAGAATAAGTATTTAATTGTCAGACATGATTTTAACGGGTTTCTTTCTAATGAAAGCAAACGTGTTCTTTTGTGTACGACCCTTTAGGTTTACATACTCATTGGCAGCATTTATATGTGACACGTGTTGTGGGCATATAATAACCTACAATCTCCCACTTGCACACGGTACACAGTAACACAGACGGTGGTAAGCGTCTAGCAACACGTCACCACCCCCAAGGCTATGTAAATGTGCCTTTTTTTCTTCGAGCAATTTTGATTGATTCAATCAATCACATAGTAGAATCATTCATTATCCTTTTGCTTCACGATATTTGTTTTGAACTTAAGGCATAGATCATTTCATCCTTTATAGTTCAAAGATTATGTTTCTCGATCCCAACATATTTGATTATACAAGTGCCATTAGTCCAACTAATCCACTTGTTCATGCATGTAAATCAAACTATGTCATCGAGGGGCCCATAAATATCTCTCTCATCTTGAGAGGAGCAAATCCCATGTTGCATATACACGACTAACTACACAATTCGTGTTATACCTAATATAGCCCTTATGGCTACCCGGTTAAAGGTAACGTTAGACTATACCAAAGTATAACACTCGTTGTGCATTAGGTCCCAATGCACATCTCAGGTCTGAGGATAAAAGAGTGTTTTACTATTTCAGGACTCACCTTATGACGCCGATCTATGAGGTGATCCTGACCGTGGGTCTTGTCCAACGCTTTGTGCACCGACAAACGCATGTGACTCTGGTTGCACCCAGTGCACTTCCAACTTGGACTATGACCAGACTTCACAATGATCTTGATTTATTACCAGTCCCCTGGTGTTAATCGATGAAGGACGGTTCTAAACAATATGAACATCATTTTTGTTTATGGATACTCAAACATGCTAATAAAGAACACAATAATGTTTAATGTATATACTCATACCCAGTATGCCTTATCACATGGTAAAACATAACTATTTAATGTTCCAAAATTTAAAGTTTACTAAAATTCTTAATTAGAAAGAATTTAAGCCTATGGAACTACCATGAACATCATGATTGTTCCAACACATAGGATTTATAAGTAAATATGCATTTAAGCTCTCACAACTTAAATTACCTCCATTATATATATATATATATATATATATATATATATATATATATATATATATATATATATATATATTACTATAATTTTAGTCATCATGGTTAGTTTGGAAACTAGCATCTGTGTATCCCAAGACAAACAGATCTTTTTTCTAACCATTGTGCAGTAAGAACATATCTTTAGTTTTTCTCAGATACTTCAGATTGTTCTTCACTGCTATAAAGTGAGCATCACTTGAGTCTGACTAAAATCTACTCGTCATGCTTAAGACATACGAGATGTCCGGTCTCTTAGTACATAAACATGGTGTACATGTTTGAACCAATGGCCGAAGCATAGGAACACCCTTTATTCGGTTCATGTACTATTGACAAACCTCCTTTCTTATAACCCCTTCATCTTGAAGTGTTTTAAGATTTTGTTAATGTATGTACTTTTGGCTTGATCTAATTAAGCACTTTGATCTATAACAATAGATCTTTATACCAAGGAATTGTCTCTTAGATTCTTTATCATGAAATACTTCCTTAGTCAGTTTTTTACACCTTCAAGCATTAGGATGTCATTTCTGATGATCTAGAATACTATCATGCTCCCACTGACTTTCTTGTATATACAAGATTACGAGATGATTGTCTTAATCCATAACTGGATTTTTGCAACTTGCAATTTCAGGTTCGATGTTTTAAGCCTTGTATACGTCCTTGCTGAAAAATTCCCTTTTGAGGAATGTGACCTTAACATCAATCTTCATGGCATCTTGCCATTCATAAGTAATCCGATCTTTGGATTGTTTTGCATCTCGTTCATTATTTTCAGCAACTTGTTGAAGCTCAACATCTTGTTGTTTGTCAGTGTCAACCATTGTACCATCTTTGCAGTTCTTGATTTTTTTCAAGATCTGTTGTGTCTCCCCATTTTGATTATTGTCAGAAAATCATTTTCTAAGAACTCATTATGGTACGCAACAAAACTTTTGTTATCGCTTGGATCTCGTATAAATGATATCCGATTGGATATTTTATAAAGATGTACATTTTAGACCCTTTACTCAAGCTTCCCAGAAGCTTCATGCTTATCTTAAGCATTACTACCCCATATTCTCATATATGACAACTTTGGGATCTTTCCAATTCATATTTTGAGAATAGGTTTTATTGGTCCTTGTTGGTTGATGCATAATTTAGTATTGGGTAGTTGTTTCTAGGAAACATCCTCAGAAAAACTCTTTTAGGCAGATTCGTGAGACTCATCATAGAGTGAATCATGTTCAACAGGATTCTATTTCTCCTTTTGACACACCATTAAGATGCAGTGTTCCGGGAGAAGTCATTTGGGATACAATCCCAATCTCTAGAATGATCTCTTGGCTTAGATATTCATAACCTCACTCTGACTGAAGCATCCTTATCCTTATCCTTGCCAAGTATATTCACCACTTCTTTTGAAACTCTTTGAGAAAACAAAGCTTTCATATTTCCTCTCTTTTGGTAAACATACCCATATCTACTAGACTTAGTAAAGTGTCATGAAGTAGTGATGACCTTGTCTTGTGACTGAACTTTAAGGCTCACATACATTAGTATGAATGACTCTTATTAGTTCTTGTAACCCCTAAGGTATTTTCTTTAAAATATCGTTTTGTCATCTTGACTAACATGATACACATTTATCATGTAAATCATCACATGATTCCAACCATCCGTCCGTTTGGAGTTTGGTTATGTGTTTCTTGCTTAAAATGTCACAAATAGGTCTGATTTAAGCCCCGCTTAATTCAATATTTTGATTTATAATTACAATTATCAATCTGATACAACATTTATTGAGATAAAAAGAAAATCTATTTCTTGAAAACATAAATATAAATTTGGTTTGTTGTAATTTGAGAATATGAAACTAAAATCCTAGTAATACTAGGTACAAAAACACTTGCTAAGTGTTAATATGAGACCGGGAAGTTCATATCATATGTCTCTTTGAGTATCAACAGCTAACTTAGCTCCATTTGGTCTGGTTTCATCTTCTCATCACTTCTCATTTCCTGTAAAGTAGTACTGAGATGAGTATCATACTCAATCATGTAATACTTAGTCAGAAGTGAAAAAATCAAATGGTAAACATACCGGAAGTTCGACCTCTATAGGCCTTCTGGTGCCCCGATCGTTCAACCACATGTAATACTTAGTCAGAAGTGCCCCGATCGTTCAACCACAACAGATCCCAAGAGGTACAGTTCTAAACACCCTATGGTGTGGTTATTTAATTAAATGCACCATTGGATCCGATTGAGTTTTAGTTATTTTAGAAAAGTTTTCTATAATTTTGTAACCAAAATAATTTAATTTCCGCTGCGTTTATCGGTTACAAATCTGCTTTAAACCCCAACAACTTTAAACATGAATGTTTATAAGTTAGTACATAATCTATAATAACTTATTCACTCAATTATATACTAGCGTTTGTTATGACTTAATTAATAAACTTTTAGAGTTACGTTTTTCCGGTATGATCCGGGTTTTTTCATCCTACCCATCCCCTCCATATTAATTGATGTTTCTCTCATTTGAAAAGTTTCTTGTTCTAAGAGTATTTCCAACCATCAAAACCAATTTTTTGCACCAAAATGGTTTAATATTTGGTAAAGTTGGTGTAACTAGCAATATACCTCAAACCATCAACAACACTTTTTATACTAGATTATAAGAGACGGGGTTCTGAATATATACAACTTTGATGGTTCGTATCCGACGGATGTGATCAGACCCCAACAATTATGAATACAATAATGATAATATACAAGCCACTTTTTGTGTTTTTTCATATGTCAAGAAAGAATAGTAGAAATCGAAATAAACGATTTATGAACGAGATGTTAGAAACATAAAGATATTTGCATATGATGTTCACTAAGTAGGAGAAAGGAGATGATTTGAAGTAAAAAATAAGTGATGTGTTATGAAATGGAGATCTGGTACACTACTGCTCGTTAAGATGTATATAAATATAATTAAAACATATGTATGGTTGTATATAGACAGGCGTAAGAGTCTATTACCAATGTAAATATCGAGGTAGGTGTATGTATTAGACTACAAATCAATTTATATATATATATATATATATATATATAGGGTTGGGTTCATTTGTTAACCTCCTATTTTGTGTTAATTTTATTAACTTCATTCAACCAATAGAAATCCATTTTAGTTGGTGGTTTCAAGTTTATACATAACCATTAAATAGGGGCATGGATGAATTCCATGTTTTTGTTTTATTACATTGATTTATTAAGGGAGTTACAAAAATCAAAATATCCTTGATTCTAGCTATATTATTATTTCTCAAATATTTTGTAGTCTTTTTCATCAAATTAGTGTTTGAATTCCTATTGTTGCATCATGAACTTGAGTGATCAAGGTATTTTCAACGACGTTGAAGAGAGAGTAGACGTAGGTGTTCATTTGAACATGAACAAATATAACAAATATATATTGTTCATATAGGTTCACTTAGGCTTATATTTCATCCTTGTTTATGCATAGCCTTAATATTTGCACATCATACATGATGTGACATCAATATTACATGCTCTAAATGGAATAGTAATTAACCAATAAGTAACATCATGTAATTTCGGAGTAATCGAACGTGAATGAACATATAGTTGCTCATATATGAACAATCTGTTGTTTGCATATAATTGAACAATTATGAACATATAATTGAACAAATATGAACATATAATTGAACCAATATGAACATTGGATTAAACATATGAACAATATGTTCAACTATAGGAACATTAATTACACGACTTAATTAATGGAAAAAAGTAGGTTGTGTCAAATTTCAAAATTACCCTATTCATTTATTTCAATGGGAGAATTAATTACACGACTTAATTAATTAATTAATAAATGATTTTAATTTCAACCATTAACAAGAAAATGAATGGCTAAGATGAAGTTAATAAATTTATACAAAATGGGAGGTTAACAAATGAACCTCCCTCTCTCTCTCTCTCTCTCTCTCTCTCTCTCTCTCTCTCTCTATATATATATATATATATATATATATATATATATATATATATATATATATATATATATATATATATATATATATATATATATATATATATATATATAGCGCCAGGTTCATTTGAGAAGTCTAAATATTTTGAGAAATGGAGAAGTAAAAAAACACGGGAGTGTTCATATATGACTGTTATATGAACGTTCATATATGAACGTTGGAGTGTTCATATATGAATGTTCATATATGACTGTTTATATATGAACGTTCATTTATGAACGTTCATATATGACTGTTTATATGAACGTTCATATATGAACGTTCATATATGACTGTTTATATATGAACGTTCATATATGACTGTTTATATATGAACGTTCATATATGAACACTTCCGTGTTTTTTTACTTCTCTATTTCTCAAAATATTTAGACTTCTCAATTGAACCCTTCCCTATATATATATATATATATAAAGGAGAATGTATGAGAAAGAGTTAAGGAGAGACCTTTATTGAGGCTTTAGAATTTTGTGAGATTTTTGATTTAAAAAAAACTAGTGTCCATCCCGCGCGTTGCGCGGTAGCGATAAATATTTTAAATACTTACCGAGTTAAGATAAAACGTAAATTTTCAATTAATAGTTAATGATATAATTTTTTTTAAATGTATTTTTGTAAGTGGTCTATTTTCATATATTGATAATCGTTTGTTGTTACGAATAGTTTGAGATGTATAGACAATATGGGACAATTTAAACTCAACCATAATCCAGCATTTGAAAATACTCAATTCTCACAATATCACTTCAAATACCTTTGTCTCTTCATTATATATATAAATATCACGTCAAATATCATTGGTTTTTTCTTTTATATATATTGATTGTTGTTGACATATTGGCACTTTAATATATTTTTATAGAAATATAATTATATATTTTAAAAATAACGGTTGACAAAAATACATATTTACCCACTTTTTAATTTTTCAACCCATTTTCTACTCCTTTATGTAATACCCTTTTTGCTAATTTACGCTCTTCATAACAATCTCTTCATAACAATCGGGAATAACCTAAATCAAAGTATCAAACCATAAAAATTTCAAATTTAGATGTGTCATATCACCTATTCAAGTTTTTTATTTGTATAATACAATCTTATGTGTCAAAACCCATGAATAGACACAAATGCACCACATTCACCTTACACACATCTTTATTCTATTTTTCAACTTGTTATCAATGTGGGATAATTAAAAGTAACTACAATTTACCGTTTGAGAATAATTAATTTTCATGATGCAAAAAAAGGTCATCCAAAATAAGACAGCCCTATGAGAATGAACACAAAAGCATCACATTCACCTTTTTATACACTTCTTTATTCAAAATTTTCAACTTTTCACCAATGTCGGAGAGCAAAAAGCTCAACCACAATCTATCATTTGAGAATACTCCCATGATTCAAAATAAAGGTTATCCAAAATAAGATAACTCTATGAGAATGAAAACAAAGTCATCACATCCATCTTACTTATTTACACATATTTGTTCTAATGTTTCAACTCCTCACCAATGTAGGATAACTATAACTCAACCACAATCCACCATTTGAGAATACTCAATTCTCATTGAGAAAACTCATATCTCATCTCATGGTGTTATCTCATAACCTTTTGGTTCTTTTAATATATATATATATATATATATGTATATAAATATATTGATAATTGATGATATTTTTTGTAAAAAAGGTCATCTAAAATAATACAAACTTATGCGTCAAACCCCATGAATAGACACAAATGCAACACATTCACCTTACAAACATCTTTATTCTATTTTTCAACTTGTTACCAATGTGGGATAGTTAAAAATAACTACAATTCACTGTTTGAGAATAATCAATTTCATGATGCAAAAAAAGGTCATCCATAATAAGACAACCCTATGAGAATGGACACAAAGCATCACATCCACCTTTTTATACACTTCTTTATTCAAAATTTTCAACTTTTCATCAATGTGGGAGAGCTCACAATCTATCATTTTAGAATACTCTCGTGATGCAAAATAAAGGTTATCCAAAATAAGATAACTCTTTGAGAATTAAAACAAAATCCTTACATCCATCTTTCTTATACACACATGTTTGTTCTAATGTTTCAACTCCTCACCAATGTGGGATAGCTATAATTCAACCACAATCCACCATTTGAGAATACTCAATTCTCATAAAGAAAACCCATATCTCATCTCATTGTGTCATCTCATAACCTTTTGGTTCTTTAAATATATACATATATACATATGTATATAAATATATTGATAATTGATGATATTTTTGTAAAAAATGTCATCTAAAATAATACAAACTTATGTGTCAAACCCCATGAATAGACACAAATGCACCACATTCACCTTACAAACATCTTTATTCTATTTTTCAACTTGTTACCAATGTGGGATAGTTAAAAGTAACTACAATTCACCGTTTGAGAATAATCAATTTTCATGATGCAAAAAAAAGTCATTCAAAATAAGACAACCCTATAAAAGAATGGACACAAAAGCATCACATCCACCTTTTTATACACTTCTTTATTCAAAATTTTCAATTTTTCATCAATGTAGGAGATCTCACAATCTATCATTTTAGAATACTCTCATGATGCAAAATAAAGGTTATCCAAAATAAGATAACTCTTTGAGAATGAAAACAGAATCTTTACATCCATCTTTCTTATACACACATGTTTGTTCTAATGTTTCAACTCCTCACCAATGTGGGATAGCTATAACTCAACCACAATCCATCATTTGAAAATACTCAATTCTCATAGAGAAAACCCATATCTCATCTCATGGTGTCATCTCATAACCTTTTGGTTCTTTAAATATATACATATGTATATAAATATATTGATAATTGATGATATTTTTTGTAAAAAAGGTTAAATAATACAACCTTATGTGTCAAAACCCATGAATAGACACAAATGCACCACATTTACCTTACAAACATATTTATTCTATTTTTAAACTTGTTAACAATGTGAGATAGTTAAAAGAAACTACAATTCACCATTTGAAAATAATCAATTTTCATGATGCAAAAAAGGTAATCCAAAATAAGACAACCCTATGAGAATGGACACAAAAGCATCACATCTACATTTTTATTCAAAATTTTCAACTTTTCATCAATGTAGGAGAGCTAAAGCTCAACCATAATCTATCATTGTAGAATACTCTCATGATGCAAAATAAAGGTTATCCAAAATAAGATAACTCTATGAGAATGAAAACAAAGTCATCACATCCATCTTTCTTATAAACACATATTTCTTCTAAGGTTTCAACTCCTCACCAATGTGGGATAGCTATAATTCAACCACAATCTACTATTTGAGAATACTCAATTCTCATTGTGCCACCTCATTTCTCATAGATTTTCCTTTTATAGATATAAAGATGTTGCATTAATTGATTACAACTTTTTATTTTCTATTTTTTCATTGGTTTTAATCAATAAATATTGTATACTTAGGCCTTCGGTACCCGGCTCGGGATGAGCTGCGGGATGGTGCGGGGTGGGCTACGGGCCTTGCAGGGATGGCGGGGCGGGATGGATTCCGGGGATGGGATCCTGATTCATCCCGAAGGTTTATTAAAAAAAAAATTATTTAATTTTTAAAAATAATGCCGTTGAACGGCTCTTTTTAAACAAAAATAAATAAATTTTTTTCTCAATTTAATCCCACTATATATTTAACCCTCAACCTCTTATTTCTCACACCTCTCAAACTCTCTAAAATTCTCTCAACCTCTTATTTTTCACACCTCTCAAACTCTCTCAAATTCTCTCAACCTCTTATTTTTCATACCTCTCAAACTCTCTCAAATTCTCTCAACCTCTTATTTTTCACACCTCTCTCATCATGAATCCAAACAGAACACCTACATCCCGTCGTAACCGACCGAATACACCACAATCGCAAGAAGATCAAGAGTTTGGTTTCCAAGCGTTTACACAACAAGGTTATCGTCCGCAATGGTCGCAACAAATTCCGCCACAATGGTCGCAACAAAATCCGCCACAATATCCGCAACAATTTCCCCAACAATTTCACCAACAATTTCCTTACCAATTTACACGTCCCGGTTTGATTGAACAATGTTTTACTCCGGCCAACTACAATCTTCCTTCACCCGCAATCAATCTCGACGACGACATTGTTCCGAAAACCCAACCTTCTACCCCGAACACACCACAATCTATCCCGATACAACAATCTAACCCGGAACCATCAAATCTGAGACCAACAAAAGCCGCCAAACAAACGTGGAGTAAAGCCGAGGAACTCGCGTTAGTGTCGGCGTGGGTTGACGTTTCGGAGGACCCCGTTATCGGTAACGCACAAAGCGGTGGTAATTATTTTTATTGTTATTATTATTATTATTATTATTATTATTATTATTATTATTATTCTTATACTTAATTTTACATAAATGTAGGAAGTTTTTGGGCCCGAATCGGGCATGTGTTCTTTACTCGCTTGGGTCGTGAACCAGGTTATAGATCAACCCATCAACTCAAAAGCAAGTTCAACGACCTCAATAAAAGAATTAATTGGTTTGGCGGCATCTACAACAACTTGCTCAATAATAGATCAAGCGGGATGAGTGAGGCCGATATATCCCGAACGGCACACGAACGGTATCTAGCACGCCATAAAGTTGCTTTCACTCACGAACAAGCTTGGGACGTCCTAAAAAAATGTCCAAAATGGGGAGCCGTTCCAACGATGACGACAACTTCATCACGGGGTTCAAAACGTACCCAACCTTCCGATGATGACGATGACGAGAAAATTCAACGACCCATCGGGAGAAACAAGGCAAAAAAAACATCAACGAGTAATACGTCCGGGACGAATACGGACGAAAGTGTTACTCAGTTGTTGACGACCTTTTGTTGGGTCTTCACAGATTTGAAATTGACTCAATTAAACCCTCTTAGGTACTTAGAATTTTTTTGGATTCTTTTGTGTAACTTGTACTCTCATATCAATTGTTCGGTGAAGTCGAAGATCAACCGAAACCAAGTGCGAAGACTATCTCATTGCGGAAGTGAGAAAATCGGCAGCAACTCTCTACAAGTTACACCACCACCGATATGCTTGTGCTATCGGTGGACAAGCATCACCGAATTGAAGAAATTCGGTGAGAAGCTCAAGAAGACTCTCACCGATATGTTTTCAGAAATCGGTGGAAGTTCAAGAAGATTTCCACCGATATATGTTCAAAGATCGGTGGGAATTTGAGAAGACTGCACCGAAATATTCTACACTTCGGTGAAGGATCTCTCTTCTCTAAAGAAGTGAGATTTCAAATTGGTACAGTTTCCAATACAGGATGTCGGTAGCCTTATTCTCTGAAGACAAAAGAAAAGATCATTTATTATGAGACAATATCCTATTGTCAGATAAAAGTGGCAGTTTGTCATCTTATCTATTCACAGATAAGGTCTCTTTCTGGTACGACTGTCCTCCTGGTTCTTTGGATAAGTTAAAAAGGAGATATCAGCTTTTCAGAAGTCAACCTCTACAATGAATGGAAGAGTGACAAGTGTTCCTAGCATTAAATGATGCATGGACTATAAATAGAGGAAAAGACTCTCCATGCAAATCACGCTTCTAAAGATCACTAAGTGCAAGCTCCTTTCTTACTGAAACTGCATCTTGTGTCTAAGTGTCCAATTTGTTCTAAGTGTTTTACAGTTTACTTTGTGTTAGATTGTTAGAATAGTTTAACTGTTCTTTTCCGCAACAATCTTTTGTTTTCTATGTGTAATTCTTATTGAAAGATTTTCAATAAATTGAATTAAAACTTGTGAAAAATCTGAGTATTGTATTCAACCCCCCCTTCTACAATACTTGTTGAGCCATTTTGGGACCAACAAGTGGTATCAGAGCGGAAAGTTTAATTCATAAACTTGATCCGCAATGGCTGCCTCATCTTCATCCCTAACTGTTGAAAACACTGGTCAAAACAATTTTGCTGAAAATGGTTCCATTTCAAAACCTCCCAAGTTTAATCCTAACAACTTTTCTCTATGGAAAAGCCGTATGATGCTATTTATGGAAGGAGTGGATACTAGATATCCAACCATTCTCAAGGAGGGACCTATCATCCCGAGAGTTTGGGCTCGCTATGAAAAGCAGAGGCCTGGTAAGGAACCAGTTGATAAATCAAGTGACTCTGATGAATCTGAACCTTCCGACATAGAAAAAGCAAAGACTATTGGTCGTTACATTCTCAAAAACCCAAAGGAATATACTGATGAGGAAAAGCGATTGGTGTCTCTGGATTCTCGGCTTAGAGCAATCATTGCTCTCTCACTTCCTGATGAAGTCTATCACTCTCTTGTTAATTTCGGTACTGCTAAAGAGATGTGGACTACTTTGTGTGTACTTTATGAGGGTACAGAGGAAGTAAAGAAAAGCAAAAAGATTGGCCTCATTCGAAAATATGAGCTCTTTGCCCATGAAAAGGGAGAATCTCTTCCAAGCTTTTATAACCGTTTCAACTCTCTCTTAAATGATTTAAAGTTACTAGGTAGAGTTTATGATAATGAGGAAGTTCTATGCAAGTTTATGGATTGTCTTCCTGACTTTTGGGAAAACATTTGCACTTGCATTAAAACTACTAAGGATTTGGAATACATGCCTTTAACTGTTTTGTATGGAACTCTGTTCAACTTTGAACAAACCAAGCTTCATAGAAAAACCATCTTCAGAGAGATAAAAAGCTCTTCAATAGCTCTTATCTGTGAAAGTTCCAAGAAAAGTCAAAATGTTCCTTGTATCACATATCCCTCATCAGACTCTGACACCGAAAATCAGAACAACCGCTCTCACCAAACGGAGGCATATCTGAGTGATGCCGATGATGAAGGTGATGAAATTTCGGTAGACCGAATGTCTGATGAGATGGCTATGATGGCCGGTTTTAAAAATAAATCTCGAAATTTCAACAAACCCAAAAGTTTCAGAAAACCATCCTTTACAAAAATGTCTTCTTCTGATAAGGCAAATGAAGAATGTTTCAACTGTGGTAAGAAAGGACACTTTGCTGCTGAGTGCAGAAATAAGCGTGTGTCAAAAGTCAATTCTACGTCCTCTGACAAAAATCCTTCCAAATTTGAGAAATCCAAAGATAAATCATATTTCAAAAAGGATTCTCAATCCTCCTTACTCTCTCATCAAGAACGTGCTGAAAAGTACAAAGCTAAGTACAAGAAGGAAAAGGAAAGAAATGAAGGATCTCAAAGGAAAGGAAAAGGATTAATGGCTGAGGCTCATGACTGGGAAGAAGATGAAACCTCTGACAGTGATTCTCAAAATATGTGCTTTATGGCCATATCAGAAGAGGTGAAGGAAGAAAAGGCAAAGTCTCCAATGGCATTAGTTTCAACTGAATGCTCATCATCATACTCTCAGGTACATCCCTTCAATGACATGACTGATATTGAAAAGATAAATGCTTATGAGTCTTTAACTCAAGATTTTTACAATGTCAAAGAAAGCAAGAAAAGAAAATCTGCTCAAGTTAAAAATCTTAAATCTCAACTTGAAGCTTTCATGTGTCAACTTGGAAAGTTTGAGATAATCAAAACTGAGCTTGAAAATCTAAAAGTCATAAATCATGAAATTGAAAAGGAAAGAATAAACTGTTCAAAAAGTTAAAGAAAGAACAGGAAATTGTCAGAAAATGGACAAATTCTTCAAGGAATCTTGAACAGATCTTTCAAGACCAAATCCGTGGTGGTAACAAGTCTGGGTTAGGATATGAAAAATCCATGCTTGAAAAATCTACTCATGCACTTGTTCCCATCACCGATGATGACTCTGAGTCAAGCTCTTGTGATTCCATTTCTTTAAATTCTGCTGATCTTAGTGAAGCCTTAAAATATGGAATGTTTTTAAAAGCCAAAGAATCTTCATCTGATCAAACCCATAAAGTGCAAGATGTTGTCAAACCCATTCATGATGTGTTCAAAGATCTAACCATTGACAACAACTCTTCTAGTCTTACAAAACCACAAGCTCTCAAAGAAAACCACACCACCGAAAAATCCTTCGCCGATTTTGTGAAAAAGGGAAAGTCCAAAGCTTTCTCAAAAGAGACCCCTGACCATGCTTCAACCTCAAGAACCGAACTTTTTAGAGGTCCTCGCAATCCCCTTCTCGGTCCAAAGATTAAGATTGATATATTTGGAAAAGAAAAAGGAAAGGAACAAAAACCCAAAATAACTTTCATCTACCGAAAATGTTATAATTGTGGTGATACCTTTCATCTTGCTAAAGATTGTCCAAAGGAAAGAATTGACAGATCTAAAACCAAGGTCTCTCACACTTCTAACCCAAAAGGACCCATTACCAAATGGGTACCTAAGAACTAATTTGATGTTGTTTGAAGGTTTTTGAGCACCAACAAGTTTGGTATTTAGATAGCGGGTGCTCACGTCACATGACTGGAAACAAACATCTTCTTGTAAACTATGTGTCAGAGAAGGGTCCTTCTGTAACTTTTGGGGACAACTCCAGAGGTCATACTAAAGGATATGGAACTCTCACAAATGGAACCCTCACCTTCAATAAAGTGGCATTTGTTGAAGGTCTCATGCATAACCTCCTTAGTATTATCCAACTGTGTGATCTTGGATACAAAGTCATCTTTGAACTGCGTATCTGTACTGTTGTTGACAAGAATATGAAGGTTGTCCTCTCTGGAAGAAGGCTAGATAATGTGTATATCATTGATATGAGTCAAAACAACTCCTCAAATGTCTGCTTCGTGTCTGACGATACAGTAAAAAGAAACTGGTTGTGGCATAAATGTCTGTCTCATCTTAACTTCAAAACCCTTCATAAGTTATCAAACAAAGAGCTGGTGACTGGCATGCCTAAGTTAAACTTCGTCAAAGAAAAGCTATGTGATGCATGTGAAAAAGGGAAGCTCACCAAATCCTCTTTCAAAACCAAGCAATGCACTTCCATCAATCTTCCACTTCAGATGCTGCATATGGACTTATGTGGACCAGTCAGCACTCCCAGTCTAGGAGGAAGAAGGTACATTCTTGTTATTGTTGATGAATTCTCTAGATATACTTGGGTGTCTTTTCTCAGGTACAAAAGTGATGCAACTGAAGAAATCATCAACTTTGTCAAAAAGAATGAAGTTCTGAATGGTCAGCTTATGAGATCAGTAAGAAGTGACAATGGCACCGAATTCAGAAACAGCAGTTTAGAAGATTTTTTTAATGAAAAAGGAATCTCTCAAAACTTCTCTGCCGTCAGGACTCTACAACAAAATGGCGTTGTGGAAAGAAGAAACAGGACACTATGTGAAGCAGCAAGGTCTATGCGGTGTGAAGCAAATCTGCCAACCTATTTTTGGGCCGAAGCTGTCAACACTGCCTGTTTCACTCAAAACAGGTCGGTGATAACAAAAAGACATGAGAAAACTCCATATGAAGTCTTTCATAGAAGAAAGCCAAACATTGGTTTCCTTCATGTCTTTGGCTGTGTGTCCTTTATTCTAAATGACAGGGAAAATCTTGGGAAATTTGATCCTAAGGCAGATGAAGGAATCTTTATGGGATATTCCTTGACTTCCAGAGCCTACCGAGTTTACAATCTTCGGAGAGAATGCATTGATGAATCTATCCATGTAAAGTGTGATGACTCAAGATCATCTTCTCTGACAAATGATGATGAAGAACTACATAGATGGATATCATCATGCATTGGGGAATCTCCCATTTCAACCTCCACCGATCCACCCTGCATTCCAAATATTCCTTCTGTTCCAAACAATCAAGCTGGGTCATCGTCTTTAACACCTGAAACCCCCTCTGCCGAAATTGCCTCCACCGAACGCTATCCATCATCCACCGAAATTAACCTCATTACCGAAACTCTTCCTGCCGATAATCCCTCTGACAACCCACCTTCACCACATCCTGCCAACACCCCAGCCTCGAACTTTCCTTCCAATTCAACTATTCCTCCACTGATGCCTCCTGCTCTTAAATGGACCAAAGATCACCCCATTGATCAAATCATCGGTGATCAGCTAGCTGGTGTTCAAACAAGGAGAGGCACCAGTAACATCTGTCTCTATGTGAATTTCCTATCTCTTGTTGAACCTAAAAAGATTGAAGAAGCCCTAAGTGACCCATGTTGGGTTTCGGCCATGCAAGAAGAACTCTCCCAATTTCAAAGAAACAAAGTCTGGAGGCTTGTGCCTAGACCTTCAAGAAAAACAATCATCGGCACAAAATGGGTCTTCAGAAACAAAATGGATGAAGATGGTACTGTCATCAGAAACAAAGCCAGACTCGTAGCTCAAGGCTACCGACAGGAAGAGGGTATTGACTATGATGAAACATTTGCTCCAGTTGCCAGACTTGAAGCTATCCGGATTTTTCTTGCTCATGCTGCTCACAAGAACTTCAGGGTATTTCAAATGGATGTAAAGAGTGCTTTCCTGAATGGAGAACTAGCTGAGGAAGTATATGTAAAGCAACCTCCAGGCTTTGAAGATTCCACACACCCAGACTATGTGTACCGACTTGACAAAGCTCTGTATGGGATCAAGCAAGCTCCTCGAGCCTGGTATGACACTCTCGCCATCTTTCTACTCAAGCATGGCTATACTAGAGGTACAATTGATAACACTCTCTTCCACAAGCAATCCTCAGGTAATCTCATCCTTGTTCAAATTTATGTGGATGACATTATTTTCGGTGCCACCGATGAGTCTCTGTGTGATGACTTTGCCTCTCTCATGAAAAGTGAATATGAGATGAGCATGATGGGGGAGCTAACTTTTTTCTTAGGTCTTCAAGTGAAACAAATTTCAGAAGGAATCTTCATAAACCAAAGCAAGTACATTAAAGACCTTCTGAAGAAATTTGGCTTTGAAAACTCATCCCCCATGAAAACTCCCATGGCACCACCTTTGAAACTTGACACCGATTTAAATGGTGAATCTATGGATGTTACTCATTATAGAGGCATGATTGGCTCTTTGCTTTATTTAACAGCTAGCAGACCAGATATCATGTTTGCTACTTGTCTGTGTGCCCGTTATCAAGCAAATCCAAAGAAATCTCATTTGGATGCTGTGAAACGGATTTTCAGGTATCTAAAGGGTACCATGCATCTGGGTCTTTGGTATCCCAAAGACTCAGGTTTTGAACTCATGGGATATTCAGATTCTGACTTTGCAGGTTCCAAAAATGATAGAAAAAGCACTACAGGCAGTTGTCAATTCCTTGGTGGAAAACTGGTAAGCTGGTCCAGCAAAAAGCAAAACTCAGTCTCAACATCCACTGCCGAAGCTGAATATGTTGCTACTGGAAGTTGCTGCGCACAGATTCTATGGATGAAAAACCAGTTGAGAGACTACAATTAGTTCTACTCCAAGATACCCATCCTATGTGATAATTCAAGTGCAATTGCAATTGCAAACAATCCTGTTCTCCACTCAAGGTCCAAACACATCGATATCCGATATCATTTCATCAGGGACCATATCTCCAAAGGTGACATTGAGCTGCATTTTATCCCAACTGATCTTCAACTTGCAGATTTGTTTACTAAACCTCTGGATGAGGCCAGGTTCACTTTCCTCATCGGTGAACTTGGCATGTTGTACTTAGAATAGGTTCCAAAAAAAAATTCGTTCTGATAACTTTCGGTGGATTCATCTCTCGGTGATTCATCCTTTCGGTGATTCATCTTTCGGTGCTTCTTCCTTTCGGTGAGTCATACTAAGTGATCTTTTCGGTGATTCATCCTTTCGGTGATTCATCTCTCGGTGATTCTTCTTTTCGGTGAGTCATACTAAGTGATTTTTCGGTGATTCTTCTCTCGGCCTTTCTCGGTGTCTCAACGCCTCGGTGGATCCTCACCGACTACCGATACTTCTGTGTGTTTCCCACCGATATCCACCGATTGTTCCCTCACTTTTCTCACCGATGTCCACCGAAGTTCAATCCTATCTACACGTCACCCCTACCCCTAGCCTGTCAGAACCGTTTCACCTCCCCGTTTCGTGAAACGGATTCCTGACCACATTTTCCAAGTAGTCATCATTACCTTTTTTTTATTTTATTCTATTTTATTTTTTTAAAACCGTTCCCCCATTTTTTTGAAACCCTATATATACTCGAACATCCATCTTTATTTTTCCCTTTACATTTTCAATTCTCCTTCGTGCTTCCTCTATAACCTGCAACCACACCATCCTCGTGCTCTCTCCCTTATTCATCCATGGCGTCCTCGAAGAACATCTCCCCTACGTGTTTTGCTGATCTCAAGTTCAACCCTTGCAATCACGTTGCCAGATTTGAACCCGATCCCTCCCATCCTGAATTTACCCATGTGATCAAGTTACTCACTCGATCTCCCTTCCTTCATGCCTTCACTTGCAATCTCAAAATGAGCAAAATGCTCGTTGGGACATTCTGGCTCTCCTGTGTGTATGACCCCTCCAATGATGCGATTCATGCATCCATACTTTCTGGAGACGAGGATGATCACGACCTCACTTTTGGGGTCGATGATGTTCGCTCTGCCCTGAAAATCGATGCTTTCGATTCCTATGACGATTGGCATTCCGATATTGTTCTCGAAGATGTTCTCGGTGCCACAGGATACATGGTCGACGACAACTCCAAAAGCTCCAAAGGTCCTGGAACTCTTCTTAGGAGTCGCATAGGTAGTATATGGAATTTTTTCTTTGCTCATGTGATCCACTGCCTCTCCCGAGAAACGAGCGGCCATGATCAATCCCCCTCATACATCACCAAACTTGCCCATGCCCTCATCTTTCAACGCCGAGTTGATTTCGCTCAGTACTTCTTCACCGAATTAGTGGAAGTAATCTCCCATCCACGGAAGTGCCACGTTGCCTATCCCCGATTCATCTCCATGATCATCCAGCACAAACTTGGAAAGTCCCTGGACGAAGATCGCAAGTCCCGCACTCCCCGATTCTCCTATGACTGGGCTCCACCGATCGTCGGCAGCAAAACTCTCAACGTCGGTGTTCTAGACACCGACCGTCCTTTACGCCGAGGTATGATCACTCTAGCCATCTCTCCAGAGCTTCAATGGGGTGATTCTGAAATTCCAGGGTTTCACCACCCCGATATCCCCGAAGTCCTTGCTGCTGCTGTGACATCTTCCCCCCGTTCCAGAGCAAAGTCAGTCGGCGCGAAGAAGAAATCGGCCGCCGACACCTCCGCCGCTGCTTCCAGGACCATGACACCGATTAACCCATCGATGGCTGCCCCGGTTCAAAAACCTTCTAAGCGGAGGCACTCTTCATCCCCCTCGAAAAGTCGTTTAAAACGATCTCGGGGCCCTGTTCGTGAGTCATCCCCTTCCGAATCTTTTTTGTTCACCACCGACCATTTGGTCATCCCTAAGGCAGCTCTAAATATACCTCTTCCAACACATTCTCTAAGTGACCATGCTGCTTCTCCCGCCGAATCTCTAGACTCTCCCTCCGACAGCATGGACCTTGCATTGCACGCCCTTTCACCCGGTCAGTTCTTGATCGATGATGATGCACAACCCGATCAGGGTTCCCCCCATTAGACCCCCCCATGACTTCTTTGCAGGTCTCTTTGACGACACTGGTTCTCCCCGAACCTCCCCGTCTGACGGAGCGATCCTCATTGAGTCCGCTTCCCCGTCCCCGATGAAGTCTCCTGTGAACCAAACTTCTCCCTGAAGTTCCCCCCGAGTTCACTCTCCCCGAAGGTCGCCTGCGCAACACCGATCACTCTCCCCGGTTCAGGACTCTCCCCGACGATCTCCCACTCCGCCACCGAGACCGCTTTTCCCCGATGAAATGTTATATCCCAGCAACATTCCCATCTCGGCGGAGGATCCCCTTCGCATCCGCTACATCGTTTCTGGGGATATCGGGGGTCACACAACTGTTCAAGAATCCTCTCTCATTGAAGACTTACAGGAAAGTGCTCGACAGTGTCGGCTTGTCGGCACCCAATTTGAATCCTTCAAACAGGCCACTCTTGCAATGATCGCCATGACGAGCTCCCGAATGTCCACCATCGAGTCTCGGCTGCCACAGATTATTTCAAATGCTATTACCGATGCTATCAGGCCTCTTACCACCGACATCTCCACTTTGGTTCCCAAGGTGGACTCCTTGTCCCGATCTCATGGGGACCTTGCCTTCTCCTTCGGTGCCTTCAAGGCGGCCTCCACTGTCAAGGATTCTGAACTTCAGAGGCTGCTTCAAGAAGCTAAGTCTTATTAAGATTTCGGCCAGGCCGCTGCCGACTCTCTTCGTGATATCAATACCAAACTTCGGGAATTCGGTCACCTGGAGATGGATCTCGGTGACTTCACCATGGTCTCTGATGAGGTACCAAATCGTCTTTCCCTTCTTCATGATAAATTCGACTACATTTTTCGACAGATGGGTTTGAAGATTCTGGCTGGTGCTGAGGGGGAGAAAAAGATAACCCATCCCAAGTTGCCATCCCTTAAACAAACGGTCATCCCCAAGCCTCCATCTTCCACCGAAACCCACGCTGAAACCGCCGATATTGAGGGGGAGCAACTCTCCAGAGAAAAAGAATCGAAAGACAAGTCATCTACTGAGGAGGAGAAGCTCTATGCGGCCGAAACCGACAAGGGTAAGAAATCTCTCACTGCCGAACAATTGGCCGAACAAGAAAGACTAGAGAAAGAAAAGGTGAAGTATGGGATTCGCCCCACCGATGCAGACAAACTCAAGCTTAAACCTCCATCGCATCCGCAAGAACCCAATCTCGGTCTGACTCCTCAAGAAATTGAGGAAGCCAGATTAGCCCAAAAAGCCCTTGATGATACCAAGGCCCTCTCTCTAAAGGTTGCAGAGGAAGAAGCCAAGAAAGCCAAGACCACCGATGCCGTGTCGGCACAGAAATCGGTACTGAGTGAATTTGAACAAGAGAGAAATGAAGAGGTTAGATGGTACAAGTTGAAGATGCACCACCGATCCGACAGATCCCCAATCTCAGGTGTCAAAATCGCAACCTCCAGATCCAATCCAAAAGACATCAGGCTTATCATTGATCGGGAAGATGGCTCCTTAAAAAGTGTGAGAGACTACCAACTCAGAACCTACGGTCTCCCCGAATGGTACGAAATCTCTCGACACTTGGCCAAAAATCCAAACCCAAAGAAGGACATCTTTGTCAAATACATTGATGATCTAATGGCAAAGATGAAGGAGATCAAAAAGAAGTATAGCATCGTGCTTACCACCGATGAAAGATCGAAACTGCAATCCTTGAAGGAAGAAGTGTGCCTTCCTAAAGTTCAGAATCCCCCCGACACTGTCTTCAAGGATATGGCAAAGGAAGGAAAGATACCGAATGTAAGTAACCTCAAGTCTTTCCCTTCCCTCTTCGGCATCATATCCCACGACAACTCTGGGTCTTTCACCGATTCCTGGACTATACTTCAACGATGGATTCGGCAAACGAGCCTTCTTCAGATTCTCTCAAATTCCCGTTGCCGACACCATGTTTCTTGAAGGCGTCCACAACTTGTTCCCTCACATCCCCGAAGCTCAACCCTACTACCGAATCTTAATGGACGAGATCAAACGCCGACAATCGTCAAAGAAGTAGGTCTTTTTTTTCTTTCGGTAGTTGTGATAATATTTTGCTTACCGATGTATGAGAATGACTTATGAAATTCAAAGTGCTTCTCTTGTTTATATTTTGTACATACCTTTTATTTCCCTGCTTTACATACACTGTATAGATATACTCAAACAAACATAGATAAAAAAAAGGTCTATGTGAAAAAGAACCCAAAAGAGTAAAAAGGGTCAAAATGCACTTATTTTCATTTAATCTTTAATATTCTAAGGATAAGAGATCAAATTCAAATAGGGGGAGATTGTTGGGTCTTCACAGATTTGAAATTGACTCAATTAAACCCTCTTAGGTACTTAGAATATTTTTGGATTCTTTTGTGTAACTTGTACTCTCATATCAATTGTTCGGTGAAGTCGAAGATCAACCGAAACCAAGTGCGAAGACTATCACATTGCGGAAGTGAGAAAATCGGCAGCAACTCTCTACAAGTTACACCACCACCGATATGCTTGTGCTATCGGTGGACAAGCATCACCGAATTGAAGAAATTCGGTGAGAAGCTCAAGAAGACTCTCACCGATATGTTTTCAGAAATCGGTGGAAGTTCAAGAAGATTTCCACCGATATATGTTCAAAGATCGGTGGGAATTTGAGAAGACTGCACCGAAATATTCTACACTTCGGTGAAGGATCTCTCTTCTCTAAAGAAGTGAGATTTCAAATTGGTACAGTTTCCAATACAGGAGGTCGGTAGCCTTATTCTCTGAAGACAAAAGAAAAGATCATTTATTATGAGACAATATCCTATTGTCAGATAAAAGTGGCAGTTTGTCATCTTATCTATTCACAGATAAGGTCTCTTTCTGGTACGACTGTCCTCCTGGTTCTTTGGATAAGTTAAAAAGGAGATATCAGCTTTTCAGAAGTCAACCTCTACAATGAATGGAAGAGTGACAAGTGTTCCTAGCATTAAATGATGCATGGTCTATAAATAGAGGAAAAGACTCTCCATGCAAATCACGCTTCTAAAGATCACTAAGTGCAAGCTCCTTTCTTACTGAAACTGCATCTTGTGTCTAAGTGTCCAATTTGTTCTAAGTGTTTTACAGTTTACTTTGTGTTAGATTGTTAGAATAGTTTAACTGTTCTTTTCCGCAACAATCTTTTGTTTTCTATGTGTAATTCTTATTGAAAGATTTTCAATAAATTGAATTAAAACTTGTGAAAAATCTGAGTATTGTATTCAACCCCCCCCCCCTTCTACAATACTTGTTGAGCCATTTTGGGACCAACAACGTTCAACGACAAGATTGATGATACAATGGAATACAAAATGAAAAAACTCGATCTCAAAATCGAATGCTCAAAACTCGAACGACATAGGTTGGAACAAGAACTCGAAATCGAACGCTCAAACCGATTTGAGAAAGACTTCGAGTTTTTCATGACCCCGCATGATCACCTTACAGGAAACGCTTCGAGGGTTACTTTAGCGAGAAAAGAGAAAATTCAAAAATTTCATAATTGGTAGTGTTTTGTATTTTGTAATTTTGATTTTTAATGAATGGTATGAATTTTTATTTTTATTTATTAAAAAATATATAAATATTTTTATTTTGTTAAATAATTAAATGTATAAATAAAAGAATTAAAATAAATGAGGTGGCAAAAGGGTTTGAGGGAATGGGGTAAGGCCATCAGTACCCCATGAGAGGATCTTTCAAAGATTCCAGCTCCACATCAGCGCCACATCAGCTTTTCTCCCATCCTTCACTCAATCCCTAACAATCCCTAAGGCCATCAGTACCCCATGGAAATAATCTTTCAAATATTCCACTCCACATCAGCGCCACATCAGTTTTTCTCTCATCCCTCACTCAATCCCTAACAATCCCTAAACACCCGTACCCCATTCCCTCAAACCCTTTTGCCACCTCATTTATTTTAATTCTTTTATTTATACATTTAATTATTTAACAAAATAAAAATATTTATATATTTTTTAATAAATAAAAATAAGATAAATAATAAAAATTAAAATTCATATCATTCATTAAAAATAAAAATTACAAAATACAAAACACTACCAATCATGAAATTTTTGAATTTGCTCTTTTCTCGCTAAAGTAACCCTCAAAGCTTTTCCCGTAAGGTGATCATGTGAGGCCATGAAAAACTCGAAGTCTTTATCAAATCGGTTTGCGCGTTCGATTTCGCGTTCTTGATCCAACCTATGTCGTTCGAGTTTTGAGCGTTCGATTTCGAGATCGAGTTTTTTCATTTTGTATTCCATTGTATCATCAATCTTGTCGTTGAACGTCGTCAACAACTGAGTAACACTTTCGTCCGTATTCGCCCCGGACGTATTACTCGTTGATGATTTTTTTGCCTTGTTTCTCCCGATGGGTCGTTGAATTTGCTCGTCATCGTCACCATCGGAAGGTTGGGTACGTTTTGAACCCCGCGATGAAGTTGTCGTCATCGTTGGAACGGCTCCCCATTTTGGACATTTTTTATGACGTCCCAAGCTTGTTCGTGAGTGAAAGCAACTTTATGGCGTGCTAGATACCGTTCGTGTGCCGTTCGGGATATATCGGCCTCACTCATCCCGCTTGATCTATTATTGAGCAAGTTGTTGTAGGTGCCGCCAAACGAATTAACTCTTTTATTGAGGTCGTTGAACTTGCTATTGAGTTGATGGGTTGATCTATAACCTGGTTCACGACCCATGCGAGTAAAGAACACATGCCCGATTCGGCCCAAAAAACTTCCTACATTTATGTAAAATTAAGTATAAGAATAATAATAAGAATAATAATAAGAATAATAATAATAATAATAATAACAATAAAAATAATTACCACCGCTTTGTGCGTTACCGACCACGGGGTCCTCCGAAACGTCAACTCACGCCGACACTAACGCGAGTTCCTCGGCTTTACTCCACGTTTGTTTGGCGGCTTTCGTTGGTCTCGGATTTGATGGTTCCGGGTTAGATTGTTGTGTCGGGATAAATTGTGGTGTGTTCGGGGTAGAAGGTTGGGTTTCCGGAACAATGTCGTCGTCGAGATTGAAGTTGGCCGGAGTAAAACCTTGTTCAATCAACCCGGGACGTGTAAATTGGTAAGGAATTTGTTGGTGAAATTGTTGGTGAAATTGTTGGGGAAATTGTTGCGGATATTGTGGCGGATTTTGTTGCGACCATTGTGGCGGAATTTGTTGCGAAAATTGCGGATGATAACCTTGTTGTGTAAACGCTTGGAAACCGAGCTCTTGATCTTCTTGCGATTGTGGTGTATTCGGTCGGTTACGACGGGATGTAGGTGTTCTGTTTGAATTCATGATGAGAGAGGTGTAAAAAATAAGAGGTTGAGAGAATTTGAGAGAGTTTGAGAGGTGTGAGAAATAAGAGGTTGAGAGAATTTGAGAGGTGTGAAAAATAAGAGGTTGAGAGGTGTGAGAAATAAGAGGTTGAGAGAATTTGAGAGGTGTGAAAAATAAGAGGTTGAGGGTTAAATATATAGTGGGATTAAATTGAGATTTTTTTTATAAAGAGCCGTTCAACGGCATGATTTTTAAAAATTTAATTAATTTTTTTTTTTAAAACCCTTCGGGATGGATCGGGATCCCATCCCCGGATTCCATCCCGCCCCGCCATCCCCGCAACCCCCGTAGCCTTTCCCGCATCGAGCCCGCACCATCCCCGCACCGGGTACGGATGGCCTAAACACCCTTACCCCATTCCCTCAAACTCTTTTGCCACCTCATTTATTTTAATTCTTTTATTTATACATTTAATTATTTAACAAAATAAAAATATTTATATATTTTTAATAAATAAAAATAAGATAAATAATAAAAATAAAATTTCATACCATTCATTAAAAATAAAAATTACAAAATACAAAACACTACCAATTATGAAATTTTTGAATTTGCTCTTTTCTCGCTAAAGTAACCCTCAAAGCGTTTCCCGTAAGGTGATCATGCGGGGTCATGAAAAACTCGAAGTCTTTCTCAAATCGTTTTGAGCGTTCGATTTCGAGTTCTTGTTCCAACCTATGTCGTTCGAGTTTTGAGCGTTCGATTTCGAGATCGAGTTTTTTCATTTTGTATTCCATTGTATCATCAATCTTGTCGTTGAACGTCGTCAACAACTGAGTAACACTTTCGTCCGTATTCGCCCCGGACGTATTACTCGTTGATGTTTTTTTTGCCTTGTTTCTCCCGATGGGTCGTTGAATTTGCTCGTCGTCGTCATCATCGGAAGGTTGGGTACGTTTTGAACCCCGCGATGAAGTTGTCGTCATCGTTGGAGCGGCTCCCCATTTTGGACATTTTTTATGACGTCCCAAGCTTGTTCGTGAGTGAAAACAACTTTATGGCGTGCTAGATACCGTTCGTGTGCCGTTCGGGATATATCGGCCTCACTCATCCCGCTTGATCTATTATTGAGCAAGTTGTTGTAGATGCCGCCAAACGAATTAACTCTTTTATTGAGGTCGTTGAACTTGCTATTGAGTTGATGGGTTGATCTATAACCTGATTGACGACCCAAGCGAGTAAAGAACACATGTCCTATTCGGCCCCAAAAACTTCCTACATTTATGTAAAATTAAGCATAATAATAATAATAATAATAATAATAATAATAAAAATAATAATAATAATAATAATAACAATAAAAATAATTACCACCGCTTTGTGCGTTACCGATAACGGGGTCCTCCGAAACGTCAACCCACGCCGACACTAACGCGAGTTCCTCGGCTTTACTCCACGTTTGTTTGGCGGCTTTTGTTGGTCTCGGATTTGATGGTTCCGGGTTAGATTGTTGTGTCGGGATAGATTGTGGTGTGTTCGGGGTAGAAGGTTGGGTTTCCGAAACAATGTCGTCGTCGAGATTGATTGCGGGTGAAGGAAGATTGTAGTTGGCCGGAGTAAAACCTTGTTCAATCAAACCGGGACGTGTAAATTGGTAAGGAAATTGTTGGTGAAATTGTTGAGGAAATTGTTGCGGATATTGTGGCGGATTTTATTGCGACCATTGTGGCGGAATTTGTTGCGACCATTGCGGATGATAACCTTGTTGTGTAAACGCTTGGAAACCGAGCTCTTGATCTTCTTGCGATTGTGGTGTATTCGGTCGGTTACGACGGGATGTAGGTGTTGTGTTTGGATTCATGATGAGAGAGGTGTGAAAAATAAGAGGTTGAGAGAATTTGAGAGAGTTTGAGAGGTGTGAAAAATAAGAGGTTGAGAGAATTTTAGAGAGTTTGAGAGGTGTGAGAAATAAGAGGTTGAGGGTTAAATATATAGTGGGATTAAATTGAGAATTTTTTTTTTCTTTTACAAAGAGCCGTTCAACGGCATTATTTTTAAAAATTAAATAATTTTTTTTAATAAACCTTCGGGATGAATCGGGATCCCGAACCCGGAATCCATCCCGCACCCCGCATCCCGCTGAGCCCGTAGCCCATTCCCGCTGAGCCCGAACCCATCCCGAGCCCCATCCCGCGCCGGCTACGGATGGCCTAAGGGTGTTTAGGGATTGAGTGAGGGATTGAGAAAAGCTGATGTGGCGCTGATGTGGAGCTGGAATCTTTGAAAGATGGGGTCATGGGGTACTGATGGCCTTAGTTAAACTATAATTCAACAAATTCAACATTCACTAAAATTTTAAACCTATAAACACTATTTTATGACAATGGTTATTTTATTTTTATTAAATAAATTTATTAAACCTATAAATATTTTATGAACTTAAATCAATATATTTGAATATTTATTTTATTAGAGTACCTTTTTTTGTTAGTAAGTTAACAATGATTATAAGCCAATATTTATTTTAAAAGTGTTTTATTATTAATCTAACAAATGTTTAATAATCAAAACATTTTATTTAGTAAGATTACAATCAACTAATACTTTTTTAATAGTGTACTTTTTTTATTTAATTTTTTTTCTTATTAGGCTAACAATGCTTATAAATCAAAACTTATTTTAAAAGCGTATATTTTTAGTGATTTTGTTTTTTTTTCTTATTAATCTAACAAATGCTTAGAAATCAAACCCTTTAAAATTTTTTTATTTGGTTGGATAATAGCCAATTAATACTTTTTAATAGAATGCTTTAATTTTATTGTTTTTAGTAAGTTAACAATGCTAACTTTAGTACGAATTTTAAATCATTATTTTGCAACCAAAAAGTAAAAAATGTATGAAACAATATTAGTGAAAATAACTTGCATAAAACATACTCGAATACATACATCGTATTATATTATATTTTATTGTCAAATTACGCTTCATCTTAATTTGGTTACACATTTCCAACATAAATTTCGCGATGCGCGGTACCAAACACTAGTTAGTATATCAAGTAGAAAGTTACTGTGACTGTGGTTAAACAAAAGTTGGGGATAACGATGATTGACATTGTGAATGTTAGCACCAACTTGTATCCATATCGATTAATCCTACAAGCCATAAGAGCCCGAATATAACAAACAAAGAAAAACCTTATAGCCCTTAGAAGACTCGAAGTCAAGTTGAGATATGAGAAGGATCCTAAAATCATTATTTCTATTTGCCAGTTAAGCTGACTCTCAATGTAAACGTAGTTTGATATATTCAATGACCTTTGAAATAACATGTAATATTTTTGTTATTTAACATTTTTCAACCAATTTATCAGTTAGTTTTTGTCAATTGTGATTATCAACTATCGATTATCAACTACCATATAGCTGATTAGCTAGATTGCCAAATGAACTATAAACTGGAGAAATGAGATGATATGAATTAGAAAAGAAGTGGCGTGTTATGCAATGGAGAGGTGGTGCACTAGTGCTTGTTAAGATGTATATGAATGTAGTTAAAACACATGTATGGTTGTATAGTGACAAGTGTAAGAGTCTATTATCAATGTAAATACCGAGGTAAGTGCACAATGAACGATAAGAGTACAAATTAGTATAATAGGTAGAAAGTTAATGAACGATGGTTAAACAGAAGTTGGGATAACAATAATTGACAATGTGAATGTTTGTATCAACTTGTACCCAATTCGACTAATACCACATGCCACAAGAGCCCGAATATAACAGACATAGAAAAATCTATGGTAGACCTTAGAAAAGTAGAAGACTAGAACTAATGAGATACGAGAAGGATCCTCAAATCATAACTTCTATTTGCCGGTTAAGTTGACCCTCAATTTAAACGCGGTTTGATAATATTCAAACTTCAAAGACATTTGAAATAATTGTCTCAGTTTTATAGGGACTGAAATGTAGTTTTCTAAAGTTTAGGGGCCAAAGTTAAAACACCGTTCTCATTTGTCATCATTTGTTTATAGTTTTCATGGGGGAAAGGAACGAGAGCTCTGTTGCCGCCATGGAAATGGTCGAAGAAGGAAACAATGAACCCAAAATTACTCCAAAACGGATAAAATTTCAAGAAATCGTGGAGGAAGAAGAAGAAGATCGAATGAGTGCGTTACCAGATTGCTTACTTCTTGAAGTCATATCTCGTTTACCTTCTACAAAAACTGCCATTAAAACAGGTACACTCTCCAAACGGTGGAAATACCTTTGGACTTCGGTTTCTACCCTAATTTTCGAACACACTTACGGAATACCTTTGGACTCCGATTTCACATCGTTCGTCAACAAAACCCTAACTCAGCGTCGTCAATTGAAGCTCAACAAGTTTCAACTCTGTGCCAGGTACTGTTATAAATGTTAAGAACCATACACCTACGGTGCTACTGTAGCAGTATGGTTCAAATCTGATGCCTCATTGTTGCTTTGCTCCTACCTCTAACTATCGATATAGTTGCTTCTTTCTTATTCTTACCTCTAGCTATTAACCCTAGTATTATTAAGGGATGACTCCCAGTATGGTTCGTTTTCTGTTAAGACCTGGATATAGCTGTCTTTATGGATATAATGATAAGTTGTTGTGTTGAATAAACAGGTTGGATGTCTTGAAATGAGCATTTTATCCCTCAGTCTATACTTTTTAACCCAATTCCAAACTACATCATTTCCAAAGATATTAAACTCAAATCTAAACAATTTCATTCTAGAAAATGTCAAGCCTGGCTAATTATATGTTCTTTCAAACTTATTATAATATCATAAATTGCAATAATAAAAAACAATTGTTTTTTAAGGATTTGGGGAGGATTATGTGGCTTCCAACTTGAAACCATTTAAGGGAAAGAAATACTTCATACTCATAAGAGTGATGGGGAGGAATAAAAGAAGGGTAAAAGAGGAATAAATGAACTTATGAATGGCTGAGTCTATATGACTATTTTTTGGGCTGACCGATTCAGCCATGGGCTGACCGAATAAGTCCATACCGAACACCCAAATATGGCTGTGCGAATCAGCCATATCCTTTATTCAGCCCATTAAGCTGCTACCGAACACCCCCTTAGTAGCTTTTCCTTCTTTATGTGTTGGCTATGAAAGCATTGCTTTGTTCCATTTGAATGTTTTTTAAAATATTTTTCATCTAAAGAATATTATTCATCATCTTGTAATATTCATCATATTATTCATCTAAAGAATAATATTCATCATCTAATAATATTCATCATATTATTAATAATATTCATCATCTGTATTCATCATATTATTCATCTGAAGAATAATATTCATCACCTTGTAATGAATATTAACCGTCTGAAAAAGAATATTATTCATCTTCTCATAAAATTTTCAGGTACGATATTCGATTCGAGTCGGAAGTGAATAATTGGATTCGTTATGCTATAAGCTGTGAAGTTGAAGAGCTCGATTTGATGTTATGGATTCAGGGTTTCAAAGCTAGGTTTGGATTGAATGAATATTTCTGCATCAATTCATGTTTCACCGATCTCAAATTGACATGCTGCATATTCAATCCAATTGGTTCGATTAGTTGGAAAAGGCTTAGGAATTTGTCTCTTTCCTTTAGCAATTTAGATGAAGGTTTGATTGAAAACATATTATCCGGAAGTCCTTTGTTGGAAACCCTGGTGTTGGAAAATTGCTATGGTTATGAGCGTCTCAATCTTACTTCCTAGAGTCTTAAGAACTTGGTGTTCAGTGGATATGATGATCCTCATGATCAAGTTGGTGTAGATATTATTGAAATCAATGCCCCAAATCTTTTGTCACTCACAATTCAAGATAATTTGATATTATGGAAGCTAGTGTTGCTAAATGTGTCTTCATTAGTTGAAGCTAATTTAAAATATACATATATAAATGGTGGGTATTGGGAGGAGACC
This sequence comes from Saussurea involucrata, assembly GCA_033807775.1. Taxonomy (NCBI): domain Eukaryota; kingdom Viridiplantae; phylum Streptophyta; class Magnoliopsida; order Asterales; family Asteraceae; genus Saussurea; species Saussurea involucrata. The sequence goes on along the minus strand of CM066312.1, from coordinate 94,932,467 downwards.
CCTGAAGAAGATGAAGAAGAGATGCTTGAAGAATTTATCCAAAGCCTTTGCCATGTCAAGAAGCTTAAGATTGGGGATGTCTGTTGTGAGGTAAAACTTTCTTTTCTTTTGACAATTTTAAGTACAATCGTTAACTTTAGTAAATGTTCTATAAAACTCGCCGCACATACACCATGGCACCAAAGGCTTGTGTCTCACGCCATGTTAAACCCGTGGCACGCCATGGTTTAATGCGCACTTTTCGTAATGCGATATTTGATTTTTCTTTATGATTTTAATGTTTTATTTGCAAGTTTTTTTATATATAACCTAATTTAACTTGCTTATTACTGTTAAGTATTAACTCATCGAGTAACACTACGAACATATGTTTTTATATATAATATTATATATGAATTAGAAATTGGACGCCATAAGTCGCGCCTTGAAAACGCCATGGCTCATAAGGCTTGAGGCTTGGCCTTGCCGCAACGATGCCACGTTACGCCTCATGCCACTGTACTTTATTGATTATTCTTGATAAACCTGTTCAAGTATGCTTAATCGAAGTCACATAAACTCTGATAATTGTGAAGATCATCAAACCCTACAATCATATTGTAGAAGAAACTAGAAACTCATCTCAGAATCCCTTGTCAAAACGCTAAGGGGATTTTGGTTCACGGAATTCGACGAAATTTGATGGAATTGGAATGATGAAATCCATTGACCAAATTCCTTGGTGATGTTTGGTTCACCGTTCACGGAATGAATTGATAGGATTCCACCGGATTCCATCAAATTCCACGGTTGAGGGATTTGATCATACCTTAGCATATGTGAAGGATTTGAATTCCATTTCGTGGCAAATATAACATAATTTATAAAGACAAGATAAACCTTTGCATCCAATTTAACCACCCTCACCCCACCCCTGCCAACCCCCACCCAGTTGTGCCCCTGGCCTCTTACATCACCCCTACCCCCAATGTGCCCTTGCCTTCCCCACCTTGACCACCCCACCCTGCCCCCATCCTTACCATACCCACCCCTTTGCCCCCGCCACCTCCCTCCCCCCAAACAAAGATGGAGATTCCAATTATTTTTTGAGATTCCATTCCAATTCCATCCAACCAAACACGATCAAAGTGCGTGGTCAAATTCCATTCCATTCCAGTTCCTTCAAAGTCAAATTCTTTGATGGATTCCAATTCCATCAAATTTCATTCTGCGAACCAAACGCCCCCTAAGGGCCTGTTTGGTTTGACAGAATGTTTTTGAGGGATTTGGATTTCGTGGGAGGATTTGGAATTGGTAGGATTTTAAATCTTTATTGTGTTTGGTTTGTTGGATTTGGAATGTAATTGGATTCCATTATTTATAAATGATTTATAAAGCAAATTTTAAAAAGTTATAAAAATAATTGAAGTACCTTTTTATTAGTAATTGATTATTACAAACAAGTGTTTTTAACATATTTTATAACATTATTAGAAACAAATCCTATGAAATCCCACGAAATACCAACTACTCCCTCACATGTTTGTTGAATTTCAAGGCCAAGCATTTCCTCAAACCAAACAAAGGATTGAAATGGAATTTAATTCCAAATCGCTCCAAACCCTATCAAATCCCGCAACCAAACGGGATCTTTAGTGTGTGGTTTCTTGTTGTTAATCTATATTGTAGGTATTGTTGATATTTTCTTTTGACAATTTACGTCTTTGTAAAAATCACACAATCACTAACTTTAATAGTACTTTATTGGTTTTTCTTTGATAATCTTTAGTTGTTGGCTGATTAGCTAGATGACATGTTAGTCGCGTTTGGTAAAAACTAACTGATAAGTTAAATGACAATGTAAAGCGGCCTAAAGTGATATGTTGAAAAATTAGTTGGAAACAAGCCCCCGGAGCTTATTGTAACGTTTCAAAAAGCTAGTTAATAAGCTCAAAAAATAAGATAGCTTATGCTTGGCGAACATTGCGTTAGTTGCCCTGTTAAAAGTTTATATATGCATTGCACCATTCTCATTTTTGTTCTCTACTCATTTCTTATTTTTGTTGGTAGGTTCTCTCTCGTTTGGAAACTAAAGGTTTCATTATTCCATCAAATGTGAAGCTTCCTGATTTAACCTCGGCTTTTCACTCCGATAGATTGGCTTGGGCAAGGTGATTGGTATTATGGTGATTCGGTTGAAAGCGGAGATTGGGAGGTGATCTTGCTTGATCATGGTCCTAAAGGGGATGAATGTAATTGATTGATGTTACTTTGAGTTCATGTTTATGCTATACATGGTTAGTGCATTTAAAATGCTTATAAATTTGTTACTCAAATGGGCTTTTTGATTGAGCAGATTCTGAATTGCAAAAAGCTAATTGTTAGCTGCAAATTGTAAAAATTATTTTTGGTTCATAGCTTAAAGAACATTTGGGCTAAATCTTCAATCCATCGTTTCCTTATTCAATGATAAAGCCTATTGAGATGGTATAAGTTGGTTGATGTTTTATGTTCATCTGTAGTTAGCATGTTTGATCGACTGTTTGTGCCCAATTTTAGCTTTCTATGAGTGTGGTGTCTCAAGGTGCGTTTGGTACATGTGAAACAGAACTGGAAAACATTGACCCACATTTTGTGTTAGGGGTGCTCAAAAAACTGACCAATCCAACGTGAAAAACCTAAAAGAAACTCAACCCGGTATAACCGACACATGGTTAATACAAAATTAGGCCAAATCGCATTTGGAATTGGGTTAGGGTAATTTGAACCCAACCCGATGTCTTTCTATACTACGGGTTTAATAGGATTGTTAAGTCTTTGATTAAGGGGTTGTTTGACAGTTGGTGAATGGTTTGGTGTAAGATGATTAAGTGACCAGAATGATTAAGAGGCTCTTATGATATAGTTCAAAATGAAATATGGTTGTTTGATAATTATTCAGAATGAAATTAGGGCACTGAATGGTTAAAGGAGACCCAAGATACAAAATCATTCGAAGGGTTTTAGAACCATTAAGAGACAATTTTTTTCTTCTAAACAGATTGACCTCTTAGCGATTCAGAGGAACTATTAAGATAAACAAACATCCCCTAATACGTGTACATTAGACCAACCCGTAATTAGCTATAACTTTCATTTTTTTTTGAGTTTGTTAGCCTTTTTTATATGTTCTCATTTTGATTTTACTTCGTTTAAACACAATTACACTAATATTTAGCTAGATTGTAAAATAATGTACCAAAGTTTCAACTTGATCAACCCTACCAACCCAACCTAACTCGCATGGTATGGGTTATAGTTTTGGTTAGGTTGGATTGATATTTTTAAACCGCAAACATTGAGTTAAGTTATTCAAATGCACGTTGAAATGTTGGATTGGAACATGAGATTTAACTGGGCAAAATGGATTTGATCCACATAGTTTTGGGTTGTTACTAAATTGGTCCCTCAACTTTATTTATTTTACACTAAGATTTGGGGTTTGCACTTTTTGTTGGATTTGGTCCTTCCTTTTACCAACGATTCATCATCTTTGTTAACATTGTCATTTTACAAGTTTTATTTATTTTTAATAAATTTTTAATCTTCATCTTCTCAATAAGAACATCAACCTACAATCTAAATAACAACATATCCGATCTAAAACCTAAATCAAATTAAACCTTTCATCTTAACCCTCAAGACTTCATATCAAGACATATGTAACAAAATCTCAATAATGAATAATCCCGAAAATCAAATTTGATCTAGAGGTGGGGGAATTAATAAGTAACTAATAAACATAATCAAATACATGATAAACATCTCACTTTATAAATAATCTAAAATATAATCTGGATGATCATTGGATTCTAACATAATGCCTAATTATTATTTTTTAAACATTGTATTATTAAACATAAAATAATTCATATTATTATTAAACCTAAATAAAAATATATAACTAAACAAATTTATAAAAAAACATTATAGTTTTCTCAAAATTATATATTATAAAATTGACAAATACAAAAAATAAAATGAAACATTAAAATCGAGATATATTATGTTGCATTGTGTTGGTACACTTCTAGCTTATTAGCTGGTTTACCAAATAAAATTACTCCAAAACGGATAAAACTTGAAGAAATCGTGGAGAAGGAAGAAGAAGATCGAATGAGTGCGTTACCAGATTGCTTACTTGTTGAAATCCTCTCTCGTTTACCCTCTACAAAAAATGCCATTAGAACAGGTACACTCTCCAAACGATGGGAATACCTTTGGACCTCGGTTTCAACCCTCATTTTCCACCACCCTGACGAAAATCACGGCTCCGATTTAGTTGGTGGTACCATTTGAATTGGTATGGTTGGTATTGAATTGGTTGGTTTGTCATGTACAAATTTGACACCCCTAATATCAGGTACAATATTCCATTCGAGTCGGAAGTGAATAATTGGATTCGTTATGCTATAAGCTGCGAAGTTGAAGAGCTCGAACCTGGATTTTTATTGAATGAATATTTCGTCACCAATTCATGTTTCACCGATCTCAAATTGGCAGGCTGCATATTCAATCCAATTGGATCGATTAGTTGGAAAAGCCTTAGGAATTTGTGTATTTCCTTTAACAGTTTAGATGAAGATTTGATTGAAAAAATATTATCCGGAAGTCCTTTGTTGGAAACGCTGGTGTTGGAAAGTTGCTATGGTTTCCAGCGACTCGATCTTACTTCCAAAAGTCTTAAGAACTTGGTGTTCAGTGGATATGATGATCCAGAAGATCAAGTTCGTGCAGATATTATTGAAATCAATGCCCCAAATCTTTTGTCACTCGCAATTCAAGGTCATTTGATGTTCTGGAAGCTAGAGTCCCCAAATCTTTTGTCACTCGCAATTCAAGGTCATTAGTCGAAGCTACGTTAGAAGAAGAAGAAGAAGAAGAAGAGATGATTGAAGAACTTATACAAAGCCTTCACCATGTCAAGAAGCTTAAGATTGGGGAAGTCTGCTGTGAGGTAAAACTTTCTTTTCTTTTGACAATTTTACGTACAATCATTAACTTTAGTAGTACTTTATTCATTATTCTTTGATAAACCTGTTCAAGTATGCTTAATCGAAGTCGCATAAACTCTAATAACTGGGAGGATCATCAAACCCTACATGTATATTGTAGAAGAAATTACAATCCCATCTCATAATTCTTTGTCAAAACGCCAAGGGGCCGTTTGGCTTGCATAATTCGAAGGAATTTGTTGGAATTGTAATGCCAAATTCCTTTGACCAAATTCCAGGTCCTATGTTTGGTTCACATAATAAAAATGATATGTTTGGTTCACATAATGAAGATGATGGAATCCTTTGAATTCCATTGATTTCATTTAAGGAATTCATCATTCCTTGGCTTAAGTGAAGGAATTGAATTCCTACCAACCAAACGTGTGGTCAAACTCCATTCCAATTCCTTCAAAGTCAAATTCTTTCGATGGATTCCAATTCCATCAAATTCCATTTTACGAACCAAGGAATAGATAATTCTTTTAACCAAATTTCAAATCCTATGTTTGGTTCACATAATGAAAATGATGGAATTCTTTGAATTCCACAATTTAAGTAATTCATCATTCCTTGGCTTAAGTGAAGGAATTGAATTCCTACTAATCAAACTTTTGGTCAAATTCCTTCGATGGATTTCAATTCCGTCAAGTTCCATTATGCGAACCAAACGGCCCCTTACGGAATGTTTTTGAGGGATTTGAATTTCATGGAAGGATTTGGGATTAGGGTGATTTGGAATCTTTGGTGTGTTTAATTTGTAGGATTTAAAATGGAATTGAATTCCATTATTTATATGTAATTTATAAAAACAAATTGTAAAAAATTATAAAAATAATTAAGTTACCTTTTCATTAATTGATTATTACAAAACAAGTGTTTATTATGGTATTTTAAAACATTAGTAGTTTATTATAGACAAATTCTATGTTTGGTTCAAGGGAAAACCTCAAAAAAACGGAAAATTGAAGAACACCCTAGGAGCCCTTCATCTGGACGGTATGCACTTGTGCATACAGGTAAATAGTTGACTTTTTAGTTTTATGCACAAGTGCATTATGCATTTGTGCATATATGCAAAAATGCATGTTACAAATAACCTGTATGTACAAGTGCATACCGTCCAGATGAAGGGTTCCTAGGGTGTTCTTCAGTTTTCCGTTTTTTTGAGGTTTTCCCTTGAACCTCCCCCCCCCCCTCTCTCTCTCTCTCTATATATATATATATATATATAGAGAGAGAGAGAGAGTGAGGATCATACGAGAATGACAACTATTTAAAAGAATAAAGGAATAACTCACAACCAATCATTTTTATGAATAATTCCAAAAATAATAACTTCCAAAAATCAGTGATTATGAATAATTCCAAAAATAATAAACTTCCAAAAATCAGTGATTATTTTTGGAATTGTTTTTAAAAATGAATGGTTGAGAGTTATTCCTTTATTCTTTTAAATAGCATCCATTCTCGTTTGAACCCACATATATATATATATATATATGTTTCATGATTAAAAATGAATGAGTTTTTGAAACTTATAATAAATCAAAATACGCAACTTCGTGTGAAACTTAGTAAAATGATTTTCTAATTCTATAAGACATACATAAATACATGTATATTGTAAATTTTTATAAACTAAAATATCATATTCATATATAACAATTACGATAGAAAGAGATAATGATAGATAGAAAGAGATAATTGAAGTGGTTACCAACTATGGAGTTCATTACTCCCAAGAACAATATGGCTTTTTTCACTATATATAGTAGGGTTTTTTCTAAAAGGTGAGGGTGATCCCAAGATCACCCTAGGCCTACATTGGCTCCGCCCATGCTTATGAAGATTTACATCTTTGTAAAAATCACACAATCACCAACTTTAGTAGTACTTTATTGGTTTTTCTTTCATAAACGTGTTCAAGTATACTCGATTGACGTCAAAGATTTGTACACAACGGAAACTCTGAAACCCCATGAAGATCATTAAACCATACATGCATATTGCAGAAGAAACTACAATATGTTTCCTCAATGGTCTACTAGAGCTCGTCGATGGAGCATGAATGTCTTTGCTTTTGCCTCTTAGATGTCTCTGCTCTTCTTATTGGGTGTCATTGAAAGTTATATAACTTTAGGCTATGTTTGGCAAAGTAGTTGATAAGCTAGTTGTTGGCTGGTTAGCTAGATGACATGCTAGTCACGTTTAAAAACCAATTGATAAGTTAAATGACAGTGTAAAGCGACCTAAAATGATATGTTGAAAAATTAATTGGAAAAATCCCCCGGAGCTTATTGCAACGATTCAAAAAGCTAGTTAATAATCTCAAAAAATAAGATAGCTTATGGTTGGCAAACATTGCGTTAGTTGCCCTGTTTTATATATATAGGGTTGGGTTTTGGTGAGAAGTGCCAAATTTGGTGAGAAGTGGTTATCAACCATTGGATGAGAAATGGACGAACATTAGGATGAGATGCACCGAGATAAGATGTACCGAGATGCACCGGATCAATTCCCTTTTAAACCGCAATTCATGGGAGGGTATTTGATTAAAAGTGATCAACGGTTTAAAAGTACTTCTCACACTTCTCACCAAAAATGACACTTCTCACATGATCCCATGCTTATTTTTGTTGGTAGGTTCTCTCTCGTTTGGAAGCTAAAGGTTTCATTATTCCATCAAATGTGAAGTTTCCTGATTTAACCTCGACTTTTCACTCGGCTTGGGCAAGGTGATTGGTCTGATAAATTTGTTACTCAAATGGTCTTTTGATTGAGGGGATGAATGTAATTGATTGATTCACTTTGAGTTCATGTTTATGCTATACATGGTTTGTAGCATTCAAATTTCAAAATGCTTATAAATTTGTTACTCAAATGGGCTTTTGATTGAGCACATTCTTAATTGCAAAAAGCTAATTGTTAGCTGCAAATTGTAGAAAATATTTATGGTTCATAGCTTAAAGAACATTTGGGCTAAATCTTATTCAATGATAAAGCCTATTGAGATGGTATAAGTTGGTTGATGTTTTATGTTCATCAACCAATTAGTTTATAAATAGCCACCTTTAGGTTCTTTTATAACTATAATCGTGTGTCGTCTGGGTAGTTTGTGCGTGACTCAGCTAAGCTAATATTATGGGTCCCTGAAGATACCAGCCAAGAAAATCTCTAGTTGGCGACCTATGGAGATGGGCCTCAAGGTCTAGACTTTGTTTGCAAGTTGAGTCGGTCATCAAGCTTGGTTTTGAAGGCTTGACCTTCGGCACGTTTTAGTTTTTATAAATTACTTTCATTTCCTTTTCTATTTATTTTCGGAAGTTTGTGTTGGTTTAGTTGGGTCCTCGTATTCTACATCACTTCTCATTTCTCGATTATTAATGCATTGGTTGTTTCATCCGTTCTGTGTTCAGAGTGCATTCTTTTTAGTTAATGCTTACTAGGTGTTATTCCGATGCACTTATTTTAGTTTTGAAACTTCGTTTTTCTTCATATTTTGTTTTACCTTTGTCTATCAAGTTCGGTCTTGCTCCGCGAGCGTGTTTGATTGATTGTTTGTGCCCAATTTTAGCTTTCTATGAGTGTGGTGTCTCAAGGTGCGTTTAGTACACGTGACCAGATAGAAGATAGAACGGAAAACGTTGACCCACATTTTGTGTTATGGGTGCTCAAAAACTGACCAATCCAACCGAAAAAGCAAAAGAAAAAAAACTCAACTCGGTATAACCCGACACATAGTTAATACAAAATTAGGTCAAACCGCATTAGGAATTGGGTTAGGGTAATTTGAACCCAACCAAACCCGATGCCTTGCTATACTACGGATTTAATAGGATTGTTAAGTCCTTGATTAAGGGGTTGTTTGATAGTTGGTGAATGGTTTGGTACAGGATGATTAAGTGGTCAGAATGATTACGAGACTCTTATGATATAGTCCATAATGAAATATGATTGTTTGGTAATTGTTCAGAATGAAATTAGGGCGTTGAATGGTTAATGGAGACCGAAGATACAAAATCATTAGGAGGATTTAGAACCATTAAGAGGCAAAAAAAAATTTTTGCCAAACAGATTCACTTTTTAGCGATTCAGATAATGCCTCTTAATGGAACTATTAAGATAAACAAACATCCCCTAATATATGTACATTAGACTAACCCGTAATTAGCTATATTTGAAATTAGATTGCAATTTCAACCGTAATTTTACTTTCTTATTTGCATGAACTTTCATTTTTTTTGAGTTTGTTAGCCTTTTTTTGTATGTTCTCATTTTGATTTTACTTCGTTTAAACACAATTACACAAATGTTTAGTTAGATTGTAAAATGATGTACCAAAGTTTTAACCTGTTCAACCCGACCAACCCAACCTAACTCGCACGGGCTGGGTTGTAGTTTTGGTTGAATTGGATTGAGTTGGATGGAGATTTTTTAAACCGTAAACATTGAATCAGGTTGTTCAACTGACTTCATCTGGCCAACCCAACCCATGTGCATTCGTGCACACATTGGATTAGAACATGAGATTTAACTAGGCAAAAAGGATTTGATCCACATAGTTTGGGGTTGTTATGAGATTGGTCCTCAACTTTATTTATTATAGACTAAGGGGCCGTTTACCTAATCACTTACCCGGGTAAGTGCTTACCGGTAAAATTCAACACTATAGATTACTTACCGGGTAAGATTTTAGTCCACCAAAATGGCATCGTATGCAGCTATTTAGCCGGTAAGCGCTAACCGTGGTAAGAGTCGTCACACTCACTTACCGGGTAAGACTCTCGGTCCTTGCTTCCGCTCTTACAGGGTAAGATTCTTGGTCCTTGCCATATTCATCCGGTATGCTAATGTGACTTGGTAAGCACTTACCCGGGTAAGCGTTTTGTAAACGGCCCCTAAGATTTGGGGTTTGCACTTTTTGTAGTGTACATCAAGTAGAAATGTTAGCTCCAATTATTCATAATATTAGAAGTATTGAAAATTAGGCCAAGTATGAAAGAGTTCCACAGAAGCTCTGCGGTGTTCCACAGAAGCTCTGCCGAAGCAAACAAGATCGTTCAAGGAACACCAAGTCCCAAGAAGAATCTACAGAAGACTACTCACAAAGGACCAAAGAAGGATCTACAGAAGAATGCTCACCAAGGACCGAGCCGCAGAACCTCTGTCACCCTTGACAGAGCCTCTGCGGTTCAGACTGAAGACTTGGAAGATATTTATAATATCTTGCCACTGTTGTAGAAATATCTTACCACTGTTACAGAAATATCTTGCTACTGTTCCAGGGTCCGTTCATCAACTTGTACAAGGCATGGTCCGACAACAAACACGTGTCAAACTCTGATAGGAATCCTTGCAAGTTGATATTAGCGCATTTAATGCATGCAGATTTCCAACTGTTCATGCCATCCCTTCTTTCCTGTAGCAATAGTCCTTTTGTCTAGAATAGTTCTTTTGTAGTAGTATAAAAGGAAGACTCATGTTGAGTTCTTCCTTACAAGTACTTAACCAAGTTTAATACCAGGAAAACACACACACACAATTAACGTCAAATCTATTTGTTAGTATTCTTCATCAAATACAGTAAACTTTGAGATATTCATCTGTTCTTCATATACTGTTTATTTGATATCTTTGTGTTGTTTCTATACAAACATATATGTTAGTTCTTCAAATACGCTTCCGCAACACATCTTATTTGAACTAATAGATAAGATAATCTATGTTAATCAAATACGGGAACCAACAATTGGTATCAGAGCAAAACTTGGTTTTCAATATCAAGCGATCCTCGTTTAACAAGATTATTGGTAGAAACATGGTCTGATTTTAACCTGTTATTCATCCCATCAAACAGATTCTACTTTTCAGCCATTTTCGATTTATTCGATATCTGGTAAATCAAGAGAAATTGTTTCTTTAGTTAAAACTCCATAAAAGTGCACTGTTAAGAACTTCCAAACCGAGAAAATCCTTCCAGATTATTCTCTCGTACTTTTTCGTGTCATATCTTCATTCTGAATCTTTCCACTCTTAAAATGACAAGCATACAAAACTTCTTCACAGCTCGTTCATTAACCAAACCACCTTCTCTTCTAAGAAATGAGTATCCTCAGTGGAAAATAAGAATGATCCATTTCTTTGAGGGTACTGATAAAGAGCTCGTACAATACCTTTATAATCCTCCTCATGTTCCTATGTTAATAGTACCTCGTGTACCAGCGACAGCTGACACTCCTGAAATCCCTGAGCATCAAAAACCTAAAACCAGGGATGGTTGGTCAGATCAAGACAAGGTAAAAGATGAACTCGCGCAGAAAACAAAAAGAATTCTGATTATGGCAATCCCCAACGATCTCTTCCAGTCTTTAGATGCATGCGAATCTTCGTATGATCTTTGGAAAGAACTGGAAAAACAACTAGAAGGGGGAGCTAAAACTCAGAAAAACCGAAGGGCTCAATACATAAACGAATATTACGCTTTTAAAGCCCTGACAAATGAATCTCTGCAGACAACATACGACAGGTTCAACTCTTTGATCAATAACTGCAAAAAGTTCGGCATCCACAGAACTTCTGAAGAGAATAATGTCACGTTTCTCAAAAGTCTGAACGAAGAATGGCTCCAGCTATCTATGTCTTTACAAACCAATCAAGATTTAGATTCCTGGACTCTTTCAGACCTCTACGGAACATTAGCTGGTCAAGAGCCTCAAATCGCACAAGCAAAGACACTAACCACTGCACCTCTTGCCTTGGTTGGCAAAACTACAGAAGATACAGAGAGGCCGAGGAAAGAAAGAACTACAGAGGAAAAGAAGAAAGAGATAGAGAAAAAGAAAAAGATGGTGGTAGTTGACAGCGAAGATGAAGAGATTATGGAAGAAGGAGAAATTACACTGGCATCAATAGCTACATCCTTAGCTCTATTGACAAGAGAATTCAGAGGAAACCAAAAGAATTCTGGTAATGATAGATATGGCAGAAATAATAGAGAGAGAAGAGAAGATTGGAATAGAAGGGATCAAGGAAGAAGAGAAGAATCAGCTGACCGACAGAGGTCAGACGACAGAAGTAACGATCAACAGAGGTCGAGTGAAAGGTACAACAGAGGAAATGACCGACAGAGGTCAGATGACAAGGCAAACTACACACCACAAGAATGCTACAAGTGTGGTAAGCCTGGTCATTATGCAAATGAATGCAGATCGGAAAAAGGTGGTGACCGACAGAAGTCCAACGATCGTGCTGGTAATACTTCCTAGAACCAAGGTTGCTACAACTGTGGGAAGCCAGGCCACTTTGCCAATGAATGTAAAAGCAGGTCAAATCGCCCACAGAAGGACTCAGCTTTTTACAAAAAGAAAGATGAGTATTATGCTCAAAAGTCACTCATGGCGAACAAAGTGGTGAACAAGGAAGATTGGGAGTCAGATACAACCTCTGATGAAGAATACACCAAAAATGTCTTGTTCTGTGGCATGGCAGACATCAGCTCCGACTCTGACACTGAGGTATCTACTTCAAACTCCATCTCTAATACTACAGAAGTTGATTTGCTTATAATTAAAACTGAAAATGTTGAACTGAAAAAGACTTGTGATGATATTCAGAAAAAGCTCACTTTTTATGAAAGAGAAGCTAGACTTCTCACTGAAGAAAAAGCAAAAAAATTAAAAGAAAAGCAAGAATTAGAAGCACACTGGAACAAGAATCTTTTTTCATTTAAAAGAGAAAATTTCTGAATTAAATACATCTTTAAAATCCAAAACAAAAGAACTTTCAGATTTTGAGAGCGACAGAGTTAACATTTTAGCTCTTAGGTTGCGTTTGGTACGCAGACTGGATGGGACGGGACGGGACAAAAAAAATAGTCCCATGTTTGGTATGCCATGGGACAAAAATCAGATGGGACAACATGGGACAAAAATAAGTTTTCATGGGACAAAACTTAATATTTTTTGTTCCACCAAAATAGGTGGAACAACATGGGACTAAAACATAAGATTAATAAAATACCCTTTTTTCCAACGTAACCTAGATTAAAATTATCTCCTCTAGTCCAGTCCAGTCCCGTCCCGTCCCGTCCCGTCCCATCCAGTTCCGTCCCGTCCTGTCCCGTCCTGTCTGCGTACCAAACGCTACCTTAAAGAATATTTTCAAAAGGAAAGAGAAGTCCTTTGGCAAGATCTACTTAGAAGAGATGTTTTAATTAAAAATTATCGTGATGCTCAAAAGGTGTATGAGAAAATAAATACTCAAATAGGAAGGCGAGGTATTGGGTACAGTGATATTAATCAAGGTACAGAAAACAAAAAGAATAAACCTCTGTCATCTCTATTTACTTTAGGAAAAGTCAACAAACCTAATTTTCCAAACTTATTCTCTGTAAGTAAGAGAGTAAAAGTCTCTGGGGAACCTCACTTAAGGAAACCCATGAAGATGATAAATGTGTGGTTTGAAAACACAGACTTATCACCTTCAACCTCTGTCAAAAGAGGATCCAAACCAAAGAGATATCTGAAAACTCAAAATTAGATAGGAATCTTCAAGTTTGGTAAACCAGAGACTCAAACTCAAGTTGCCTTTGTCTGCACAATAGATTCTGAAAAGAAATTATCTGCAGAAGCACTTGAGTTCAAACCAAACTTTTCAGAAGAAAAACTAAGAACTATAACTGAAAAGGAAATTATGGAAATTGGGAATATAGATATGTTGAAAAATTCTTATACACCTTCTGTAGATCAAAAACTCTCTAAAGAGATCTTGTCAGACACCTCTGTAGACTTAGAAAATAATTTTTCAGATGAAGAAAGCAAGTATGACACATGCTCAGAAAGTCCATCATTTGTCGAAAAAAATATTGATGACTCAACCTCCGTAAATGAGGACGATTCATCATCTGACGACTCAGAGACTGATAAAATAGAAAAGATTCCTTGTGACACAAAGGTTGTTAAACAAACCTCTAAAGTTCTTAACAGAACTATTTCTCCAAAAGAGAAAATCACTGGAATTCCTATCTGTCCAGACTTTATGGATATGTGCATACAAGCCAAAACCTCTATTGAGCTTGAAGTGTTAAAACAAAAGAAGTTAATATCCTCTCAAAATCCAAGAGATTCAAAGTTGTTAAAACCCTTAAAAATAAAAGAGAAATCAACATGGCAACAAAAGGGTAAATGGACAAAACCTAACAAATCTTTTTCATCTGTGACAGTGAAATCAACAGAAGTTCACCACAAAAGGGACTCACAGAAGGCTGCTACAAACAAAGATTTTTGCCAACAATCTAATCTACATAAATCTTCTTGTAATAGGAAGCCATATGCTAGAATAGAATGTAATACCTCTGTGGCCCAGTTTAAAGCTTTCAATGAAAATTTCAAGCAAATCACTTATGATGTTCAATACTGTCATTGCTTTGATTTAATGTTCAAGTTAAATAATCATTTATGTAGTTCAAATTGTTTTCTCTCTGCAGTTAAATCAAATATAAAAGAGAAACAAACTGATTCTTTGACAAAAAATAAAATGTATTTCAAGAATGCCAAGGCAAACTTGAAAAATTCTGACGAAACTGGACCCATGTGGATATGGGTACCTAAATCTCTGTGATTGTTTTGCAGAAGCAGTTTGTGCCAATATGGTATCTAGACTCCGGATGCTCAAGGCACATGACTGGCAACAGAAGTCTTCTATCCACATTCCAAGAAAAACAAGATGGTGGATCAGTGACTTTTGGAGATAACAAAAAGGGGCATATCAAAGGCTATGGAGTCATAAAGAAAGAGAATATCACAATACACAAAGTTGCATATGTTGATGGCCTTAAACACAACCTACTCAGTGTAAGCCAACTTTGTGATACGGGATTCGATGTACTATTCAAGAGAACATTCTGCTCTCTACTAAGTGAAGACACCGGAATAGAACTTCTGCGAGCCAAAAGAAGGGTGATCTGTATCTAATGAACTTCAATGCCAAAAACAAGGACAACATTTGTCTTGTTGCAAGCAAAAGTGAAGAAGCCTGGCTATGGCACAACAGGTTCTGTCACTTAAACTTTCATACTCTAGATAAACTGGTAAAACTTGATCTGGTCAAAGGTTTACCAAATGTTAAATTCAATAAGGATCATTTATGCTCTGCCTGTGAAATGGGAAAACTCAAAAGAGCTTCCCACAGAGGCAAAACTGATGTGTCTTGTCCTAGGCCTCTGTACATGCTTCACGTTGACCTCTGCGGTCCAATCGCTATACAGAGCCTAGGTGGCAAGAAATATATACTTGTCTTAATTGATGAGTATTCTCGATTTACATGGGTTGAATTTATCAGAAAGAAATCAGATGTTCCATGCATCCTGATTAATCTAATGAAAAGAATCCAAGTTCTTTATGAGTGCAGAATTCTGAAGTTACGAAGTGACAATGGCACAGAATTCAAAAACTCTGTCATTGAAGCCTATCTCACAGAAGAAGGAATATCCTAGAACTTCTCTGCCGCTCGCACCCCACAACAGAATGGCGTGGTCGAACGAAAGAACCGCACGCTAGTGGAGGCTGCAAGAACCATGCTTTCTGCATGTGGATTACCAATGACCTTTTGGGCAGAAGCAATTTCAACTGCTTGCTATACCCAAAATTGTTCAACAATCGTGAAAAGACACATCAAAACTCCTTATGAGTTGATCAACAAACGGCGACCAAACATCAAGTTTCTCCACGTGTTTGGATGCAAATGCTTTGTCTTAAACGACAGAGACTCAAGAGGAAAGTTTGAAGAAAAGGCTGACCAAGGTAAGTTCATCGGATACTCTGCCGCTTCCAAAGCCTACAGAGTTTACCTTCTGAAGTCAAGCACGATAGTAGAAAGCATCAATGTATCCTTTGATGACTCATTCCAAAAGACTTCTGAACAACTCAGTTCAGAACTCGGGCTAAACAAGGAAACCTCTGGCATCTCAAAAACAAATGAAGATTTAAGTCTTCTATTCCAAGAGATGTTCAACAACGATGTTGATCCCTCTATTGGAACAAACAGCACCTCTGCAGAATCACCTTCTGAAAACGAAGTAAGTATCTCTCTAACTTATCCATTAAAACCCTCATCCTCTTCTACAACTACTACAGGTACTGAAAATCTGACAGAAGATACGACAACAAAAGATTCTACAACAGAGGTTATCCAAATACTAACAAATCCAACAGAGGAAGCAACATCAGAAGAAACACCAGAGGGAAGGAAATCCCAACCTTGATACCCATTCCTACAGAAGCTGAACTAAATACAGAAGTTGAACCATCAACCACTTCAACTACAGAAGTTCAACTTGATGACTCAAATGATCATCTTCCACGAACAACTCAATGGACAAAAATCCATCCTCAAACACAAATCATCGGTAATCCCTCTGATAAGGTAAAAACAAGATCAGCTTCTGCAAATTTTTGTTTCTTTACCAACTTTATTAGTGTGATCGGACCGAAAAAGATTTCTGAGGCCCTAGACGACCCAAACTGGGTGGATGCTATGCAAGAAGAGCTTCTGCAGTTTTAGCGAAACAAAGTCTGGACTCTAGTACCTCTGCCACGAGGGAAACAGGCCATAGGGACTAAATGGGTCTTCAGAAACAAAAAGGATGAATATGGAGTGATCATTCGAAATAAAGCAAGACTGGTGGCCAAGGGATATCGCCAAGAAGAGGGCATCGATTACGATGAAACTTTTGCCCCTGTTGCACGGATCGAAGCAATAAGAATTTTCTTAGCCTTCGCAGCCCACAGAGGTTTTAAAGTATATCAAATGGATGTAAAATCGGCCTTTCTCAATGGTGAAATTCAAGAAGAAGTATACGTTCAGCAACCACCAGGATTTGAAAGCTCAAAATACCCAAGGTATGTCTATTACCTCGACAAAGCTCTATATGGACTGAAACAGGCTCCAAGAGCATGGTACGAGAGACTTTCCACTTTTCTTCTCAATAACGACTACAACAGAGGTACCACTAATACAACTCTGTTCTTTAAAGGAGAAGGAAATGAGCTTATTCTTGTACAAATATATGTAGATGATATTATTTTTGGGTCTACAAATGCACAAAAATATCAAGTTTTTGAAAAACTCATGCAGAGTGAGTTTGAAATGAGTATGATGGGAGAATTAACCTTTTTCCTCGGACTTCAAGTCAAACAAACATCAGAAGGAATTTTCATAAACCAATCAAAATATGTCTCTGACATACTTGAAAATATAGCCTCTCTGATGCCTCTGTCATGAAAACCCCAATGGCCACTGGAAATAAACTTTTTTCAGATCCAAATGGCATCTCTGTCGAGTGCACGTTTTACAGAGGAATGATTGGGTCTTTATTATACTTAACGGCCAGTAGACCTGACATAATGCATGCCACATGTCTTTGTGCAAGATATCAAGCTAATCCTAAAAAGTCACATTATATTGCTGTAAAGAGAATCTTTAGATACCTCAGAGGGACAAAAAATCTTGGTCTCTGGTATCCACAGAACTCTGGTTTTGGACTAAAGGCACACACAGATTCAGATTATGGAGGATGTAAACTCGACAGAAAGAGTACCTCTGGGAGTTGTCAATTCCTAGGTGGGAAATTAGTAAGCTGGACTTCAAAGAAACATAATTGTGTCTCAACATCTACGGCAGAAGCTGAATACGTTGCTGCTGCTAGCTGTTGCTCTCAAGTTCTGTGGATGAAAACTCAGCTGAAAGACTTTGGTCACATCATCTGCAAAATCCCCATCTTCTGTGATTCCAAAAGTGCAATTACCATCTCTGCAAATCCAGTACAGCATTCAAAGACAAAGCACATAGACATCAGGTATAACTTTCTGAAGTTTCATGTTGAAAATCAAACCATCGAAATGCATTTTGTACCAACAGAATTTCAGCTTGCTGATTTATTCACCAAGGCACTTGATGAGAAAAGATTCCTTTACTTGGTGGGTAAATTAGGAATGATAAATATGACTTAAACTCTGTAAGTATCTTATCTTCATTTGTAAAATAATGCTTTCTTTTATTTATATATATATACTTAATAAATAATTCAATTTTGTATGTAAATTCTAAAAACTCCTTTCTGAAAAGCAACAGAGATTCTGTAAGTCTCCTCAGAACCTCTGACGATTCTTACAGAACATATGATACACGACCTATGTTATATACATTTACTTCTGATTATTTGAACCAAGCATAGGTCAAGGGGGAGCAGAGGAGAACAAACTTGATCTACATAGGTTGATTAGATCAAGGGGGAGCAAAAGGAGACCTTGCTTAATCTACAGAGATTTATAAGTCAAGGGGGAGCAGAAGAAGAGATAACAACAACAGAAGAAAAGAACATTGCCGGACAAAGAAGAACAAAAAGGTTAGTATCTCGAACAAATTCTTTTTGAAAATTATTTTCTAGAACACAAATTTCTAAATATGTTCTAGAAACATTATTAAACACATTCCAAATAAAATTTGATCAAAAAGAATATCAAATTTTCCATTATTAGAAATTTAAGGTCACAGAGCCTCTGCTGAGTCCAACAAAGGTTCTGTAGACAACTGCTCTGATCTTAAATCAATAATCTTGGAAACTCTGTTGATATAAATTTCAAAAAATCATCGCGTACAAACACTGCAACAGAAGTATCTAGTTACAGAGTTCTTTCCACAAGAAAGAACCTCTGTAGACCAACACATGTTCTAAAAGACTTTTTGCTGCACAAAAGCTTTTTCAAAAACAATTTTCTAGGACACCAGCTTTCAAACAGATCCTAAAAACATTGTTAAAAACAATCAAAAACTTGGATGATCAAAAATGTTTATAAATTATTAAATATGAGAAATTTCTTGTCTCAGAGCCTCTGCTGGCTCTAACAGAGGTCCAAAAACCTCTGTAAAGGAAATTCTATGCTAATAATTTATCGATCCTCTCCATGGACTTTTCAACCATTCTTTGTGAAAGTACAACCTACAGAGGCAAGAAAAACAAAGTTTTCAAATCACAGAGCCTCTGTCAGTTTTTACTTTAGGCATTTCTGTAACAGTAACGGTAACTTTTCTGCGAGTGAGAATCATGTGGAGGTAAAGAGGCCCACGCGCCTAGAATTTAATAAGGCCGCCCACGACGTCTCGTCATAACTGACACAGAGGACGTGTCATCTTTTCATTGGACCTACATGCAACACGTTCCTATGGAAAGTTGAACCCGCCGTAACCACTCATGTGCGGACCCCAAATATTATTTACCTCAAAATATTAACCCTTTCAGATTCTACGGCCACAAACTCAGTATAAAACCAAAGTTACCATACCTCACAAAAACCTTACTCACTCTCTTCTCCGGCGAACCTGCAACTATATTCAAATCTTCATTTTACTTTGCAAAAATGGCTTCCAGTTCCCACGCTGCTCAAAACTCTCTGGCGAACTCTCCTCAACATTCCCCAGTGCATTCAGAGCACTCCCATAACCCTAACATCGCCATAAATGTTGAAACAGAAAACTCCGGCGACTCTGCAAACTTTGCACCAACCACCAACCTTCAACACTTTCTGAACAAAGAACATTTTGAGGATGTTCTTCCTTTAAAATCCAACAACTGCTACCTGGTACCCTCACCAACATCCTTCGGCGAAGCCCATGCTCTTCTCCTCAATATCATGGAAAACCATATACTATACCCTCTCCTTTCCAAAACCCCAACCAAAATCCCTGCACGATATCTGAATCAATTTTGGCAAAGTTGCCGATTTGATTCAGATGATTCTCTGATAAAGGGCTATATTTCAAAGCCAGACAAGTTTGAGTACCTCGAACTCATGTTCAACAGAACCATGTTCTCACCGGAGTTCAACCTACCAACCAGAGGTCTACTTGGAATCAAGAAATATGCTGAGGTTCCGACGGATGAGGAACTCTGCCGATTCGTAGAAATGTTAGGGTATAACACAACCCTAAGGAAACGCAATGATTTCCGCAGAGGCAGACTACCACCTCTGTGGAATACCCTATTCTCCATCTTAAATCGTTGCCTCACAGGGAAAACCGGTAGCCCTGACCAAAGCTCATTCCAGATCCTGACCATCATGTATGGAATCTATTACGATATTCCACTTGATTATGCCACCATCATGATGCAGGAGATAGTGAATACTATCGACAGAAAGCTTGCAACTCAAAAGGCCAAAAAGAATACACCAGGGTATCTGCCTCCTCTGCAATATCAGAGAATTCTAGGAGTAATCTTCGAGCCTCTACTTCAAATGCAGAAATGGCCAATGGAAGGGCCATCTGTAAAGCTTTACCCAATGAATAAAAATACTCCTACAGAGCATGAAGACAATTACCTACACTGCAGACCTCTGTCAAAGAACCTTCTGTCATATGCAACCGATGAAGATAGGAAATTAGAATATATACGCGTCCACAGGACTCCAGAACCAAGTCCTGTGACACCCCCGCGTCTAGGAGCCCCCTTAGGTGTAGATGTAGTAGAGAGGATGACAGAAGAAGAATGGGCCAGAGCTTTAGAAAAACATTATTCAGTACAAGACCGTTTCAAAGCCCAAAGAGAGAGCATTTACCCCTCTTCTCCCAAAAGAAAAACCTCTACAGCAACACCCAAGAAGAAGAGCAAGAAAAGGAAAACCACAGAGGAAACTACAACCTCTGCAGCTCAACCCTCTTCTCCACCACATGCTACAGAGACAAGATCTTCTGCACCTCCCTCCCCTCCAAAACAAAAGAAACGAAAATCCAAATCAACAGAAGAGGGAGCCCCAAAGCCAAAGAAGAGGAAGACAAAGAAGAAGAAACCAATTTCACCTCTGCAGGTCATTACAGAGGAAGTCGAACAAGAAGAGGAAGATCAGACTATGCCTCTGCAACCTCCCTCCCCAATAATCTATGCAGATCAACAGGTAGATTTCAATGCGTTCCTCAACAATCCCGACATTGCTCACACCTTAGATCCATCAGGATGGGTCGCAGAACCATTTGATCAGTCTACAGAGGTTCTGCGCACAACAGAAGTCATTTCTGCAGCTCAAGGTACACAAACCATGCACCCTCACGTACGTAAACTCATAGGATCTCATTTCATGTATGATTCCTTAAGAGCAGAAGCAGAAACAGTAGCGCCTACAGAGGAAACCTCAGAAGAAGAGGTAAACATAGACTTTACAATAGAGGAAGAGGTTAGGATAGAAACAGCTGAGGGTTCTGCAGAAAAAGATGCCGAAGAAGTAGAAGGCACACATCCCCAACCCCCTCCTAGTGCAACCCACGTTTCTGATATCGCCGGTCTAGCGGCAGAGGGTATCATTGAAAAAGAGCAGCACAGCTCGATCCCAACCCCTCCCAGCCAGCCAGAGGTTACTCTTTCAACCTCTGTGCCTATTATAATCGGGGAAACCATTCCTGGGGAGTCCTCTCGAAAGGACTCACCCATAGTTCGTGATTTATTGCCCCAAATCACACCTGACATCCTAGCAGAGGAATTCGTTTCCTCTGCCACGCACACAACAATAGGACCAAACCTCCTTTCAGAGGGGGGGTAGAGAGCACAATGACGAAGAGACTCTAGACAAGTCTCTAAGTCAACAGAAGGACATTCCAATACCCACCTCTGGAGTGGATTTGGACTCTGACCTTCACATAACTTCTGTAGAGGTTGAAACTCAAGTTTCTCCTCGAAGATCAGAAGGAAATCCTTCCACCCTCAACGTACAAACAGGGGTGAAAGAAGGTGTCCAAGGAACAAGGATAAACTCTGGAGACGAATGTGTTCCTCCAGAGGTTACAACGAGTTCACACGTATCAAGGGGTGAGTTCCAAACCCTTGTCACCTCTATGAACCAAACATTGAAAGAGTTGAAAAGCTCTTTCAAATCTTTTGCAGAAATTACATCCAAGGCCATCTCAGAACTAAACACCAAAATGGACAACTTATCCACAGAGGTGCAATCTACTCTAGCCCAGATGAAGTCTGCTGCCACAACTTCTGCCACCACACATGCCTTCAACAACTCGATCAAAATATATCTGGAAAAGATGAAAGAACAAGTGTCATCATCAAAAGTTATTACTCCAGAAGAACTGCAGAAAGCTCTACGAAAAGTTCAGGAACAAACAACAGAAGCCACTCTAGCCATGAAGACTACCGACTACATGACCAGAGCACAGTTGACAGAACTTGGGCAAAGCATCTTGAATCAAATGACAGAATTTATCAGAGCCTTCACAATAGCCAACGCATCTTACGTAAAAGACTTCAAAGCTAGTGTGGGAAAGATGCGGTTCAACACAGAGGCCGAAGTTCAAATTCTTCTTGGTCTCTGTGATGATCTCTGTGCCAAAATGATGGCAGTCGGGGCGAAGAAACCAGACACTACTTGCAGAGCAGAGGGTAAAGAAGATAAGGGTCAGGATGACTCTGATGATGATGATTCATCAGATCATCCTGAGGGGGAGACAAAAGGGGAAAAACAAAGGGAAACAGCTGCAACCAGTCCTCCAATAGCAGCAGTACCAATTTCATCTGCACCCCCAACCCAAACCCAAACCAAGGAAACTCAACAGAGACCCACAGAGGGAAAAGAATCCTCTGTGGAAACCACCTCTGTCCTTGAAAAAGATGTCCCTGAAGTTCAAATCCTTACCTCTTCATCCTCAGAAGAACTTCCCCATTCTCCACCAAAATCCCAACCCAAAACTCACCCAAGAAAAAAATCCATTGCCCACAAACCAAAAACATCTAAACGTTCTACTACTTATGTCCTAAAGAGAATGGAGTTCGTATCCGCTTTCAGAGCTGCAAAACGTTTCGATATCCCTCCACAAACCACAACCGAGCTCACAGAAGAAACATCTACAGAACCCAAATCCCCAATCAAACCAACAGAACCATCCCCACCAAAGTCCTCAGAAACTGAAGTGTCAAAAACTACAGAGGCAATCCCCATCATACCAACAGAGACCTCAACACCCAAACCAACAGAAGCAATCCCACAGAGTCCAAAGCAGACAACAGGTTCTGAGCCTTCCCAAGCCAAAGATAAAGGAAAGGGTATCATGACAGAAGAACCAAAGAAGAAAAAGCAAATGCCTCAGACGACAGAGAAGTTGATGAAGAGCTCATTCGATGCCTTTGTCACTCCTAAGCCTGAAGAAGACTGGGCATTCATTTCAGATCCTCTGTCAGAAATTCCGGTCCTTGATCCAAAAGCAAAGGTAACAGAGGGTAGGGTTGCAGAGATAAAATGAAAAATGGATGCTCTGCGAAGACCAATACCACCACCAACTACACGACATACAGAAATGGAAGAGGTGGTGTATAGGTACCTTTACAAACAGCAATATTAGAACAACCCTATACCACACATCGAAGATCCTCAACTCAGAGCTGACCTTGACAACACCTTCAGCAGAACAAAGCCAAAATCAAGGGCAGAAGTCTTCTCAGAGTCCAAAATTGAAAAGGTAATATACTGCAAATTATCTCAAACAAGAACCTTTCCAAAGATCAGGTACAACATCTACAAAGTCAAAAGGGAGAACAAGTCCGAAAATCAATTTTCAGATGCCGACATAAGGAACTTGAACCCCTACGATCTGCCAGATCTTCTACTTTGGACTAAAGAAAACTTCGACAACGATGCTAACAGAAGGGCCTATCAAGTATTCAGGAAAGCAATGAGGGAAAAGCTTCTGCTGTATAGCATGATAGACTTTCAACTGGGAAGAGATCTTGGAGTCAGAAACCTGAGTCTGAGACCACCAGAGGATCACTGCCCACCTTCTGCCATACCCAACTCAATCATAACAACACCAAGGTACGGGTTAGTGTATAAGGATCCTGCTGGTCAAGTAAGACTTTTTGTGGAAATGGACTTTCAGAAGTATGCAACCAGTACTCTGAACAAGTTCAGATCAATCTTAGAAGAGAACAGAGGTACTGAGCTTATGGATCAAGAATCAGCAGAAAGAATGATCAGAGAAATAGATGCTACAATCGGCTTGAGAGAACTCTGCATCAAATTCTATCACGAGCTCAAAGAAGTAGGATTCGACAACAGAAGTTTCAATGACTTCAAAGATGCAAATGTCTAAATCTCTTTTACATATCTCTGTAATAGTTAAAAAGAAATGAAATGAATCTTTTGAGGTATTGTTTAACCTCAGTCTACTTTACTTAGCCTAAAATATGCATAAAGTCAAATTTTCATTTTTCAATACTTAGGGGAGATTGTTAGCTCCAATTATTCATAATATTAGAAGTATTGAAAATTAGGCCAAGTATGAAAGAGTTCCACAGAAGCTCTGCCGAAGCAAACAAGATCATTCAAGGAACACCAAGTCCCAAGAAGAATCTACAGAAGACTACTCACAAAGGACCAAAGAAGGATCTACAGAAGAATGCTCACCAAGGACCGAGCCGCAGAACCTCTGTCACCCTTGACAGAGCCTCTGCGGTTCAAACTGAAGACTTGGAAGATATTTATAATATCTTGCCACTGTTGTAGAAATATCTTACCACTGTTACAGAAATATCTTGCTACTGTTCCAGGGTCCGTTCATCAACTTGTACAAGGCATGGTCCGACAACAAACACGTGTCAAACTCTGATAGGAATCCTTGCAAGTTGATATTAGCGCATTTAATGCATGCAAATTTCCAACTGTTCATGCCATCCCTTCTTTCCTGTATCAATAGTCATTTTGTCTAGAATAGTTCTTTTGTAGTAGTATAAAAGGAAGACTCATGTTGAGTTCTTCCTTACAAGTACTTAACCAAGTTTAATACCAGGAAAACACACACACACAATTAACGTCAAATCTATTTGTTAGTGTTCTTCATCAAATACAGTAAACTTTGAGATATTCATCTGTTCTTCATATACTGTTTATTTGATATCTTTGTGTTGTTTCTATACAAACATATCTGTTAGTTCTTCAAATACGCTTCCGCAACACATC
The DNA here is from genome assembly GCA_033807775.1 of Saussurea involucrata. NCBI lineage: Eukaryota > Viridiplantae > Streptophyta > Magnoliopsida > Asterales > Asteraceae > Saussurea > Saussurea involucrata. The sequence goes on along the minus strand of CM066312.1, from coordinate 94,907,449 downwards.
TTATTTGAACTAATAGATAAGATAATCTTTGTTAATCAAATACGGGAACCAACAAGAAAGTTAATGTGAGAGTGGTTAAACAAAAGTTGGGATAATAATTGACATTGTAATGTTTGCACCAACTTGTACTAAACCATAGACCATAACAACCTAAATATAACTGACATATAAAAATCCCTGGTAGCTCTTAGAAGACTCAAAATGAAGTATGAGAAGATCCTCAAATCATAACTTTTATTTGTCGGTTAAGCTGACACTCAATGTAATGGTTTGATATATTCAAAGACGTTTGAATTCTCGTTTGAATTCGGACCGAAATGTACTTTTCTAAAGTATAGGGGCCAGAGTTAAAACACCGTTTTCATTTGTCACCATTTGTTGCGATTTTCATGGGGAAGGAAAAGGAACGAGAGCTCTGTTACCGCCATGGAAATGGTCGAAGAAGGAAACAATGAACCTAAAATTACTCCAAAACGGATAAAAGTTGAAGAAATCGTGGAGGAAGAAGATCGAATGAGTGCGTTACCAGATTGCTTACTTGTTGAAATTATCTCTCGTTTACCCTCTACAAAAAGTGCGATTAGAACAGGTACACTCTCCAAACGATGGAAATACCTTTGGACTTCGGTTTCTACCCTAATTTTCGAACACACTTACGGAATACCTTTGGACTCCGATTTCATTTCGTTCGTCAACAAAACCCTAACTCAGCGTCGTCAATTGAAGCTCAACAAGTTTCAACTCTATGTCGTACCATGTTTTATTTCCATATATCGTGTACCAACCAATTATAATTGGTACACAAAATTTTATACTACGTACCAACCAATTATCCGGGGTACCAAATTTTTTCTGTTGGTACCAACATCTCAAAAATTGAAGTAAAAATTGATTAAGTTGACATCTTTACAAACTAGATCTAGATTGACTAAAAACATCAAATCATTAATAGCATGTTGATATCTATGTCAGGTACTGTTAAGACCCAAAGTATGGTTCAAATCTGATGCCTCATTCTTGCGTTACTACTACCTCTAGCTATTGATAAGGTTGCTTCATCGTTACGGCTATTGATAAGGGATGACTCCTAGTATTATTTAGTAGCTTTTCATTCTTTATGTTTTGGCTATAAAAGCCTAGATTTGTTCCATTTGAATGTAAGAGAAAATACTATTCATCTAAAGAATATTATTCATCATCTTGTAATATCCATCATATTATTCATTGGTACACTGGACAAGACAGAAGAGAACATGGATCACTGTGCATAACTTTTGTCTTCCAATAGGAACAAAGTAGAACAAGCCTGTTCCACCCCTACCCCATGGAACAAGGTGGAACAGACTTATGTATTACCAATATAACTTCAAAATAAAATCTAATTCTATTATAAAACATCAAATACACGTTCTATTTTATATTTTACTCATTCTTTTAAATTTTATTTATTGTATTTTATCTAATGTTATATGTTCTGCCCACTTCTATTTAGCAAACGTTGAACTGTTGTTCTGTCTTGTTCTGTTCTGTCATGTCCCGTTCTATCATGTCCGCGTACCAAACGCACCCCTAAAGAATATTATTCATCATCTGATAATATTCATCGTATTATTCATCTGAAGAATATTATTCATCATATTATTAATGGAAGAATAATATTCATCATCCGGTAATATCATCATCTTCTAATGAATATTAACCATCTGATAAAGAATATAACCTTCTCATAAAAATTTCAGGCACAATATTCGATTTGGGTCGGAAGTGAATAATTGGATTCGTTATGCTATAAGCTGTGAAGTTGAAGAGCTCGATTTGATGTTATGGATTCTGCATTTCGAAGCTCGGTTTCAGTTGAATGAATGTTTCTGCATCAATTCATGTTTCACCGATCTCAAATTGACATGCTGCATATTCAATACAATTGGTTCGATTAGTTGGAAAAGGCTTAGGAATTTGTCTATTTCCTATAGCAATTTAGATGAAGATTTGATTGAAAACATATTATCCGGAAGTCCTTTGTTGGAAACGCTGGTGTTGAAAAATTGCTTTGGTTATGAGCGTCTCGATCTTACTTCCAAGAGTCTTAAGAACTTGGTGTTTAGTGGATATGATGATCCTCATGATCAAGTTGGTGTAGATATTATTGAAGTCAATGCCCCAAATCTTTTGTCACTCACAATTCAAGATAATTTGATATTATGGAAGCTAGTGTTGCTAAATGTGTCTTCTTTAGTTGAAGCTAATTTAAAATATACATATATAAATGGTGGGTATTTTGAGGAGACCCCTGAAGAAGATGAAGAAGAGATGCTTGAAGAATTTATCCAAAGCCTTTGCCATGTCAAGAAGCTTAAGATTGGGGATGTCTGTTGTGAGGTAAAACTTTCTTTTCTTTTGACAATTTTACGCCCCACAACAAAACTTTATTTTCTTTTGACAATTTTACGTACAATCATTAACTTTATTAGTACTTTATTGATTATTCTCTGATAAACATGTTCAAGTATGCTTAATCGAAGTGGCATAAACTCTGATAACTATGAGGATCATCAAACCCTACATGTATATTGTAGAAGAAACGACAAACCCATCTCAGAATTCCTTGTCAAAACGCTAAGGCGTTTGGTTCGCAGAATGAGATTTGGTGTACTTGGAATCCATCAAATGAATTTGACTTTGAGGGAATTGGAATGGAGTTTGATGGAATTTGACTACACACTTTGATTGCATTTGGTTGGATGGAATTGGAATGGAATCTCTAAAAATAATTGGAACTCCATCTTTGTTTGGGGGAGGGATGTGGTGGGGCATAAGGGGTGGGGTGTGGCAAGGATGGGGGCGGGGTGGTGATAAAAGCACGTTTGAACCTAATTTTATAATTAATTCCGTGCATTTTACGATGATTTTATAGTTAATAGACCCCCCTTACATTTAGTTGTTGATTGGTGTTTGATAGGTGCCAAAAAGATGGAATTAATAGAAGAAAAGCATATATTTCGAATGAAAAGCAAGCCAAGCATATCTGTAAAATAAATCTGGGCATATTTTCTGAAGGAATATGAGGCCGGGCATAGTTTGCAAATGTTCTAGACTTGAGCATACGAATTCAAATGACGTTTAAATGAAGCATACTTATTCAAATGTTTCTGCAAAAAGAGAAAAACGGTATTTCATCTGATTTAGGGTTTGCTTGCGTTTTGGAGGCTGCTTGGAGACGAAATCAACCTGGCGCGAGCCCTAGTGTGAGTCCAGTCGCGCCACGAGTCGCGGAGGACACTGTGTCGAAGCCCCAAATGTAGCGGCGCGAGTCCTTGCGCGGGTTTAGCCGCGCCGTGAGCCGCGCACACCCACCAGGTCCGATTTTTGCGAGTCGTGGGTGGTTTTCTCGAGGGGTGTGGTTCAAAACAGAGGGGGCCGGCATTTTCAAAGGGGAATGAATTTTGGGAACGATTTTGGAGAGCAAATTCACAAAGGAGAAGGATTTTCAACTTCTTGGTGTGGATTGGAGGCAATTTCTAGGGTTCTTCATCTCCTAATTATTTCCATCAATTTGTAAGTTCTAAGTTTTAGTTATGATTAGCAAGTTCTCCTTTTCTAGTGATGAGTAGGTAAACTTTGTTGATTTTGATTGTGTTGAGACTTGTTAAGTGCTCTTTATCTTTTGAATTCCATTTATGCAAACTTGTTTAATTCGATTTACCAATTTTGGGTTGTTGATTTGAGTAGGCGCCCTCACTTTTCTAATCTGATTTTGATTTGTTATTCAAGGTTAGGAATCCGTAATTGTTCCTAACTTTGATAAGTAACGAGTAATATCTCGGTTAATAGTTAGATTAATCGTTTGATGTTGTGGTTTGTATAATTTAGTCTAAACGGTCGGCGTCCGATCGTTGGCTAAGAATAGTGCTTATCAGTTTTTAATGCAGTTGGTAGTCGAGTTTAGGTGCGTATCTAAACTTGATTAACACGTTAGGTGCTACGTATAGAGCTTCTCATGCTAGCTAGTTTAAGGATAAGCAGGGTGTTGGTGCGTATCAATACCTATAGCTATTCTGGAATGAAATTGAGAAAATCTCAATTTAACGCGAGTCAATGATACACGATCAAATCAATGTTTTTACTCATCACTAGAACTCGTTTATTTATCGTTAATTGTCTTATTTTATTTTCATGCTTAGTTTAAAATCCAACTCTGCAAACCCCCCCTTTTTATTTATTGTTTTAAATTACCTGCATATGACATCGTCTTGGACTTACGGTTAACACCGAGTCCCTGAGGAGACGACCCTACTTATCGCTATCACAATTTGTTGTGTTTAGAGGTGTAAACAGTGATACCGTTGTATTGATTTTAACTTGATGATTTACAATGAAAGAATACAAGGTATTTATAGACAAGAAACTATACAGAATACGAAGAGTCTAGGAGAGTAAACCCTAAGGGCCCATGGGCAAAGTTGGGCCACATAACCTAATTTACATTCTAACACTCCCCCTCAAGCTGGAGCATAGATGTTAATCATGCCCAACTTGTTACAAATAAAAGAGACTCGCGAACCAGGTAAGGCTTTGGTAAATACATCAGCAAGTTGATTTCCTGTTCGAACAAAGGGAGTAGAGATGGTTCCTTCTTCTAGCTTCTCACGAGTGAAATGACAGTCCACTTCGATATGCTTTGTTCTCTCATGAAACACGGGATTGTTTGCAATGTGGATAGCCGCCTGATTGTCACAATACAGTTTCATGGGTTTAGATTGAGTAAACCCAAGTTGACCTAGCAGGTTACGCAACCAAATCAGCTCACATGTGGTTTGGGCCATAGCCCTGTATTCAGATTCCGCGCTAGACCGAGAAACGACATGCTGTTTCTTGCTTCTCCATGAGACTAGGTTCCCTCCAACTAACACACAATAGCCTGTCGTAGATCGCCTGGTCGTGGGATCTCCATTATAGCCGGCATCTGTAAACTCTTCTATGACATGATGACCGTGATTTTGATAAAGAATGCCAAGGCCAGGAGCACCTTTTAGGTACTTCAATATATGCTTAACAGCCTCCCAATGTGGAGTTCTTAGAGATGACATAAACTGACTTACGACGCTTACCGGAAAAGCAATGTCAGGACGAGTAATTGTCAGATAGTTCAGCTTTCCCACAATCCTTCTGTATTTTTCTGGATCCTTAAGTAGATCTCCCTTGTCTGCTTTAAATTTCATGTTTGGAATCATTGGAGCCTCACACGGTTTTGCTTCAATCATCCCAGAGTCATTTAGTACATCCAAACAATATTTTCGTTGAGACAAACAGATCCCTTTCCGAGTACGAGATACTTCAATTCCCAAGAAGTATTTTAAAGGACCTAGGTCCCTTGTTTGAAACCGAGACGCAAGGAAATCTTTCAGCTTCTTGATCCCTGCCTTATTACTGCCTGTAATCACAATGTCATCAACGTATACCACTAGTAGAATACATCCAGAAGAGGACGAATGAAAGAACACTGAGTGATCATGAGAGCTTCTCCGTAAGCCAAACTCAGTTACCACAGCATTGAATCGTCCAAACCAAGCACGGGGCGATTGCTTTAAACCATAAAGTGATTTACGTAGTCTACAGACTTTGCCAGACTCCCCCTGAGCAACAAACCCAGGTGGTTGCTCCATATAAACTTCCTCATGTAAATCACCATGCAAGAAGGCATTTTTCACATCCAGTTGGTGTAATGCCCAGTCGTAGGTAGCAGCTAAAGAAATAAACAAGCGGATGGAGGTAACCTTCTCCACAGGAGAGAATGTTTCATAGTAGTCAACCCCATAAGTCTGAGCATATCCTTTGGCGACCAACCGGGCTTTCAGACGAGCCACGGACCCATCTGGATTGACTTTCACAGTGAATACCCATTTGCAGCCGATTGCCTTTTTACCTGCAGGTAACCCTACCAAATCCCATGTACCATTATGCTCAAGAGCATTAATCTCATCTATCATAGCATCCCGCCATCCAGAATGGGCCAAAGCTTCACCAACCGTTTTAGGAACGGAAACCGAATCAAGTGTAGAAACCAAAGAACGAGAATGCGAAGAGAGTCTATCATAGGAAACAACGGAAGCAATCGGGTAAGTACATGAGCGCTTACCTTTCCGAAGGGCAATGGGAACATCGAGATCAGGATCCTGTGTAGCGGAAGGTGGTGGATCACTTGAAGCAAGAGGATCATCAGTAGATGGATCTGCAGACGATGACGAAGATGGTATAGGATCGGGATCTGACGTCGGGCGTTGGCGCCTACTATACACATGAACAATCGGTGGTTTAGCAGGCTCCTGAGGCAGTGTTGGTTCGGATAGGATAGGAGACTCTGGAACATGTATGGTATATACCAACAAGTCATCACTCTCTCTAGAATTGCAAGGTGTGGACATAGGAAAGAAGGGTGTGTTCTCATGGAATGTAACGTCTCGAGAGACAATGTATCGATTAAGCATGGGAGAAAAACACTTATACCCCTTTTGAAGGCGAGAGTAACCAAGAAAGACACACTTCAAAGACTTGGGATCCAACTTAGTGATATGTGGTCGGGTATCACGGACAAAACAGGTACTACCAAAGATCTTTGGGTCGATAGGAAACAAGGACTTAGTTGGAAACATGACTAAGAAGGGACTTCGTCCATCCAAAACAACAGATGGCATTCGGTTGATAAGAAAACAAGCAGTAGCGACAGTGTCAACCCAAAAGAGTTTAGGGACATTCATGTGGAATAATAGAGCCCTAGCCACCTCTAAGAGATGACGATTCTTTCGTTCGGCAACTCCATTTTGGGCTGGTGTATCAACACAAGAAGACTCATGAAGAATACCATTTTGAAGCATATATGACTGAAATGTGTGAGACAGATATTCTTTTGCATTATCACTACGAAGAGTTTGAATTGACACTTTAAATTGTGTCTTAACCTCAGCATAGAGTGAACAAAAATGTGTAAAGACTTCAGATCAATTTTTCATAAAATAAAGCCAAGTAGTACGAGAGTAATCATCAACAAATGTAACAAAATACTTAAATCCAAGTTTTGAAGTAACAGAACATGGTCCCCAAACATCAGAATGGACCAACTCAAATGGGGACGAGGCCCGCTTATTACAGACTCAAGGACTTAAGTGAACACGTTGATGTTTGGCAAACTGACAAGACTCGCACTGTAGAGAATATAAAGATGAAAACTCAGGACACAACTTCTTCAGATTCTGCAAAGAGGGATGACCCAATCGACAATGAACATCAAGCGGAGACGATGGGCTGGAACAAGTCAATGAATAGGATGGTGGACGTTCAAATATGTATAGGCCGTCAGATTCTCGTTCTCTACCAATAATCTTCTTCGTCGACAGATCCTGAAAGATACAGAAATCAGGAAAGAATGAGACACAACAATTTCGAGCACGGGTGATTTTGCTGACCGATAACAGATTGAATGTGAAATTAGGTAAGCTTAGTACGGAAGATAATGAAACTGATGGGGAAAGATCGATGGTGCCAGAACCAAGGACAGGTGTGGCTGACCCATCGGCAATTGTGACGTGTGATGGGGATGTGTGTTTATTGAATTTAGAAAATAGAGAGGGATTACCTGTCATGTGATCTGAGGCACCGGAATCAATGACCCATTTGGAGGCAGAAGATACTAGGCAAGTACTAGAGTTACCTGTTTCAGCAAATGCAGCAGTCGGAGCAGTGGAATTCTCAGTCCCTAGGAGTCTAGCATATTCTTCTGCAGGTATAGTAACAGTTGTATCTGCGGCAGAAGCATAGTGTGCTGATGAGCTCCTCGGGTGTCTGGCCAAAAGCTTCTTACATGTGCGCTTGGTGTGACCAAGCTCATGACAGTAGTAACATTCAACACCATCAGAATCTGGAACATTAACCCGTGAATCAGTTCGGTCACTGTGACCGCCCCTAGAGCCCCCGCGAAACCCTCCTCGAGAGCCACCACGAAATCCTCCATGAAATCCTCCTCGACTAACCAGAGCACTGTTGTGATCCACATATTGAGAAGACTGAAGATTCTCATTACGAAGAACACGAGCAAATGTTTCTTGAAGAGAGGGAATAGCAGATTCATTCAAGAACTGAGATCTGATAGAGTCGAATTCTGGTCGCAAGCCGGTCAAGAAGCTAATAACAGCCACTTGTTCCCTTTGAGCCTGCATAGCTTTGACATCAGCACCTAACGGAAGAAGAGAGTTAAGCTCTTCATATACCTTTTTGAACTCCATGACATAAGTAGTAAGCGATCGGTCCTGTTGTTCTCCACGATGAAAGGACTTACACACACTATAAATCCGAGAGATGTTACTTTGCCCAGAATATAAGAAATCAAGATATTCCATAAGTTCTTTCACGTACTCATAGTGACTAACCAGAGACGAAACAGAGGGCTCAATAGTATTGACAATCTGTAAGTACAAACGGGCATCACTTTGTAACCAAGAGTCGGAATCAGAATCGGTACCTTTAGGAGGATCAGACGTGAGATGAGAACCCATTCCCATGCTCCGGAGATAGAGACGAATAGTCTTGCTCCATTCAAAGAAGTTGGAGCCGTTAAGCTTGTTATCAGTAAGTTTAACATGCATCGGAAGCATCTCGGGTACACGTGGACCGCTGCCAGTTGGTTTGTCTTCTCCAGCCATCTTCCACTAACTCACAAAGGAACGTCGCACTCACAGGGTGCAAGAAACAACCGACAAACATAACATAATCGGCGAACAGAAACCCTAAAATTTTCGGCGCACTCACAGGGTGCAAGAAACAGCCGACGAACCAGAACAGAATCGGCAAACAGAAACCCAAAAAAAATCCGCGAAAACAGGGTATGAGAACAAACCTCGCTCTGATACCATGTAAACAGTGATACTGTTGTATTGATTTTAACTTGATGATTTACAATGAAAGAATACAAGGTATTTATAGACAAGAAACTATACAGAATACAAAGAGTCTAGGAGAGTAAACCCTAAGGGCCCATGGGCTAAGTTGGGCCACATAACCTAATTTACATTCTAACAAGAGGTAATAGGCTAACTTATATAAATCTTATTATTTGCCGGACTCGACACCCGTCAAATTTTTGGCGCCGTTGCCGGGGACTCGGCAGGTTTAACTGTTTTATGCCAAGATCGTTACGTGCAGGATCACCGGTGCCTATAGATCTAGAGATTGAAAGGACTGCCAAGAAGTTAAGGAAGCAAGCTAAGCTTCGAAAGAAGCAAGGCGAGTCGACTTCTTCACCGGTGCTCAATATCTGGAAAGATATTGAGTTGTCTACCGATTCGGAGAGCGAGGAAGATTTACACTTTGAGGAAGAAAAAGCTCACTTGGACAAAGAAGAACTGGTCACTGAGACCGAAGAAGAGGAAGAAGAGGACATGGTGAATCCCGAACGCACATTGAGAGAATGGGCAGCATCCAATTTCGATGAGCAACCTCTTTGCATTACATACCCAACGGAAGAGGTAAGTACCGAACTTAAAACTGGTTTAATTCACTTACTACCTCGTTTTCATGGTTTAGCTAGCGAGGACCCATACAAGCACATGACCGAGTTCCACATGGTATGCTTGGGGATGAAGCCGCAAGGCACGACCGTAGAGAACCTAAAGCTAAAGGCATTCCTGTTCTCCCTAGTTGACGCGGGTAGGGAGTGGCTTTTCTATCTACCACCGGGTTCCATCACCACTTGGGCACAAATGGCGAGGGCTTTCCTAGACAAGTTCTTCCCCGCATCCAAAGCCGTCGGGCTAAGGAGGGAGATATGCGGAATCAAGCAAAAGGACATGGAGTCTCTCTACGAGTATTGGGAGCGCTTCAAGCGCCTTTGTGTAAGTTGTCCTCAACACGGTATTTCCGAACAATTACTAATCCAATATTTTTATGAAGGTTTGCTACCGATGGAGAGGAAAATGATGGACGCGGCGAGCGGTGGAGCTATCGTGAACAAGACCCCGACATAAGCAAGGGATTTAATCGGCACCATGGCAGAGAATTCGAAGCACTTTGGAGCTCAAAACGATTTGACTCGAGGAGCTAATGAGGTACATATCCAATCCTTAGAGAGTAGAGACCAAGATTACTGACCTTACTAATCTTGTTAAACAGCTCGCGATGGGAAATGTACAACAAGTCAAAGCATGTGGGATTTGTTCAACTGTAGGACACCCGACCGATGCATGCCCTACACTACAAGAGCCATTCGAGCAGGCTAATGCCATAGGGGGTAGCAATTTCCAAAACTCGCAAAACCGGGGGTTTGATCCATTCTCTAACACTTATAACCCCGGTTGGCGGAGTCATCACAACTTGAGCTACGCCCCTAGGCAAGATCAAGCTCAATTCCAGCAGTCCCAACAATTCCAAGGCCCACCCGGTTTTCAAAAGCAACATCAAGCACCATCTCAAGCTCCTAGTAGCTCAGGTATGTCATTAGAAGATATGGTTAAATTTATGGCTGCTAACATGGCAAAATTTCAACAGGATACACAAGCGAGTATTCAAGATCTCCAAGCCACCGTTGGCCAATTGGTGAACAAAGGAAAGTTACCCTCCCAGACCGAAACCAACCCCAAAGCACAAGTCAACGCTATCACCTTACAAAGTGATATGGAGGTTCGAGGCGGTGAAAGTGGAAAAGATAAGTCTATAAAAGAGAAAAAGCTAAGGGTAAGCATACCCAAGCCAAGTGGAGAGGAGGTCAAGCTACCCGAAGCAAAGATTCCCGAGAAATATGTCATACGTCCTCCATTTCCCGAGCGTTGTGAGAGGTCGAGGAAAGAGAGTGAAGAGAAAGAAGTCATGGACACCTTTCGAAAGGTGCAGGTAAACATTCCGCTTCTTGATGCAATTAAACAGGTTCCCAAATATGCTAAGTTCTTGAAAGAATGGTGCATGCACAAAAAGAAGTCTAAATGGATGGAAAAGGTGGACACGACTCAAAATGTGTCTGTCGTGTTTCAAAAAGATCTCCCACCCAAGTGTGTTGATCCGGACATGTTTACTATACCATGTATAGTAGGCAATGTGACGGTTAATAAGGCAATGCTAGATTTAGGGGCTTCCATTAATGTCATGCCTTACTCACTTTATACATCTTTAGATGTAGGTCCCCTAAAACCTACCGGTGTGGCTATTCATTTAGCAGACAGATCCACAATCCATCTTAGGGGAGTGTTAGAGGACGTGCTTGTTAAAGTGAATGAACTTATCTTCCCAGCTGACTTTTATGTTATTGACATAGAGGAGAATAATACCTCCAAGTCAAGTATGATGTTATTGGGAAGACCATTCCTTAAAACCTCTAGAACTAAGATTGATGTCTATGACGGTACTCTCACGATGGAATTTGGTAGTGAGGTCATCAAGTTTAATATTCATGAAACCATGAAGCACCCGAGAGATGTGCAATATTTGTGTTTTGTGAACGCTTCTACACCTTTGACTAATAATGTTTCTGCTTTAACTAACGATTTTGTGTTGAAAGAAAATTCTAGTGGAAACGAGAAGGTGGAGAGTTTGGAGAAGCTCACCAAAGCTCTCGGTTTGAGTGCCGAGACTCTAAAGAAGGTTTCATGGCTAGAAACGAGGAAACCAAGGTATGACGATCCTAACCACCAACTGTCTTATACTAATTCAAACATTTTGTCTACCTTTTTACAGGCACCAGAGATTGGCTTGAAGTCACTGCCAGATTTATTGAAATATGAGTATTGGAGCGCGGGATGTGCAACGAAAATGGAGGAGGTGGCACCCGGATGGATGAACGTTGGGTTGGAAGAGAAAGTTCCATGGTCGGGTTGGGATGCCGGCTAGTGGACAAGCATGCTTGAAAGGTGTCTAGCCAAAGACGATAAAGAAAGGCGCTGCGTGGGAGGAAACCTACGGATTTCAGTTTCTTGTTTTTATTGCTTTATGTTATTTAGTTGCTTTTGTTAGATTCTCCAATTTCACTCCTATTTGTATTTGTGCTCTCTTGTTCTCAGGTTCCACCCGATTATTGGAAGCTTAAAAGGATGTACCCATCGTCACAAATTCATGCATTGGAGGATCACTCACTAAATCAGGGGAGTTTTCTGTTTTCCCTCTTCTTTTCATGTTTAGAGTGTCCTCTACTAATTGAACACATTGAGGACAATGTGTGAATTAAGTGTGGGGGTGGGTTCATTAGCATGATTCGCATGATTTGAGCTTGTTTTGGTTTATAAATGCTTTTTGGGGGTAAATTTTTCCAAAATTTTGTGCTTAAATGTGGATTGTTGTCTGTTTTGGAAATGTGTTAGCATGTTTTAATGAGCTTAAATGATTGATGATGATGAGTTTTGATGCGTGTATAGCATGATTGAGTTTGATTGATAGCACTTAGAGTCGATTAGTGGTATTATGCCGGTCAAAGTTAGACATTTGCTAATCTCTTGAACAAGCTTAACCTTGTGAGACTTTGAGCCTATTATACTAAACACTTGATATTAGTCTCAATTTCATTTCTTGTGTGATTACGTCATGCCTAGTTATGCATCTCTAGAACTTGATTTGTCTCTCCTTAAGACTACATGATACTACATGCTAATAAATATTGTTGGTCCCGAAGGGCTATACAAGTTTGTAGAAGGGGGGGGGGGGGGGGGGGGGGTGAATACAAACACACATATTTTACTTTTCTAAATTGTTTATTGATAAATCATTAACAATTTACAGCTTGTTGCGGAACAAGATTAAGTATAAACCTAAATCTAAACAAGTTGGAACACTAAGTTTCTTGCACTAAGAAATAGAAGGAAATTACTAATAATAACCTATCTCAAGATAAGAAAGATGACTTGACCAGAGTTAGCAAGTGACTCGTCCAGAGTTTTCGAGTACTTCAAAAATGAAGCTGGAGTCCTTATATACTGCATGCATTTAATGCATAGCAGTTTACACTTTACACGTGGCAGCAGCTCATTGGTTGTATGTCATTGACCTTTGTAGACAACCTTAGTAGCCGCATGTTTGAACAGTGTAGTATCAGAGTGGTTGTACGATTTTAGACAATAAGGAGGTTCTTTTCTGACATATCGTACGGAGTCGTGCAAGGGTGGTTAAGACAAAAGTACTTTGTATGGAGGACTTCATGATCAGCTTTCGTTGATTCAGCAGTCTATCATTCTATATCAGCGAATGATAAAGTTCAGCGATAGCTGAAGTCTTGTACTTGATACTTCACGTTGAGTGGACAAATCTGAGTCTTCGCTGATCCGCATCAGTTCATTAGGATACTTTTCGCTGGTTCTTGAGCTTGATCTTTGACTTCAGCGTAGAACCTATGTTGACGTGAAACTTGTCTTCAGGAATCATAAGTAAACAACTAACTTATCAGCGATCACCATAAGAACTGATTAGGCTCAGAGCATTATGGTGAACAGTGTTAGCTGAATGTTTAATCTAAAGAGCGAGAGTTACTATCAGCGGTACTGTAAGGTCTTAATACTTATCAGCGATAGTGAAACTCTGATACATATTGTTTACTTACAATTTTCACTAAGTATTTAAGAGAGGGTCATTATCAAATCACTGAGGGTTTGGATCAACAATCTCCCCCTATTTGATTATGACATAGCAACAGAGAAAATTGCTATTTAATGAAAACATAAGGATAAAAAGAACTCATAAAATATTTGTCCCTTTTACTGTTTTCTGGGATCTTTTCTGTACTGATGGAGTAAAGTACTTTCGCTGAAATCTTTCTTTAAAACTTCGTATCAGATTACAAGGGGAAGTGGAAAGATTACAAGTACAAGCGAAATAAATTATAAGTACAAAAGAATAACTGATACAATAGAAGAATAAGGCGATCCTATCAGTTTATAGAGGTTCTTCCTTAATGAGAAGTTCATCAAGGGTCTTTGATGTGGGAATCATCCAGTCAGGGACATTTACTCCTTGATTCCTTTTGTTCAGAGCTTCTTCAAAAATCAAGGGTTTAAGATGTCGTGCCTGAATGTCTCGTTTGAATTCACACCAGTAGATGAGATCTTTCAGCTGTTCGATGGGAGTGATGGGAAGTTCAGAGATACGTTGAAAACGTTTTCGTCCACCATAGTCAATAAAGAATATCCCATAGGGTTTGCTTATGACTTTCCCAGGGATGAAAGTCTCACCAGGAGGAAGAGATGTGTCAAGTGCGGAAAGGTCAGGTTCTGGACCAAGAACTTCAGCACGAGAAAAACCAATACCTGCTTCGTTCCGTATAAGAGGACCTGAGTCTGAAGGTTTAGACTTTTTTTTTGCAGAGGCCCTTCTTTTCTGATTTGCGAGAGGAGGGGGAGGAGGAATATCCACACAAGAAGAGACTAAGTCGATCTGTTTATTTATCAGCTTTTCGACATGATCCTTGTACTTAGATTGAGACTTCTGGATGGCTAATCTGATCTCCAACCATTCAGAGAGACCGTACTTCGTGATGGATTCAGCATAGAACTTTTCGTACTGTCTGTTCTCTCTGAATATCTCGATTTCAGCGATTGAAACTTTGAGGGTTGATCTTCCAGTGATAAGTACCTTGTTGATTCTGGCAGGTCGATATCTGAAGTGTACCTTTTCTTTGCACCAGATTAAAGTAGATTGAGACACAGTTCTCTTTTCTTCAACGATCTTCTTGGCATCTTCCCATAGCTGACGTTGAACTTCGATTGGAGTTCTTTTCAGCTTGGGGTCTTTCACCGATTGTTGAGTAAGCTGGATGGAGAGTTCTCTGTCTTTTTCTTCAGTTTCCCTTCTTTCAGCGATTAGACGTTCAGCTCTGAGGTGATCCTTGTATTCCTTTTGTGAAAGTCTGAACTTTGGAGGAATAGAAGGAAGTTGATCACGCTTCAGAATGATTCGCTGATCTTCGAATCTCTTTATCATTGCATCTCTCTTTTTCTGATCCTCTTCACTTAGCTTTTGAGGAGCCAAGGAAGGTCTGTTTTTGTGAGAGAACATCTGTTCTTCAGGTTCATCAGTCTCAGAGATCAAATCCAAGACCGAGATTATTTCTTCAGCGTTGGGAGCTAGGATTATTGTTGGTGAAGTCGCAACTGTAGAAACTTCAGCGATATCCCCAAACAGGGGAGAGGACTAGCTGAAACACAGCGATCTTACGAATAAGAACTTGGGTAGAAAAGAGATAGAAAAAGAATGTGGTTAAGTGTATAGAGGCTTTATGGAGAGTAAAGCTGATAATGTGTATAGATAGAGGAGGGATGCAGTATAAGGAAGTAAGATTTAGTGTACCTGACAAACTGGCTTTGGAAGCAAGATCGTCAGATTGTCATTGTCTTCAGCGACACCTTTTCCTTTGCCCTTGTCAGCTTCAGACGTTGAAGGCTTTGATTTGGTCCGCTCCCCTGAAGGTTCTTTTATCAAGATCCCTTTAAGAGCTGTAGTCTTCTGAGCAGGCTTGACGATAAAGGAGTCATCATCATCATCATCGTCATCATCATCATTCTTTGGAGAAGAGGATGGTTCATCCTCAGATAAGTCGATGGCTTCTTCATCTTCAGCTTCAGATTCAGATTCTTCAGCATCTTCTTTGAGTTGCTCCCCCTCAGGTACAGAGGTAAGCTTCTCGGTTCCCTCAGGGTTTTCATCTCCCTGAGGTCCAGCAATAACTTCTTCAGTTGTCTTCTCACCCTCTTCAGTAAGGGTAAGGTTTTCAGTCTTCTCCCCCTCGATAGATTCATCATGGGGAAGGTCTTCAGAGTTCTTCTCCCCCCCTTCCTCATGATGAGTGGGGGGGGAATGCGATGACTCAGCAGTTGGTTCCCTGTCTTCTTGGCCAGGGATCCCAATATAACTTTCAATCGCTGCTACTATGTCTTCTAGGCCAGTAATAGCAGGAGTGATCTTCAAAAGTTCAGCACGATCCGCCGTAGTAAAATGCGAAGGTGCAGGGGCAGGGGCGGTCATGTTATTCAGGATCTGCTGCATCATTGTCTTCTTTGAATTTACGTCAGTCTTTACTGAACTCATGTCGGTCTTTACTGCAGTCATCTCTCCCTGAAGATTTCCAACCGATGTCTTCAGCGTTGTGAACTCGCTGGACATGAATTGAACTGATGTTTTAAGAGAGGTGTAGTCTGTGTAGAGGTCAGCAAAAACTTTGGCAAAGTCACCAAGAGTGTGATCAACCTTCTCCAAATCAACTTTGGAGGCTTTCTGTTCAACCACTGTTGTCAGCTTGTTGATATTCTCTCCAGCGTTTGTTACAGCTGAAGAGTTGTCTGAGAGAGTAGTGGTGAGACCTGTCAGCTTCGTATCCAGGTTCTTCAGAGAGGCGTTGATGTCTCCCAAATTAGGACCTTTAACATATAAGTACTTATGAACAGAGGAAAGCTCAGAAGTTTGGGGTTCAGTTACAGTGTATATGGGTTGGTGTATACCTGTAGGAGGATTGGTGAATTCGTCAAAACCTTTGTGTCCTGAAAAGAGTTCCATGTCGTCAGCTAGAGTGCGTGTACGCATGGTCATTTCTGCAGGTCCTGTATCCATCATTCCTTGAAGAGTATCAGCTTTAGCTTCTGGAGGAATGACGGGTGCTCCAGTGATCGTGGTGAAAACTGGATTAGAGTCCAATGGAGTAGAGAGAGAAGCGAAGGTTGATAAAGTTGGTTGGGTGCGGGGTTCAGCGTTGGATCCGTTGAGAATCACTTCTTCAGTCTGTAGAGAGACTGAAGGAGGTTGGGTCGATTCCAAGTTTATAACTTCAGCGTTTAGAGACGCTGAAGCTGGGATGGAATGGGTGGCTTGTTCAGCTGTGGCAGAGCGTACCACTGAACTATCCTTCAGCTCTTCAAGATGAGCTGAGGAGTCTTCAGCAAGAGATTGTTGGGGTTGTTCCTTGGTTTTCTTAGTTCTTTTGGAACTAAGTTGGGTAGAAGATTGTTTCCTTTTACGAGGAATGGAGGTTGCAGCTGGGGTATCAGCGGTGGGTTTGTCCACGAAGGAGCTGCGGAAGTAGAAGAAGGAGGATTGAGAAGAGTTAAGAGTGTAGAGAGACGTACCTCGTTTTCCACTGGCTTGAAGTCGAGTACCTTAGGACCAACCTAAGAGAGTTTCAGGTCTCCTACTTGTGGGTAGTTGTCCTTTAAGCCTGTTTGGAAGACGGCGCTGATGAATCTAGGATATGGAACCCATGGTGGTCGGTCAGCGGCAGAGTCTACTCTGAGCACTAGATCATCGTAGATTATCGATGCCCAGTCAATATGAAGACCTTTCAGCAATGCATATCCCATTGCTTGCTGAGGTTGAGCGGCTTGATCAGAGGAGCCGGTCTTTGCAGTCATGCAGCTTATCAAGTGAGCGAAGATGAAGTTCATCTCGCTGGGCATTTTTGACTTCTTGATGAGGGTTAGTTTCTTCTCAGGCTTTTTGTCCCTTCCAGTTTCCCATACATAACCCATTGCATCAAAGAATGCAGTGATGGCTTCCCTATCAGAATGTTTCTTGTGGTCAGGGAGAGGAACAAAAGGTTTTTCTTTTGTGGCGATGGGAAGGCTTAGTGCTTTTCGGATAATGGCAGGGGTGATTTTTATGGTGCCAAAACTGTTGCCTCTCTACAGCCCTGATGGTAGCTGAGTGTGTCTGGCAGAATACCAGAACTGAGATAGTAGTAGCTGATGTGCAGGAGGTGTTATGGTCAGGGCTGTAGAGAGGCAACAGTTTTTCAGGAAATTCACAGCATCATTCAGATGTGTGACTTGCTTTCGAGGAGGAAACTCGAAAAGCGCATAGAGGTTGTTTGTTTTTGTCCAATCAAGTTCTTCAAGAGTGAACTTGACCTGAGGAGCCTTGATGATTTCCAATTCCTCAGCAGCAGCAGTGTTCTCAGCAGTTGGAATGTCAGTTATGCATTTCTTGTGAGACTTTGAGCCTATTATACTAAACACTTGATATTAGTCTCAATTTCATTTCTTGTGTGATTACGTCATGCCTAGTTATGCATCTCTAGAACTTGATTTGTCTCTCCTTAAGACTACATGATACTACATGCTAATAAATATGATAAAGGTCATCGTTTTTCTCATTTTTATTTTAGCCAATTAGCCTTAAGCCTACCCTTTATGTTGTGATTACCCTTTTTGTAAGCCACTTTGAGCCTTAGCCTATTTCTTTGTCACCCACATCATGAACCAATCCAAACACGACCCACCCGACCAATCACCAATGGAGTGTCTCGGTACCCCTATGTGCTCGAAAGTAAACATATATGTTGGGAAAGAAAAGAGAGAGTGAAAAGAAATTCAAAAAGAAATACAAAAAAAGAAAAAAAAAAGATCAAAAGAAATATGTGAGAAGAAAAAAAATATGTCGTCTAAGAAAAATAAATAAAAAATAACGACGACGGAAATGATGATATGGTTGTTTATAAAAGTTTCATCTTTATTCCCTATCATCCAAAGGGAAATGTGCTTCAAGGATAGATAAAATGTCAATTGTGGAAAGAAAATTCCATGGTTGAATAACCGGGTTCTCCATTTGGTGTATAAGGTCCTTAGTCACTATTTTCCCAAAATACATCTCACCTTACCCAAAGCCTTGTTTCACATTACAACCCTTAAAGAGTCCTTTTGATTTATATGCATGTATGTTATCCAAGTAGTGACGGGTGAGAGGTTTTTCAAGCTTTTGGTAGGTACATGCTAGTGTAGAGACGCTTTGAGTGATATATATTTACCCGAGAGTGAATTGAGTGTATTATTTTAATTGCCTATTTGTGAGAGTTCATTGAGATTAGTTTGTGTCTACTTGATTGTGTGTGGCCACTTTTCAATGCTTTGTTGTAAATCTCAAGCTCATGATATGTTATATGTGTTAACGTTCTCGTTGGATTCGATCTTTATACCACGTGCTAACTTAAGTCATTGCCGAGGACGGACAATGATCCAAGTGTGGGGGTATTTTATTTGATAAGTATTTATTTTTTATATATTTTTACGTCAAAATCCCTTACAATTAGTATCAATTAGATGTCTAAAGTAGTATTTATATGCTTTTAATTTGGTCCTTGTGGTTGGCGTAAAACAAAGAGAGCAAAAGGAAATAAATTAATTAATTAAACTAAGGCCTCTTGTGTTGTGGTTCATGTTGGCAGGCCCAAGCAATCCACGTGAAAGGAAGAAAAAAAGGGAAAGCATCCAGGCCCAAATTCTTTCAGCACCGTCCAATTCAGCAAAAGAGAAAAGAAGAAACGATGCAACAGCAGCGGCGGCAGAGACATACGCGGCCTCTCACGCGGCCTCAAGCCGCGCGTCTCTAATTCAGAGTGTGTGAGTCTCTTTTGGCGGTTACTGACTTGTGGGGTAATTTCTCGTCTCTTTGGTAATTTCTTTTTAGTTGTAACCCTAGTTTTGATATTCCATCATTAGTTTGATTAGATTTTGATGGTTACACTTTGAGATTCCATTGTAATCCTTTGGGACAAACTTATTTGCTTGATTTCCATTTTTAATGTCAATTTCGTTTGGGTTTTTCAATTAACTTGATCAATTACTTGATTTCCCATCTTTATTCCCTATCGCACGTTTAGTTTAGTTTAGTTTAGTTAATCAAATCCAACCCCCCCCCCCTTACGTAACGTGTAGAAGTTGAAATAATTGTCACGACCAATCCCTGTGGATTCGACCTAACTTACCACTATTGCAATTCATATTGTGATTTGGGACAGTTAGAAATACTTATTATTTGACGGTCTCGACACCCGTCAGGTGGGCAGGGGCAGGGTTGGGTGGTTAAGGCGGGGAAGGGAGGGCACGTTGGGGGTAGGGGTGGGGTAAGGGTGTTGAGTGCTTTGTGTGTGTACCTGAAATTATCACAAATAAATCATGACGTAAGTATACATCTTAGTCTATTATCGCCTTTAACAAGTAATAACGGTACAAAGTACCGAGTATCGATCCCACAGGGAAGCTTGGAAAAATTCTTCTTTTATGAGTCCAATTAATAAAAACAGGTTTCAGATGGCGAATGCGAAGGTAATCTTTTGTTTGGGGTTCGATTATCAACTAATGGGAATTTAATTCTAAAGAAGCACAGGGTATAAAAGTTCATTGGAACATTTCGTCTTTTTATCAGGCCCGGTCCCAACTTCACTTTATACCCCAAGCTAAGGCAATTAGCCCATCATCGCTTTAAGTGCACTAAAAACTACAACGACGGTTAAGAAAACAAATAATGAGATGGACAACCCATCACACAAAACTTGAAAATTCGAAATTACGTTTTTAAGAAAATAAATTATAAACTAAAGAGATGGAAAACCTTGTTTTAAATGTGGTTAAACACAAAACTAATCTTGAGATTCCATCGTTGGGTTAAAAATCTAAAATTAAACTAACGAGATGTTGAAAAGGTTTTAACAATCAAAACGAAATTAACACTTGCAACCTCTATAATTTCACCATTACTACAAATCGTGAACCAAGCTAGTTGGGGATCCGAAGTGATTAATTCAGACTTCCAATTTGTAGTAGCAATTAAAATATAGAAGTGGGTCAAGAGTTGGTGTTTGAAACTAACGAAACCGAAGGTTGAACAAATCGGGATTTATAAAACTTGGTTGCGAAAAACATTAACTAAACCGATTATTGCGAAAGTAATTTAAAACCGTGAAAACGAAAAGCTTGATTTGAAAACCGTAAGAAGTTGAAAACGATGGAACTTTAGCAAGATCCTTGAGATTGGCGGAAACACGAGATTAATAAAATGTAAAAAATCAAACCCAAGCGTAGTTGGAACCACAAGGGTGTGAGATGTGAACCAACCCAAATGAATTTTGGGTTTGGTTCACTTGCTTACAAACTGCCGAACCACAAAATGAAACCAAACAGCAATGGAGTTCTCGGCTCTCTCTCTAGCCACTATCACCTACTAGTGTTTTGTGCTAGATGATCTTTTCTAATACACTACTACATACATATATATAATGCAAGAGTTGCTTGGGGCCCAAGAAGAGTTCTTGGGGGGCCAAGTCCAACTTCCTAAAATAGCCCAAAACAACAAAAATCTAGAGTCCAAAATAATTAAAACAACAAGCCCAAAATGTTGTCCAAAAATTCGGCCCAAGTGAATGAATATGTAGTTTGCATTTTCGGCCCAAGTAAACAAAAGATGCCGTGTCCAAAATATGAAGTCTCTCGGTTTCGTTCCGCTTCGTGCAATCAACGTCTTTTCCATGTACTTCCAATATATATAGAGACTTCAAAAACGGCATTTGCTTCATTCCTGCATTTAGACAACTTTGGATGAGAAAATTGTTACAATACATATCTAGTTACGTTACTTTGACGTTTTAAAGTACATAGTATTTATTTGCTAAATTAGACACTAAAATGAACTAAAAAGACTCAATGGGGAATAAAAATTAGCTCAAAATTATAATAAAATGTTATAAATAGGGTTATAAAAATAACCTTATCACAACCGCCAATTCGAACTGTTGCTTGTCCTCAAGCAACTTTATTACAAAAAAAAATTGAGATATAAACTTTGCTTATTCAAAAAGATGTGATTTCAATCCAGTTGTCATGTCCACAAGCACAATATGTCTCAACCTCATTCAACTTGTGCATACGAATAACCATTCATAAAATGAAGTCTTTCAACTCAATCATCCGAACTATCAACCATAGGCTAGTCACATAATTCTTGTTCAACTAGAATCACTTAATTGCAACCAAGAATTGTTCATGCATGTGGCTTTTTCAATCTTTTGCATGCATGACCTTTTTCCAACACTTTAATGGGTTTCTGTTTATGGCACAATTTTACTGCCATCTTCTCTTTGAGGAATTGATTTTTGGATACATTGGTCTCTTTGGTGTCTTTGACATTGCTGAAATGCACGGAAAATTTAGAATGGGGTTTTGCTCTTTTATGTATGACTATTTTCCTTTTGTGCAATTTTTTTGAAATTTGACGCACTTTTGAAAAAAGGTGTGTGTATGGGATGATATGGGTATGAATAAGAGATGTTTGACCATATCATCCTCCCTCCCAAGACTTGGAGGGTTCAATGTCCTCATTGAACGTTGTGAGCACATTAAATTGTGTTTGCATGGAAGAAAGGTGGTTGTGTGTTTGTTGTTGCGTGGATTCTAACAACGCTAAACATGGACTTACTAGGCTAGTTCTAGTGATACTCAATGCAAGCGTCAAGAACAATCATATTACTCAAGCTATCATAACAGGAACCGAACTAGTATCAACAAATCGTGGCGTGTGTGCATGGTGGCATGGATGAAATAACGACTTTCAGAATGCGCAAAAACAATCCCAGACTCATCAATTCTAAAACAAGCATAAAATTAAAACACTTATTCAAAAGTAGGTAAAAGAGATAAGGGTGTTGAACCTGTCTTACTCATGGTGAGTAGGATGCTGCTCCGCTGACATCCACAGAAGGTCCAATGGAAAAGGTGGTAACTGCTTCAACAAATCGGGGTACTCTTTGGTCCAAATGGCTCGAATCAGGTCATCCCTAGACTTCTCATATCTCAACCATCTTACATTATCATCATGGGTTTTCTTCAGATACGTGATGATGACATCCATCTTTGCACTCAAATCCTCATTCAGTCCAGTTATCTGTTTATTAATAAACAATCTTTGTTTTCTTAGCGATGAATTGAGTTCTTTTCGGAGAGACCGAAAGTTTGTTTCCAAAGAAACTAACACATCATTGTCTCTCTTGGGATGGAAATACGTGTTATTCCTTAAAAGTCTCTCAACATTCATTTTATCCATGACCATTTTGTCCGTAGAAAAACGGTCAGTGGGTAAAATGGGTACGTTTGCTCTTTCCATTAAAGCATGTATAATGGTTGGGTGTGGCATGCGGGCATTGGCTCTTTCAGCTCCACCAAAAATGTTATTGGAGATTAGTCGGCCCACATTGAATTTGTGCCCTTCCATTATACAGTATAATATGAACACACGTACCATGCAAATACTTGTGTCGTGTGATGTGGGATACAAAGTGTGTCTTAAAAAGAAGAACCACATGTTAGCTTCGGGTAGTAGACAGTGTGTACGCAAAAGTCGTGTAAGTCCTTTAAATGACCAATCTGACCCGTCATGTGCTATTCTTTTTAGAATGGCCTGGAGGTCAGATTCCGTAGCACCATCTGTTAGTCTACCCAACTCAGATTCCTTTGAATCAAATTTCAATCCCAAAACAGTGTTTATCATTTCGGCCGAATAACAAACTGTTGTTTGTCTTACTGTGATTTCAAGGCCGTTAGTGACTGACAGTTCTGTATAGAAGTCCCGTACCCAATCGACATTGTATGGTTTTGGGACTTCACACAATGAACTCCATCCTAATTTTTCGATTTGATGTAAGAATTGTGGATATGCTAATAAGACTAAGTGATGGAAACCTTTAGTTGCCCGTCCAATTTTCTTAACAAAAGATTTGTGACGTGTTCGTGCTTCATGACAACTAAACATTTCTAAACGAGAGAGATGAGAGTTTGAGAAGTTACCCACTTTTTCTTTTCCTTTTCCACTGTGAGTAATCGATTTGGGCATGTGAACAATAGTAGGTTCGGTGTTGCTCTCCTAGGCGTCCTCCTCTACGGGTTCTTCGATCTTCAATCTCTTTGCTGGTGGTAGGTTCAAAGGGCTCGCCATCCTCGACTGTGGGCTCGGGATTGGGTTGAACCGAGGGGTGTTGGGATCAAACCGAGGGTCGTTATATGGCAGAGGGCTTTGTTGATGTCCGAAAGGTACGACGGTTGACGCCACTGGTGGATATCGTGGGTTTAGTATCGAAGAAGTGAGATATGGCCTGAAGGCCGATGATCTTGCAAGAAGGTTGGCCCAAAGAGTTCAGGACCACAACACACAAAGGTGTAGGCTATGGTCGTACCTGAGATGGTCTTGGTGAGTAAAAGGGGCGAACGTAACCTTAAGATGTCGATTGAGCAGTGGGCCGTGGAGATGGGGAGCGAGGTCCAAATCTGCGTAGAAACTCAGTGGCTGCAACATAGGTGTGGTCAAAAGGTTGGTACGATGTGAAGGTTGATGAACCACCCAACGAGATGTTCAGATCGGGGTTTTGACGCTGGTTCGACATGGTAATCGTCGATTGTGGTCCGATGATAGTCGTGGATGGTCTTAGTTTCATCGTCGGCGAAGGGAGGTATTTAGGGTTTCGGCGATTTGGGCTAAGGTGAGGAGAGGGGCGTGTTTCGGATGAATACCCGTAGAAGATGATTCTCCGGCGGGTTTTGAGGGTGTGGGATGAGAGAAGTCGGACATTTGTGATTTTTCCGGTGAGAAGCTTCGAACCAGTAGAAAAATGGGGGTAGTGAAGGTTCATGGTAATCGAAGAGGTGGTCTTATAGTGGGGAAGATGAAGAGGTGATGGAGGGGGGGGGGGGGGTACTGTGGATTGACAGACTCGATGGGATGGTGAGGGGGTGGCGTGGCAGACGGCGGTGGTGATGATGAATTTTCTGTCGGCTGTCTTTTTTTAGAGATAGAGGGGTACGTGAGGAGTAGAGAAGAGAGTGAGAGAAGAGAAGAAAGAAAATATACCTGTTTATTTGATCGATTAAGGTTTGCTGAACACCCAAGTACACTGTTGTATTGTAGAATTCTCAGTAGCATTTAATGTCTAGTGTATAAACAAGAGGTTTATCAGATAAAAATCTAATTCAAAAATTAGAAAGATACTGGTTTCCGTTTAAGCTCAATTGTTTGGTCAAGACCTAACTTGTGTAATTGGATTCCAACCAAACCGGTCCAATGCAAATAGCCCAACTAAAAATTCAGTGGGCCGAATTCTTTCTCTTGGTCCGAGTTTTTCTTATGAGCCTCAAAGAATTTAAATGGGCCTGATGTAGTTATTAGTTAAGTGGCCCAACTGTCGTTTATTTCTATGGCTCAAAAATTCGGTTTAAAAATTTGGCCAAAGGCCGGAAATTTTTACGTTTTCTCTGCTCTTTTTATTTCCCGATTCTTTCTCTCAATCAACTTCTTACTGCACATACCAACTCCTAAGAATCTTTAATCCCCTTTCTTTTGATTTTTTAATTCATTTAAGTGAAAATTTTAAAAATTAAAATTACATACACACACACACCCACATATATATATATATATATTCTTTCTTTTTTCTTTTTCAAACTTATGTACACACTTTCTTGGAAATCAATTCCAAGTACTTTCACTGCACTTTTTCTGAAAGATGGACAACCTCAATAGGCTGTTGTGCGATTGCTGATGGTTCAAGAAAATGTTTCACCCTTTGACCGTTTACTTTAAAAGTAGTTCCTTTTTCGGGGTCAATTAATTCAATCACACCATAAGGGTATACCTTTGCAATCTGAAATGGTCCTGTCCATGTGGAGTTTAGTTTTCCAGGAAAGTTGAACAACAGAACTTGTTGTCCTGCAGTGAACTCTTTTGGAAGGATCTTTTTATCATGCCATTTTTTTGTGTTTTCTTTGTAAAGTTTTGCATTTTCATAGGACAGATTCCTATGTTCTTCCAATTCACACAATTGTAGAGTTCTTTTCTTTTCGGCTTCATCCAGCCTCATGTTAAGTTCTTTGATGGCCCAATAGGCCTTGTGTTCTAGCTCCACTGGGAGGTGACATGCTTTGCCAAAAACCAACTTATATGGGGACATACCAATAAGGGTTTTATAAGCAGTCTGGTAGGCCCACAAGGCATCATCCAATTTGGAGGCCCAATCCTTTCAGTGTGGCTTGACTACCTTGGCTAAAATTCATTTTATCTCCCTATTGGACAACTCAGCCAAACCATTGGTTTGAGGGTGATATGCAGTGGCCACCCGATGCTGAATGTTGTATTTGTCCAAAACTTCTTCCAATAAGTTGTTTATGAAATGAGTGCCTTCATCACTAATTAAGGCACGAGGTGTACCAAATCTAGTGAAGATGTGTTTCTACAGAAATTTGGTAACTGTCCTTGCATCATTAGAGTGGCAAGCCATAACTTCCACCCATTTAGACACATAATCAACAACCACCAAAATATAAGCACAATTATTAGATAGTGGAAATGGTCCCATAAAGTCAATGCCCCATACATCAAATAATTCAACCTCCAAAATTCCATTTAGAGGCATTTCATTTCTTTGTGAGATATTTCCACTCCTTTGGCACTCATTGCATGTTTTTGCAAAATTATGAGCATCATTGTTTAAGGTAGGCCAGTACAAACCTGATTGCAGTACTTTTGCAGCAATCCTACGTCCTCCAAAATGCCCTCCACAAGGTCCTGTATGGCAATGATATGACACGGATGCCACTTCTTCCTTGGGAATGCATCTTCTGATGATCACCTGGTCTGCACAAATCTTAAATAGAAAAGGATCGTCCCATAGGAATTTCTTTGAATCGAAAATGAGTTTCTTTCTTTGATGTTTGTTAAATTCCTTTGGAATAATACCACATGCCAAATAATTCACCAGATCTGCAAACCAAGGTGTTGCAGTGTGTTGTACAGCTAGAATCCTTTCATCAGGGAAAACTTCACAGATGTCACCAGTGTGTGCAGTATTTTCTTGTTTTTCTAACCTCGACAAGTGGTCGGCCACTTGATTATTGATACCCTTCGTGTCAATGATTTCCAAATTAAATTCTTGTAACAACAAGATCCACCTTATTAGCCTAGGTTTTGCATCTTTTTTGGAAATGAGATACTTGATGGTTGCATGATCAGTATGCACAATAACTTTGGCACCCATCAAGTATGATCTAAATTTTTCAAAAACAAACACCACAGCTAATAATTCTTTTTCAGTGGTGGTGTAGTTGTTATGGGCTTCATTGAGGGTTTTGCTAGCGTAGTAAATGGAATGGAAAACTTTATTCTTTTTCAGCCCTAGAACAGCTCCTATAGCCCAGTCACTTGCATCACTCATTATTTCAAACGGTAGGGACCAGTCAGGTGTTACCATTACCGGTGCAGTGACCAATGCTTCCTTCAGGATTTTAAAAGCCTTTTTACAATCTTCATCAAAATTGAAAGCATGATCATGTTGTAATAGTGAACAAAGAGGTTTAGATATTTTGGAAAAATCTTTTATAAACCTCCGATAAAAACCTGCATATCCCAAAAAACTTCTGATTCCTTTTACAGTTGTTGGTTCAGGCAATTTTGCAATTACTTCCAGTTTTGCCTTATTAGCCTCAATACCTCTGTTTGAAATGAGATGCCCTAACACAATGCCCTCTTTAACCATAAAGTGACATTTTTCCCAGTTCAAAACCAAATCTGTTTCTTCACATCTTTAAGACTTTTTTCAAGGTTTTGTAAACACAGATCATATGATGTCCCATAAACTGAAAAATCATCCATGAAGATTTCCATGGATTGTTCAAGCATATCTGAAAAAATGGCCATCATACATCTTTGGAAAGTGGCAGGTGCATTACAAAGTCCAAAAGGCATTCTTCTAAACGCAAAGGTACCATATGGACAAGTGAAAGTGGTTTTTTCTTGATCTTCTGGTGCAATGGCAATTTGATTATACCCAGAGTAACCATCTAAGAAACAGTAAAACTCTTTTCCTGCCAATCTGTCTAGCCAATCTGGTCAATAAAGGGTAATGGAAAATGGTCTTTTTGGGTAGCTTGGTTAAGCTTCCTATAGTCCATACATATCCTCCAACCTGATACTATTCTGGTAGGTATAAGCTCATTCTTTTCATTGGTTACCACAGTGACTCCTCCTTTCTTGGGTACACATTGCACAGGGCTAACATATGTACTACTGGCAATAGGATAGATTATGCCAGCATCAAGCCATTTCAGAATTTTCTTTTTAACAACCTCTTTCATCATTGGATTGAGTCTTCTTTGAGGCTCAACTGATGAAAAGTCTTTATTTTCCAAAATGATTTTATGTTGACAAATGGTAGGGCTTATGTCCTTCAGATCAGCAATGGTCCATCCTATGGCCTTGGTGTGTTGTTTTAACATGCTAACCAATCTTTCCTCTTGTTCAGATTCTAAGGAAGATGAAATGATGACTGGCACCTTCCCTGGTTCTCCTAAAAAGGCATATTTCAAATGTGAGGGAAGTTGTTTCAACTCTAAGTCTGGAGCACATTCTAAGTAAGGGACAAGTGTTTTCCTATCCTTATTTTCCAAAACTTCAACAACAGATGTGACCTGAATATCTTCTAATCCCTCAAACTCTGCTACATCTTCATCACTATCTGAGTCTCCAATTCCCATTATTTCCCTTTAACTTTTGTCTTGACACCAAGATTCAATCAAACTTAAAGCAGAACATTCCTCTCTTTCCTCAGGATACTTCAGGAGTTCAGGGAGTCCAAAACATTAAATGTTACCTGTTGGTCTTGCACTCTCATGGTGAGTTCACATTTCTGGACATCTATTAGAGTTCTTCCTGTAGCTAAGAAAGGTCTTCCTAAGATGATAGGAATGTCCTTGTCAACTTCAAAATCTAAGATGATAAAATATGCAGGAAAAATAAATTTATCAACTTGGACAAGGACATCTTCAATCTTACCCTTAGGCCAAGCTATGGACTTATCTGCTAATAAGAGTGACACAGTTGTGGGTATAGCTTCACCTATGCCTAATGTGTTAAAGACAAATAAAGGCATAAGGTTTACACTGGCACCTAAGTCACATAGGGCTTGTCCTACCTCTTTTCCTCCTATGGAACATGGGATAGTAAAACTTCCAGGGTCTTTCATCTTTGGAGGAATTTTGTTAGACAACATGGCACTACATCCTTCAGTCAGAGCTACAGTCTCATACTCATTCATTTTTTTCTTTTTGCTCAAAATGTCTTTCAAAAAATTTGCATAACTTGGCATCTGTTCAATTGCTTCAACCAAAGGTATGTTGATATGCAGTTGTTTAAAAACATCTAAAAACTTTTTGAATTGCATATTTTCTCTCTCATTCCTCATCCTCTGGGGATAAGGAATATATATAGGAACCTTAGTAAGAGATGTAGTCTTTTGAAGAGTAGGTGCTGGGATTGGTGGGGTGTTGTCTGTTTTTCTATCACTAGGAACTTTGGGACTGTCACCAGTTTGTGACACATCCACAACAGGTTTGTCTGTGACAATCTGATACTTCTTGGGTTTTTTTGGGATCAACAGTGGGATGGTTGGAACTGTAGTGGAGTTATTGGGCCCGACAGTGTTTTCTGGCCCAATAGGTCCACTAGACTGAGAAGAGTCTGAAACTGTGTTTTTCTTTTCTGGCTCTGCTTTGTCTGGTTTTTTAAGATCTTTTGGTGTGTTTTCTAGTAAATCCTTACCACTCCTCAAAGTTACAGCTTTTACATGCTCTTTTCCGGCTCTTGGAGGTATTTCTGTATCACTTGGCAGAGAACCGGGAGGGCGTTTCCTCATTTCTAAAGCCATTTGACCCACTTGGGTCTCTAAATTTTTAATTGATGCCTGAGTTTGGGATATGAATCCTTTCACCATTGCTTCCAAAGAAGTAGATGACTCGGCATGATGGTTGGACTTTTGAAAAGCATGCTGGTTATTTTGAGAATTTGCGTGCTGATTGTTTTGAGGTCTGTGTTGAAATTGCTGTTTTGACCCTGCAATTTGGGTGGTGGTGGATTTAAAGTTGGACAGTGCCATGAAACGTTTGGATGGTTTCTCCACTCAGGATTGTATGTTTGAGAAAAAGGCCCTCCCTTGTTGTTGTTGTTATGGTTGTTATGGCCAACGTAGTTGATACACTCAGGATTTCCTGGACAATGTTCAAAGTTGTGACCATCACCACAATATGTGCACTGTATAGATTGGACAGTAGGAGGTGGTTCCACAGGATTGACTGACACAACATTAAGATTTCTAATTAAAGATGCCATGTCATTCAACTGTGTAGATATCAATGCATATGCATCGGGATCTTGTGCTCCTGTTGTCTTTCTTGGTGGTACAACACGTGGATCAGCCCACTGACCATTGTTGTTAGAAATCCTCTCAAGGATGTCATATCCTTCATTATAGGTACAAGATGTGAAAGCTCCGTTTGTAGTAGCGTCGAGCATTTGTTTTGCAGTAATATTTAAACCACTGTAAAACGTCTCTAACTGAATGCAATACGGAATGTCACGGTGAGGGCATTTTCTCAAAAGCTCCTTGTACATATCCCATGCATCAGGAACTGCTTTGTCGTCCATTTGTTTAAAAGTACAGATTGCATTTCGGGACTTAGCATTCCTCGTGGGTGGAAAATATTTTTTTAAACATTTCTCAGCCATCTGGGCCCATGTAATTATAGAATCTGGCTTTATTGAGTTGTACCAAGACCTTGCACTGTCTCTTAAAGAGTACGTAAAAAGTTTTAATTTCAGTGTATCGTCTTCTACACCTGGAAGCTTGAAAGAATATGTAATTTCCATGAAAGACCTTAAGTGAGAATGAGGATCTTCAGATGCCAAACCAGCGTACTGGCCGTTAGTTTCTAACATATGAAACATTATCGGTTTTAATTCAAAGTGGCGGGTTTGCAAAGTTGGTTTTAAAATTCCTGAATGTAACTGAGTTAAAACAGGAACAACGTATGACATGATACCGCCATCTTTGGAATTGACTAACCGAAAAATGTTTTGTTCCTCATCATCAATATTATTTATTGGCTGGTTTATTGGAATTTCCTCATTATTAATAGGACGCCCATCAGGACCAAACTGGCGATTTTCCTCATCATCATCTGACGAAGAAGCATAATGTTCAGACATTTCGGGAGAATTTAAGACTGTGTTAGCTCTTTGGATCCTACTTCGTTGTTTGAACGTTCTTTCAATGTCAGGATCAAATTGGAAAAGTTCACCGTGAGGCAACCTTGGCATACACTATATTTCTTTTTTTTTCTAAAAAGGTGGTAGAAAAACTTGTTTTTATAAATTTTACTAAAAAGAAAAACTTCTGGCTTGCTTCCCCGGCAACGGCGCCAAAAACTTGTTGAGTGCTTTGTGTGTGTACCTGAAAATATCACAAATAAACCATGACACAAGTATACATCTTAGTCTATTATCGCCTTTAACAAGTAATAACGGTACAAAGTACCGAGTATCGATCCCACAGGGAAGCTTGGAAAAGTTCTTCTTTTATGAGTCCAATTAATAAAAACAGGTTTCAGATGGCGAATGCGAAGGTAATATTTTGTTTGGAGTTTGGTTATCAACTAATGTGAATTTAATTCTAAAGAAGCACAACGTATAAAGGTTCATTGGAACATTTAGTCAGATAATTAGATTAGAGATGAGACAGTATTCCTTATTATCCCAGAGTCGATATTTTATGTGACTTAATAAGTCCTTCATATAATTAACCAGTTGTCAATTGATCAATTATAATCATCCTAAAAATATAACTTTGATTTAGATAATTCGGACAATCATACCGTACGATACACCTTTTCGTCTTTTTATCGGGCCCGGTCCCAACTTCACTTTATACCCCAAGCTAAGGCAATTAGCCCATCATCGCTTTAAGTGCACTAAAAACTACAACGACGGTTAAGAAAACAAATAATGGAGATGGACAACCCATCACACAAAACTTGAAAATTCGAAATTACGTTTTTAAGAAAATAAATTATAAACTAAAGAGATAGAAAATCTTGTTTTAAATGTGGTTAAACACAAAACTAATCTTGAGATTCCATCGTTGGGTTAAAAATCTAAAATTAAACTAACGAGATGTTGAAAAGGTTTTAACAATCAAAACGAAATTAACACTTGCAACCTCTATAATTTCACCATTACTACAAATCGTGAACCAAGCTAGTTGGGGATCCGAAGTGATTAATTCAAACTTCCAATTTGTAGTAGCAATTAAAATATAGAGGTGGGTCAAGAGTTGGTGTTTGAAACTAACGAAACCGAAGGTTGAACAAATCGGGATTTATAAAACTTGGTTGCAAAAAACATTAACTAAACTGATTATTGCGAAAGTAATTTAAAACCGTGAAAACGAAAAGCTTGATTTGAAAACCGTAAGAAGTTGAAAACGATGGAACTTTAGCAAGATCCTTGAGATTGACGGAAACACGAGATTAATAAAACATAAAAAATCAAACCCGAGCGTAATTGGAACCACAAGGGTGTGAGATGTGAACCAACCCAAATGAATTTTGGGTTTGGTTCACTTGCTTACAAACTGCCGAACCACAAAATGAAACCAAACAGCAATGGAGTTCTCGGCTCTCTCTCTAACCACTATCACCTACTAGTGTTTTGTGCTAGATGATCTTTTCTAATACATACATATATATAATGCAAGAGTTGCTTGGGGCCAAGTCCAACTTCCTAAAATAGCCCAAAACAACAAAAATCTAGAGTCCAAAATAATTAAAACAACAAGCCCAAAATGCTGTCCAAAAATTCGGCCCAAGTGAATGAATATGTAGTTTGCATTTTCGGCCCCAGTAAACAAAAGATGTCGTGTCTAAAGTATGAAGTCTCTCGGTTTCGTTCCGCTTCGTGCAATCAACGTCTTTTCCATGTACTTCCAATATATATAGAGACTTCAAAAACGACATTTGCTTCATTCCTGCATTTAGACAACTTTGGATGAGAAAATTGTTACAATATATATCTAATTACGTTACTTTGACGTTTTAAAGTACACAATATTTATTTGCTAAAATAGACACTAAAATGAACTAAAAAGACTCAATGGGGAATATAAATTAGCTCAAAATTATAATAAAAGACTATAAATAGGGTTATAAAAATAACCCTATCAAAGGGGCACAACTGGGTGGGGGTAGCGGCAGGAGGGGGTTGGCAGGGGTGGGGTGGGGATGGTTAAATTGGATGCAAAGGTTATTTTTGTCTTTCTAAAACAAAACTATAAATTATTTACATTTGCCATGAAATGGAATTCAAATCTTTCACATATGCTAATGAATGATCAAATCCCACAACCGTGGAATTTGGTGGAATCCTATCAATTCATTTCGTGAACCAAACACCACTAACGAGTTTGGTCAATCGAATTTGTCATTCCAATTCCATCAAATTTTTTTGAATTCTGCAAACCAAACAACTCCTAAGGACCCGTTTGGTTCGATGGAATGTTTTTCAGAGATTTGGATTTCATGGAAGGATTGAAATCAGAAGGATTTGGAATATTTGGTTTGTAGGATTTGGAATGGAATTTAACTCCGTTATTTTTAAAAACAAATTGCTTGATCATGTAATTGATTTATGTCACTTTTGAGTTTATGTTTATGGTATACATGGTTAGTAGTGCATTCAAAATGCTTATAAATTTGTTAATCAAATGGGCTTTTTGATTGAGCATATTCTGAATTACAAAAAGCTAATTGTTAGCTGCAAATTGTAAATAGTATTTTTGATTCATAGCTTAAAGAACATTTGGGCTAAATCTTTAGTCCATGGTTTCCTTATCTAATGATAAAGCCTATTGAGATGTTATAAGTTGGTTGATGTTTTATGTTCATCTGTAGTTAGCCGCCTTTAGGTTCTTTTATAACTGTTGGTGTTTGGGCCAGTTTTTTCCTGAGCCGACTAATATTGTGGGACCTTGAAGATAACAGTCAGGAAAATCTCTAGTTGGCTACCTATGGAGAGGAGACTCAAGGTATAGCCTTTGTTTGCAAGTTGAGTTGGTCATCAAGCTTGGTTTTGAAGGCTTGACCTTCGACACGTTTTAGGGGCTGTTTGTTTGCCTCTTAATGATTCCATTAAGCGGCAGTGTCTGAATCGGTCAGACATCAAGGTTGTTTGGTAAAAAAAATCTTCTGAATCATGTTACATGCCTCTGAGCGATTTTTGCATCTGGTACAAGACGTTATCATTCGGAGCCACATGATTCCACTCTTGCATCTGCTGCTCACTAGTTGATCTCCACTTTCGATATTCTACTCTCTCATCTTGTGGTCAGTGGTATATGCTATCGTAGGTTGATTTTATTTGCTCAAGTCAAATCTGCTCATGGTGGTATGTTTTACTGATTTTCTTTATGCTACTATTAGATGTTTTTGTTTTGTTGACGGTGGTATACATTGATTCACATTGTGATTTTTTTTTCTTGTGTAATATCGCTTTTATAGTTTGATGAACACCAAGGTGGCGTTTGGTTCGCAGATTCTGAAGGAATCTGATGGAATTGGAATGTTGAATTCCATTGACCAAATTTCATTCCTTCGTTTGGTTCGTTCTTTTTCACGGAAGGAATCTCTGAATTCCATCAAATTCCACAAATGAGGGAATTCAATATTCCTTTTAGCAACTACGAGGTATTTTGATGGAATGGAATGTTGTATTTTCATAATCCCAAATAAACCATTTAATTTAATCTAAGATAATTAAATTAGTTTAATTTAATTTAATACATTAGTTTTTTATTTTTTATTATTTATTATTTTTTTATTATTTTTTTAATTTTTTTTAATATAATTTAATACATTAATTTTTTATTTTTTATTTTTTACATATTAAAGTATTTAAAATTATTTTATTAAAGTACTTTTAGTTAAAAAATAGAGTATTTAATGATTATTTCATTAAAGCTCAAATTTATCAAAAAGGGTATTTTGGTTATTTACCAAAAATTCATTCCAATTCCAAAGCTACATTTTGTGAACCAAACATACAGATTTTAATTCATTTAACAGATTCTATTCCAATTCTGTCAACCAAACAGGTGGTCAAACCTAACAACATTTCATTTCAATTCCTTCAAAGTCAAATTCTTTTGACAGATTTCATTCCATCTAAAAATATTCTGCGAACCAAACGTCACCCAAGTGTTCGATAAAAGTTTCCGATAAGAGATTTTAGGTTGGTTCTTCTTTTACCTTAAACTTATCATGAGTGGAAATTGGAAATCATCTTAAGAATGAAGGATGTTATATCAAATTATCATGAAAACTACTCTTTTTGTTGGTGTATTTGAATCTTGATGAACATTGCAAATATGGTTTACACATGGGGTCTCTAAAACTTGCAGCTCCCCACTGAACACTCCATCAAAAGAACCACCATCACCCTCTATTTTGTGAAAAGCTAGGAGATATTGTTTGTGTTTGTTTGCCATACGGTCATTGTTGGCCCAAATTATTTCAGGTTACAAATAGATTTCTAGATGTGGATTTGTAAATAAAAGCTAATATTATTGTACATTAAACTCGTTTGAATTTTATTATTTATGTTATTTGGATTTCTTCGGTCTGTTCCGTAATGTCAATTTGTTAACTTGCTAAAACAGTCTTATTTTATTCATCGTTAATCATATAATGGGGTAAAATGGTAATTTTATAATATTCAGACCGCCTATTTAGGACAAATGCCAAACAATCATTGTTCATTTTACACTATATCATATTAAGTCTCTTAATCATTCTGACTACTTAATTATAGTACACCAAATCATCCGGTTTCTATCAAACAGCCACTTAGTTTTTATAAATTACTTTCATCTTCTTTTCAGTTTATTTTCGGAAGTTTGTGTTGGTTTAGTTGGGTCCTCAGATTCTACATCACTTCTCATTCCCCGGTTCTTAATGCATTGGTTGTTTCATCCGTTCTGTGTTAAAGATGCGCTCTTGTTTATTAATGCTATTCCGAGGCACTTATTTTAGTTTTGAAACTTTGTTTTCTTCTTAATTTTATTTTACCTTTGTTTATCAAGTCCGGTCTCGCTCCACAAGCGTGTTTGGTTGATTGTTTGTGCCCAATTTTAGCTTTCTATGAGTGTGGTGTCTCAAGGTGCGTTTAGTACACGTGACCAAACCGAACAGAAAACATTGACCCACATTTTGTGTTAGGGTGCTCAAAAAGTGGCCAATCCAACCCCAAAAACCTAAAAAAAACTCAACCCGATATAACCCGACACATAGTTAATACAAAATTAGGCCAAACTGCATTTGGAATTGGGTTTGGGTAATTTGAACCCAACCCAACCTGACCCGATGGAGCCGATGGCTTTCTATACTACAGATTTAACACGATAGTTAAGTCATTGATTAAGGGGCTGTTTGATAGTTGTTGAATGGTTTGGTGCATGATGATTCGTCAGAATGATTAAGAGGCTCTTAAATGAAATTTGGGCGCTGAATGGTTAAGGGAGATGTTGGGTCACCAAGGATTTGAAATTGACTCACCGATGTTTTCCCTAAAACTCCTACTTAGAATATTTTAGCTCAGTTCTTTGAATGACTTGTACAAGATAGCAAATGTTCGGTGAAGTCGAAGATCAACCGAAACCAAGCTTGAAGACTCTCTACTTGTGGAAAATAGAAGACTCTCGGCAACTTTCAAACAAGTCATCACCACCGAAATCCCTTGACATTTCGGTGTCCTTCTCTCCACCGAAGTTATAGGACATCTTCGGTGGCCTTCTCCCACCGATGACCCTTTCGGTGCTCCTCTCACCACCGAAATATACATGTAATTTCGGTGGTCCTCTCACCACCGAAATATACTTGTAATTTCGGTGGTCCTCTCACCACCGAAACATGCTCGTAATTTCGGTGGACTAGTTACCACCGAAACCTGCTTGCAACTTCGGTGGACTAGTCTTCTTTCCACCGAAGACTTGTCAAATCTCGGTGGAAACCACTTCGATACTAAAGGCTCAAGACAGAAGATCATTTATTATGGGACAATATCTTCCAGCAGAGAAAAGTGACAGTTTGTCTTTTTATCCACCTTCAGTTAAGGTCCCTATTATCTGCTCAAGCTACTCTGTCTGCACCTAGTGAAAAGTGACAAGGACTTCACAGTTCTCCTGAAGTCAACATTATCAGCATATGTGAAGATGACAAGTGTCCCAAGCATTTAATGCTTGGGCACTCCTTGGCACTATAAAAGGAGAAGTGCTCTTCATGCAATTCTCACGCTTTTAAAGAAATTCTCTCAGTGCAAGAAACCTTCTTTTAAGCCTTAAAACTCAATAGCTTTGCTCTTAGTGTTCTTAGTTGTTTTGTTGTATACTTTGTGTAAGATTGTTAGAATAGTTTATCTGTTCTTTTCGCAACAATCTTAAGTTTTCTGTGTGTAATTCTTTTGAAAGTTTTTCAAATATAAGAATTAAAATTGTGAAATTTTTGTGTATTGTATTCAACCCCCCCTTCTACAATACTTGTTAAGCCATCTGGGACTAACAAGTGGTATCAGAGCAGAAAGTTTAATTCCATAAACTTGATCTGCGATGGCTGCCTCTTCTTCTTCTACTGTTGAAAACTCTTTTCAAAATAACTTCTCTGAAAACGGCTCTATTTCAAAACCTCCTAAGTTCAATCCCAACAACTTCTCTTTGTGGAAAAGCCGCATGATGCTATTCATGGAAGGAGTGGATACTAGATATCCAACCATTCTCAACGAGGGACCCATTATCCCCAGAGTTTGGGCTCGCTATGACACGCAGAGGCCAGGCAAAGAGGCCTTTGAAAAGGAAATCTCAAGTGATTCTGATGAGGAAAAATCCAGTGCTACTGGTCGGTATATTCTCAAAAATCCTAAAAAGTATACTGATGAGGAGAAACGTTTAGTTACTCTTGACTCCAAGGTAAGAGCTATTATTGCTCTCTCTCTTCCTGATGAGGTCTACCACTCTTTGGTGAACTTTGAAACTGCCAAAGAAATGTGGACCACTCTATGTGTTCTGTACGAAGGTACAGAGGAAGTCAAGAAATGCAAAAAGATTGGTCTTATCAGAAAGTATGAACTATTTTCTTTTGAAAAAGGAGAATCTCTTCCTAGTTTCTATAACCGCTTCAACTCTCTTTTAAATGATCTTAAGTTGTTGGGCAGAGTCTATGATAATGAGGAAGTCTTGTGCAAGTTCATGGATTGTCTCCCAGATTTTTGGGAAAATATATGTACTTGCATCAAAACTACCAAGGACCTTGAGTTCATGCCCTTAACCGTATTATATGGTACTCTTTTCAACTTTGAGCAAACCAAGCTTCAACGGAAATCTTTCATCAAGGAAATAAAGAGCTCCTCTATAGCTCTTGTTAGTGAAAGTTCCAAGAATTCTCAAAATCTTCCTAGAATCACCTATCCTTCATCTGACTCTGACAATGACAGCCAAACAAATGTAACCCACCAAACGGAAGCATATCTTAGTGATGCTGATGATGAAGGTGAGGATATCATGGTTGAACAGTTGTCGGATGAGATGGCAATGATGGCCGGTTCTAAACACAAGTTTCGTCCCTTCAACAAATCTCGAAGTCTTAGAAAAACTTCATCTTTCAAAACTTCTTCTGACAAGTCCAATGAGGAATGCTACAACTGTGGCAAGAAAGGACATTTTGCATCTGAGTGTAGAAGCAAGCGTATCTCCAAGTCCAAATTTGCTTCTTCTGACAATCCCTCTTCAAAAAGGGAAAAATCCAAACACATGCCTTTCAAATCAACCTTTCCCAAAAAGGAGTCCCCACCATCCCTCTTAAATCATCAGGAGCGTGCCGAGAAATATAAGGCCAAGTACAAGAAAGAGAAGGAAAGGAGTGAGGGTCTAGAGAGAAAAGGGAAGGGTCTCATGGCAGAAACCCACGATTGGGACGACGAAGACACCTCCGACAGTGATTCTCAGAATAGATGCTTCGTGGCCATCTCAGAAGAAATGGAAGTTTCCGAAAGGGCCACTTCACCTATGGCTCTAGTGGCAACTGGGTGCTCCACAGCCTACGCTCAGGTACATCCCTTCAATAATATGTCTGATATTGAAAAGATCAATGCCTATGAATCTTTAACTCAAGATTTTTATTCTGTTAAAGACAGTAAGAATAGAAAATCTGTTCAAGTGAAAGAGCTCAAAGCTGAACTTGAAATTTGCGTGTCTAAGCTTAAAAGGTTTGAGGAAATAAAAATTGAGCTTGAGGACTTGAAAACAATAAATCATGTGATCTCAAAAGAAAAGAACTCTCTCTTTAAGAAACTAAAAAGGGAACAAGAAGTCATCAAAAATGGTCAAGCTCTTCCAAAAATCTTGAACAAATCTTTCAAAGTCAAATCTGTAGTTCAAACAAGTTCGGTCTAGGATTTGGAAAAACTGATGTTTGTGAGTCCACTCTTGCTCTTGTTCCCCCCACCAATGCTTGTGATGATCTCTCTGATTCCAGCTCTTGTGATTCCATCTCTTTGAACTCGTTAGATCTGTGTGAAGCCTTAAAGTATGGGATATCCTTAAAGGCCAAAGACTCCTCATTGCAAATTATTGAGAAGCAAGATTCAAATGACGTTTCCAAACCCATCCATGATCAGCTCAAATTTTCAGTCATGGATGAAGCCTCCTCCTCAAACTCTGCAAAAGCTAATCCTTCCAAAAGATCTAAACCCACCGATCTCATCTCCTTTGTGCCCACCGATCCCACAATCTATGACCCTCCAATTCCTCTTCATGAAGTGTTGAAATCTATTCACATAGATACCTACACCGAACCTAAGCCCTCAAAGATCCCCAAAAGAGAAACTCCTGTTCACTCAAAAAGGATTTCCTGTGCTGACAAAGGAAAATCGGTAGTCAACTGCATGGCAAGCTCTCATCCCAAAAGTTCTACCCCAAACATTCCCTCTTACAACACCTATGTACCTAGATCTGTGCTTTTAAGAAAATCAACTTCCAAAGATTTATCCAAAGGAATCCTTGGGTCCAAGCCCCCTGCTCTGTTCTCCTCTAACAAGGTTATAAGAACAAATGATAAAAGCCAAAACATGAAAAATGCTAAAAAGGTTTTTATCTATAGAAAATGCTATAACTGTGGTGACACTTTTCATATGGCTAAGGACTGTCCCAAGGATAGGATTGATAGATCCAAGCTTAAGGAATCAAGCTCTTCTAACCCCAAAGGACCCATTACAAAATGGGTACCAAAGAACTAATATGTGTTTGCATGCAGGCTTTTGAGCACCATCAAATTTGGTATTTAGACAGCGGGTGCTCACGCCATATGACGGGAAACAAGTCTCTTCTCATCAACTATGTGCCGGGAAAAGGTCCATCTGTAACCTTTGGTGATAATTCTAAGGCTTACACCAAAGGATACGGGACTCTCTCTAACGGATCTGTAACCTTCAACAAAGTGGCTTTTGTGGACGGCCTCATGCATAACCTTCTCAGCATTAGCCAACTGTGTGATCTTGGATACAAAGTTATCTTTGAACTTTGTGTCTGCTCCGTGGTAGACAAACAATTCAATGTGGTATTATCGGGAAGACGGATGGAAAATGTCTACGTCATAGATATGGGGCAATCCAATTCTTCTTCAAATGTCTGCTTTGTGTCAAATGATGCATCCAAAAGAAACTGGTTGTGGCACAAACGTCTTTCTCATCTAAACTTCAAGACCTTGCATAAAATTTCCAACAAAGAGCTGGTGACGGGCATGCCAAAGTTGAACTTTGTCAAAGAGAAGCTGTGTGATGCATGTGAAAAGGGAAAGCTCACCAAAACATCCTTCAAGACGAAGCAATGCTCTTCCATCACTCTTCCTCTTCAATTGCTGCACATGGATCTATGTGGACCAGTCAGCACTCCAAGTCTTGGAGGCAAAAGGTATATTCTTGTTATTGTTGATGAATTTACCAGATATACTTGGGTGTTCTTTCTCAGGTACAAAAGTGATGCTACTGAAGAAATCATCAACTTTGTCAAGAAAAATGAAGTTCTCAATGGCCAGCTTGTCCGCTCGGTAAGAAGTGACAATGGCACTGAATTCAGAAATAGTGCTCTTGAAGACTTCTTCACCAAGAAAGGGATCTCTCAGAACTTCTCCGCTGTTCGTACTCCTCAGCAAAATGGAGTGGTGGAAAGGAAAAACAGAACACTGTGTGAGGCCGCTAGATCCATGCTGAGCGAATCAAATCTCCCCACCTATTTTTGGGCCGAAGCTGTGAATACTGCCTGCTTCACTCAAAACAGGTCAGTAATATCCAAAAGACATGATAAAACCCCGTATGAAGTTTTTCATGGTAGAAAACCAAATATTGGCTTTCTTCATGTCTTTGGGTGTATCTGCTTTATTCTTAATGATCGTGAAAATCTTGGGAAGTTTGATCCCAAGGCAGATGAGGGAATATTTGTTGGATACTCCTTATCCTCCAAAGCTTATAGGGTGTACAATCTCAGAAGAAAAAGCATTGATGAGTCCATCCATGTCAAGTTTGATGATCTCAGATGTTCCTCACTTTCAAGTGATGAGGATGATTTACACAGATGGATTTCATCATGTATTGGTGATACCCCCTTAGTCACTTCCACCGATATCTCCTCTATTCCCTCAAATCCATCCATCTCAAAAAACCCAGCTGGATCACTCTCTCCCACCGAAATTGATCAACCCATCTCTCACACCAATATCCCTATTTCCACCGAAACTCTACACCGAAGCCCTTCTTCCATCCCTAATCCCACCGAAAATCACATGGCTTCCACTACCGAAAATCCCATTTTACACCAAACCTCTGATC
Source organism: Saussurea involucrata (assembly GCA_033807775.1). Classification (NCBI taxonomy): domain Eukaryota; kingdom Viridiplantae; phylum Streptophyta; class Magnoliopsida; order Asterales; family Asteraceae; genus Saussurea; species Saussurea involucrata. The sequence continues at coordinate 94,865,947 of CM066312.1, read as the reverse complement.
CCACTACTCCATTTCACTCTACTCCTCATACCCCATCACCTTTACCCCCTGCTCTAAAATGGACCAAAGATCACCCCATAGATCAAATTATTGGTGATCAACAAGCAGGTGTCCAAACCCGCAGAGGAGTTGGAAATATTTGTCTCTATGTGAATTTCCTCTCTCTCTCTGAACCCAAGAAAGTGGATGAAGCTCTATCAGATCCTTGTTGGATCACTGCCATGCAAGAAGAACTTTCTCAGTTCCAGAGAAATAAAGTTTGGAGATTGGTTCCCAAACCCAGAAACAAGACAATCATTGGAACCAAGTGGGTATTCAGGAACAAAATGGATGAAGATGGTACTGTGATCAGGAACAAGGCCCGATTAGTAGCTCAAGGATACAGACAGGAAGAAGGCATTGACTATGATGAAACATTTGCCCCTGTTGCAAGACTTGAAGCTATAAGGATCTTTCTGGCTCATGCTGCCTACCGAAATTTTAGGGTCTTTCAAATGGATGTTAAAAGTGCCTTTCTCAACGGGGAACTTGCAGAAGAAGTCTACGTGAAACAACCTCCTGGCTTTGAAGACCCAGCTCATCCAAACTTTGTGTACAGACTTGACAAAGCTTTGTATGGTCTCAAGCAAGCTCCACGTGCTTGGTATGACACTCTTGCCAACTTTCTTCTCAAGCATGGATATTCCAGAGGTAAAATTGACAATACTCTTTTCATCAAAGAAACCTCAGGTAATATCATTCTTGTTCAAATCTATGTTGATGACATCATTTTTGGTGCCACTGATGAATGCCTATGTGATGAGTTTGCCTCTCTCATGATGAGTGAATATGAGATGAGCATGATGGGAGAGCTTACATTTTTCTTGGGCCTTCAAGTCAAACAATCTTCAGAAGGAATTTTTATAAATCAAAGCAAATATATTCGGGACCTTCTGAAGAAATTTAACTTTCTAGATAGCTCTCCTATGAAAACTCCCATGGCACCTCCCTTGAAATTGTGTGCCGATCTAAAAGGTGAATCTGTGGATGTTACTCTTTACCGAGGTATGATAGGCTCTCTTCTTTACCTAACTGCTAGCAGACCGGATATTATGTTTGCTACCTGTCTATGTGCTCGTTATCAGGCCAATCCTAAAGTATCACATTTAAAGGCTGTAAAACGAATTTTTCGGTATCTTAAGGGGACACTGCACTTGGGTCTTTGGTATCCCAAAGACTCGAGTTTTGAACTAATTGGTTATTCAGATTCAGACTTTGCAGGTTCCCAGATTGATAGAAAGAGTACTACAGGAAGCTGTCAGCTCCTTGGGGGAAAATTAGTAAGTTGGTCCAGCAAGAAACAAAACTCTGTATCAACCTCTACTGCTGAGGCTGAATATGTAGCTGCTGGGAGCTGCTGTGCTCAGATTCTATGGATGAGAAACCAACTAAGGGACTATAATCAATTCTTTTCTAAAGTCCCAATTCTATGTGATAATTCCAGTGCTATAGCTATAGCAAATAATCCTGTTCTTCATTCTAGATCTAAACACATCGATATCAGGTATCACTTCATCAGAGATCACATTTCCAAAGGTGACATTGAACTACACTTCATTCCCACCGATTTGCAGCTTGCTGATATTTTCACCAAACCTCTTGATGAAACCAGGTTCAACTTTCTCATCAGTGAACTTGGGATGTGCAATTTCCAAGAATAAATATGTGTTCATGCTCCACCGATCTCACATCGGTGGACACCTTCGTATCTACTTCTCTCTCTCCACCGATCTCTCATCGGTGGACAAACCTATGTGTCGAATCTTTTCTATCTCTTTTTCATCACCGCAGTCCCATTTCGGTAATAATCTCGAGTATCGGTGAAGCGTGCCTACCACCGAAGCACATTTCGGTGGAAATCTGTCCACCACCGAAATCTCATTTCGGTGGTCATCTCAAATCGGTGAAACTTGTCCACCACCGAAGTCTCAAATCGGTGGTCATCTCAAATCGGTGAAACTTGTCCACCACCGAAGTCTCAAATCGGTGATCATCTCATATCGGTGAAAACTGTCCACCACCGAAGTCTCAAATCGGTGATCATCTCATTTCGGTGGTACTATCCAAATTCGGTGAACCTTTCTATCACCGAAGCCCCATTTCGGTGGTACTATCCAAATCGGTGAAACCTTTCTACCACCGAAGTCCCACCGAACTTCCACCGATCGTCCACCGAGCGAACACCGAATCCTCCACCGAAGCTTCACCGAGTCTACACCGATTCACACGGTTCCCAAAGCCCACTTGTGACCACTCAATTGCTTTTGCGTCAGACCCTTCGCCTATCCGCCGCTCCTTGTCCCGATTCCTAATAACCCTTTCACCTCAAGAGCCGCATGTCCCCTCTTCCCATACAAAATCATCATCACAGTGCCTTATCATTTCCCTATATATACACATACCTCCCTTCATTTCTTCCCCACTCCTTTCTCACAATTCAAACCTGCAACTCTCTCTCCTCCAAACATATCTCTCTCATGGCATCCTCTCGATATCCAATTCCTACACGTTTTGAAGACCTCCGCTTCAACCAATGCAATCACGTTGCCCGCCTTGAATCCGATCCCGCTCATCCCGAGTTCTCTACTATCGCTAAATTTCTGTCTCGCTCTCCTCTTCTTCATGCCTTCTCATGCAACCCCAGGATGAGCAAAATGCTCATTAGTCAATTCTGGCTATCCTCCGTGTACGATCCCTCCAATGAGGCCATTCACGCCTCCATCTTCACCAATGCCAAAGGTGATCACGACCTCACTTTTGGGGTCGATGATGTTCGTCTAGCTCTCAAGATCGACGCCTTTTCCGACTATGAAGACATGTATTTGGATACCATCCATGAAGACATTGTTCTTACCACCGGTTATGTGCTCGACGACTCCTCCAAAAGCTCCAAAGGCCCCGGTACTCTTCTTCGCAGCAAAATGGGAGGCATTTGGAATTTCTTCTTCGCTCACGTTATCCATTGCCTCTCACGCAAAACAAGTGGGCATGACCAATCGCCCTCACACGTCAACAAACTCGCTCATGCCCTCATCTTCCAAAGGAAAGTTGACTTCGCCCAATATTTCTTCTCAGAGCTTGTCGAGGTCATCAAAACTCCCAAGAAGTGTTACGTTGCTTTTCCCCGCTTCATCTCCATGATCTTACAACACAAGCTTTCCAAAGCTTTGGAAACCGATCGCCGCTCTTCCTCGCCCCGGTTCTCGTATGAATGGTCATCTCCCGTTGTGGGCACCAAAACCCTCAACATCAAGCCGCTCGCCACCGATCGCCCATTACGCCCAGGTATGATTTCCTTCGCTCTATCTCCCGAACTTCGTTGGGGTGACGCGGAAATTCCCGGGTTTCGCCACCTGGAAATTCCCGAGGTCACTCCAACTGTTGTGGTCCCTTCTCCCCGGTCCCGAGTGACGTCGGGTGGCACTCAAAAGAAACGACAAAAGGCCACCGGCACCTCCGCTCCCGCTTCTCGAACCACGTCACCGAGAGATCCCTCGGAGACTTCCCCGGTTCACACCCCTTCTCACAAGCGGAGGCACTCACCCTCCCCTTCGGGATCTCTTCCAAAGAGGTCTCGGAAACCATCGGCCCAACCGACTCATCCAACCGTCGATTCTCCAAAATCGCCGGTTATTGAACTTCATCCCTCCGGGCCAAGGGTACCTGCTACACACCCCACCGTCTCCTCTGTTGCCTCTCGAAAGGCCTCAGTTACATTTCAGGAGAACCCCCCACATACCTCCCCACTCGACTCCTTGGGTGGTGGGGATGACCTCGAGATCTCTCCGCTCGAGGGTTCTGACTTCACACTACACAGCTTTACACCCGATCAGTTTTCGATCGAAGACATTGCACAACCCTCTAAGGGTTCCCCCCCAATTGCACCCTTTGATTTTTTTGATTTTCTTTTAGCGGACACTGGTTCTCCCCAAACCATCCCGTCCACCGAAGAACATCACACCGAGTCTCCCTCGTCCTCACACCAATCACCCCCCCGATCGCCTACTCCCCCCCGATCGCCTTCTCCCCCCCGATCACCTGCTCCCCCCCGAATGCTACAAACCGACGACTTGGTGCCTTACCTCCATATTCCCATTTCCGAACCTGACCCCCACCGACTACTCTTCCAGTTTCCCGAAATCGGTGGCCAAACTTCCCCGCACATTGACCGCACCTCTACCTTTCTTAAATCTACCATCACCTTAATCTCCCAAGCCAATTCCCGCATCTCTACCCTCGAGTCTCAGCTACCGCATCTTCTTCTTGATGCCATCACCGAAGCCCTACGCCCCATTCAAGAAAAATTATCTGCCCTTTCTACCACAGTGGAGTCCCTCTCCAAACCTTCCACCGACTCACCCAGTCCTGAACGTTCCCAGTGGGAAATGGATCTCGGTGATTTTGCCTTGGTTCCCCATACCACCGAAACGAGTCTGGCCTTCCTACACTCCAAGTTTGATAAGGCCTTCTATGAGTTAGGTTTCAAGTTGCCGGCTGTTCCTGAGGGGGAGAAAACCACGGCTCCACCGAAACTTCCATCCATAAAGAAACTTTCCAGTAACCAGCCTCCACCGAAACCCTCTCCACCGAAATCATCCTCACCACCGAAACCCTCCTCATCACCGAAACCTTTTTCTCCACCGAAACCCTCTTCTCCACCGAAACATGTCTCACTCTCACCGACCAATACTGGCTCCACCGAAGCTCTTGACCTTAATGCATCAGTTGAGGGGGAGCAGTCCAGCAATGCTTCCAAAGACAAAGGGAAAAGAATTCTTTCGGCCGAAGAATTGGCCAGAGAAGCAAAGAAGAAAAAGGATCTGGCAAAATATGGGGCTCGACCGAAGGACGCTGAAACTCTCAAACTCAAGCCTGCTTCTCAACCAATCACCACCGAACTTGGCCTCTCTGATCAAGAAATTGAGGAAGCAAGAATAGCTCAAATCGACTTAGACAAATCCAGAGATCTTTCTCTCAAAGCTGCCGCAGAAGAAGCTTCAAAAGTCAAGTCCACCGATGCCATCCAAACACAGAAATCGGTGCTCAGTGCCTTGGAACAACAAAAGAATGAAGAAATTAATTGGTACAAAAAGACCATGCACCACCGGAGCTATAGGTCACAAATTTCTTCAGTAAAGATTGCCACCTCCAAGGCAAATCCTCAAGACATCAGATTGATTATTAACTGGGAAGATGGTTCTATGAAGAGTGTAAAAGAAAGCCATCTCCAACTCTTCGGTCTCTCGGAATGGTATGAAATCACTCAACACCTCGTCAGGAGTCCAAATCCAAGGAAAGACATCTTTGTCAAATACATTGATGGTCTAATGAATAAGATGAAGGAGATCAAAAGAAAACATAACATCATTCTCTCCACCGAAGAAAGAGCCAAACTGCTGTCTCTGAAAGAGAAAATCATCCTCCCCAAGGTCAAAAATCCTCCTGACTCAGTCTTCAAGGAAATGGCAAGAGAAGGTAAAATCCCAAATGTAAGCAATCTTAACCTTACCATTCCCACCTCTGTTCCCTATCCTACCACAACCTTGAGCCTCTCACCAATACCAGGATTATTCTTCAACGACGGTCTCGGTCGTCGGGCATTCTTCAGATTTGCCCAGATGTCCATAGCCGATACCATATTTCTGGAAGGCATTCACAACCTCTTTCCGAACATCCCCGAAGCTCAACCGTTCTATAGAAACTTACTGGATGAAATCAAGCGCCGCAAAACCTCAAAGAAGTAAGTTCTCTCCATTTAGTACTTGTAAAAGTTAATTTCTCTTTTTGTAAAAATTGTACGAGAACTTATCTTAATACAAGTATCTCTATTTGAATTTTATTTCCGTACATACTTCATTTTTTCGTTACCTGTAAATACTGTACATAGTATACATACGCATACAAAAGAAAAAGGTCAAAAAGATCAAAAAGAATGGTCTATGTGATAAGAACCCAAAAGAGTAAAAAGGGTCAAAAACGCACTTGCTTTTATTTACTCTTGAATATTCTAAGATAAGGAGCTCAAATTCAAATAGGGGGAGATTGTTGGGTCACCAAGGATTTGAAATTGACTCACCGATGTTTTCCCTAAAACTCCTACTTAGAATATTTTAGCTCAGTTCTTTGAATGACTTGTACAAGATAGCAAATGTTCGGTGAAGTCGAAGATCAACCGAAACCAAGCTTGAAGACTCTCTACTTGTGGAAAATAGAAGACTCTCGGCAACTTTCAAACAAGTCATCACCACCGAAATCCCTTGACATTTCGGTGACCTTCTCTCCACCGAAGTTATAGGACATCTTCGGTGGCCTTCTCCCACCGATGACCCTTTCGGTGCTCCTCTCACCACCGAAATATACATGTAATTTCGGTGGTCCTCTCACCACCGAAATATACTTGTAATTTCGGTGGTCCTCTCACCACCGAAACATGCTCGTAATTTCGGTGGACTAGTTACCACCGAAACCTGCTTGCAACTTCGGTGGACTAGTCTTCTTTCCACCGAAGACTTGTCAAATCTCGGTGGAAACCACTTCGATACTAAAGGCTCAAGACAGAAGATCATTTATTATGGGACAATATCTTCCAGCAGAGAAAAGTGACAGTTTGTCTTTTTATCCACCTTCAGTTAAGGTCCCTATTATCTGCTCAAGCTACTCTGTCTGCACCTAGTGAAAAGTGACAAGGACTTCACAGTTCTCCTGAAGTCAACATTATCAGCATATGTGAAGATGACAAGTGTCCCAAGCATTTAATGCTTGGGCACTCCTTGGCACTATAAAAGGAGAAGTGCTCTTCATGCAATTCTCACGCTTTTAAAGAAATTCTCTCAGTGCAAGAAACCTTCTTTTAAGCCTTAAAACTCAATAGCTTTGCTCTTAGTGTTCTTAGTTGTTTTGTTGTATACTTTGTGTAAGATTGTTAGAATAGTTTATCTGTTCTTTTCGCAACAATCTTAAGTTTTCTGTGTGTAATTCTTTTGAAAGTTTTTCAAATATAAGAATTAAAATTGTGAAATTTTTGTGTATTGTATTCAACCCCCCCTTCTACAATACTTGTTAAGCCATCTGGGACTAACAGGAGACCCAAGATAAAAAATCATTCGGAGGGTTTTAGAAACAGTAGGAGGCAAACTTTTTTTTTGCCAATTAGATTTGCCTCTTAGTGATTCATAGGTTGCCTCTTAATGGAACTATTAAGATAAACAAACACCCCCTAATATATGTACATTAGACTAACCCGTAATTAGCTATATTTAAAATTAGATTGCAATCTCAAACGTAATTTTACTTTCTTATTTGCATGAACTTTCATTTTTTTTTGAGTTTGTTAGCCTTTTTTAGCATTTTCTCATTTTGACTTACTTCGTTTAAACACAATTACACAAATGTTTAACTAGATTATAAAATGATGTATCAAAGTTTCAACTTGATCAACCCGACCAACCCAACCTAACTCGCACAGTCTGGGTTGTAGTTTTGGCCGAGTTGGGTTGTGTTGAGGTTTTTTAAACCTTGAGTACGGCTATTCAAATGACTTCAATCCGACCAACCCAACCCATGTGCATTTGTGTATCCATCGGACTCGAACATGAGATTTAACGGGGCAAAATGAATTTGATCCACATAGTTTGGGCTTGTTACGAAATTGGTCCCTCAACTTTGTTGATTATACATTAAGATTTAAGGTTTGCACTTTTTATTGGATTTGGTCCTCCTTTTACCCGTGATTCATCATCTTTGTTAACATCGTCATTTTACAAATTTTATTTATTTTTAATAAATGCTTAATCTTCCTACCTACAATCTAAATAACCATAAAGCGTCAATAACCCCAATGCGAGACAACACAAAGTTTTCCTTGTGGTATTTTCATATGTACATGGTCTCACATGTTTAATAATACGTTAGGTTGATGGGTTGGGTCACTTTTTAGCACCCCTGATTTTTATAGTGACCGATATGTAGTTTTCTAAAGTTTAGGGGCCAAAATTAAAACACCGTTCTCATTTGTAACCATTTGTTTAAACCCTTGATGGGAGATGTGTTGCGATTTTCATGGGGAAAAGGAACGATTACTCTATTGCCGCCATGGAAGAAATGATCGAAGAAGAAAACAATGAACCTAAAATTACTCCAAAACGGATACAACTTGAAGAAATCGTAGAGGAGGAAGAAGATCGAATCAGTGGTTTACCAGATTGCTTACTTGTTGAAATCCTCTCTCGTTTACCCTCTACAAAAACTGCCATTAGAACAGGTACACTCTCCAAACGATGGAAATATCTCTGGACTTCGGTTTCTACCCTCATTTTCCAACACCCTCACGAAAATCACCGCTCCGATTTCATATCGTTTGTCAACAAAACCCTAACTCAGCGTCGTCAATCGAAGCTCAACAAGTTTGAACTCTATATCAGGTAAGAATAAACATGGTACCGTACCATTTTTTTGTCAATACCGTGTACCAACCAATTATAATTAGTATGCCAAAAATTATACCAACCAACTCTACTTTACTTGGTATCAACTTTATTTGGTACCAACATTTTTTTGTTGGTACATGTTACGGTTTTGTACCAACATCTTAAACGTTGAAATTATATTTAAATGAATTAATACAAATTGATGATACAAACCAACTGGCTGTCTTGTTCAGCATTGCGTTTGTGAAGAGAAGATATTTAGGGAGTTAGAGTTTCATATAATCGTATTTGCTTAGTTGCATTGAGAAGAAAAAACAGAAGAGTTAGGAGATTAGATGTTTTGGAATAGGAAGTCAAGGGCATGCTTTTTAGTGAGTTGTAAGTCAATATCCAACAACCCATGTTTGAGACCCATTAAAAAAATCTATCAATATTTTCTCTGCATCAAATCATTAATAAATATATATTTTATTTTATTTCCTATTTAATAAATAATTAAAAATAATGTATATATATATATATAAGTCGGTACGGTACGATATTACCGTGGTACACGATTTTCAGTACCACGTACAACTAAGTTTGTGAAGTTGGTAGTACCAACCAACTTAATACCAACCAATTTAGTTGGTACCATTTAAATTGGTATGGTTGATATTGAATCGGTTGGTTTGTCATGGTACAATTTTGACACTCCTAATATTGACACCCCTAAAATCAGGTACGATATTCTATTCGAATCGGAAGTGAATAATTGGATTCGTTATGCTATAAGTTGTGAAGTTGAAGAGCTCGAATTGGCGTTATGGATTATGGATTTCGAACCTGGATTTCTATTGAATGAATATTTCGTCACCAATTCATGTTTCACCGATCTCAAATTGGCAGGCTGCATATTCAATCCAAGTGGATCGATTAGTTGGAAAAGCCTTAGGAATTTGTGTATTTCCTTTAACAATTTAGATGGAGATTTGATTGAAAAAATATTATCCGGAAGTCCTTTGTTGGAAACTCTGGAGTTGGAAAGTTTCTATGGTTTCCAGCGACTCGATCTTACTTCCAAAAGTCTTAAGAACTTGGTGTTCAATGGATATGATGATCCTGAAGATCAAGTTCGTGTAGATATTATTGAAATCAATGCCCCAAATCTTTTGTCACTCGCAATTGAAGGTAATTTGATGTTATGGAAGCTAGAGTTGCTAAATGTGTCTTCATTAGTCGAAGCTACGTTAGAATTTATATATAGTGGGTATTATGACATAGCCCCTGAATTAGAAGAAGAAGGGATGCTTGAAGAACTTATACAAAGCCTTCACCATGTCAAGAAGCTTAAGATTGGAGATGTCTGTTGTGAGGTAAAACTTTCTTTTCTTTTGACAATTTTACGTACAATCATTAACTTTAGTTGTACTTTATTCATTATTCTTTGATAAACCTGTTCAAGTATGCTTAATTGAAGTCACATAAACTCTGAAAACTGTGAAGATCATCAAACCATATTTCATGGAATGTTTTTGAGGGATTTGGATTTCATGGAAGGATTGGGAATCAGAAGGATTTGGAATGGAATTGAATTCTGTTATTTCTAAAAATAAATTGTAAAAAATTATAAAAATACCTTTTCATTAATTGATTATTACAAACAAGTGTTTATTATGGTATTTTAAAGCATTATTAGTTTATTATAGACAAATCCTATGGAATCCCACAAAATACCAACTACCCCTCCCATGTTTGTGGGATTTCAACTCCAAGCATTCCTCCAAACCAAACATAGGATTGGAAGAGAATTCAGTTCCAAATCCTATCAAATCCTGCAATCCAAGCCGGTGTGGTTTCTTGTTGTTAATCTAGATTGTATGTATTGTAAATATTTTCTTTTGACAATTTACGTCTTTGTAAAAATCACTCGTAGTACTTTATTGGTTTTTCTTTGATAAACTTGTTCGAGTATACTCGATTGAAGTCAAAGATTTGTACTTAAACACAACAGAAACTCTGAAACCCCGTGAAGATCATTAAACCATACATGCATATTGCAGAAGAAACCGCAAACCACCTCAGAATTTCTTCTCAAAAGTCAAAACCCAAGTGTTTGCTTTCTTGTTATTAATCTTTGTTGTGGGTGTTTCCTCAATGGTCTACTTAGAGCTCGTCGATGGAGCATGAATGTCTTTGCTTTTGCCTCTTAGATGTCTCTGCTCTTCTTAATGGGTGTCATTGAAAGTTATATAACTTTAGGCTATGTTTGGCAAAGTAGTTGATAAGCTAGTTGTTGGCTGGTTAGCTAGATGACATGCTAGTCACGTTTGGTAAAAACTAACCGATAAGTTAAATGACAATGTAAAGCGACCTAAAATGATATGTTGAAAAAATAATTGGAAAAAGTCCCCGGAGCTTATTGCAACGTTTCAAAAAGCTAGTTAATAAGCTCAAAAGGTAAGATAGCTTATGGTTGGCGAACATTGCGTTAGTTGCCCTGTTTTATATATATAGGGTTGGGTTTTGGGGAGAAGTGCCAAATTTGGTGATAAGCGTGAGAAGTGGTTATCAACCGTTGGATGAGAAATGGACGAACATCTGGATGAGATGCACGGAGATAAGATGTACCGAGATGCACCGGATCAGTTCCCTTTTAAACCGCAATTCATGGGAGGGTATTTGATTAAAAGTGATCAACGGTTTAAAAGTACTTCTCACACTTCTCACCAAAAATGACACTTCTCAGTTCAGGGGAAAACCTTAAAAAAATGGAAAACTGAGGAGGAACACCCTGGTTCATCCGGACGATATGCACTTGTGCATACAAGTAATTTGTAACATGCACACGTGCATAATGTACACGTGCATATAAAACCAAAAAACAACTTAATTTACTTGTATGCACAAGTGCATACCGTCCAGATGATGGGATACCAAGGCGTTCCTCAATTTTCCTTTTTTTTAGGTTTACCCTTGAACCTCCCTCTCTCTCTCTCTCTCTATATATATATATATATATATATATATATATATATATATATATATATATATGTGTGTGTGTGTGTGTGTGTGTGTATGCATTGCACCATTCTCATTTTTGTTCTCTACTCATTCCTTATTTTTGTTGGTAGGCTCTCTCTCGTTTGGAAGCTAAAGGTTTCATTTGTCCATCAAATGTGAAGCTTCCTGATTATTATACCTCAGCTTTTCACTCTGATAGATTCGGTTGAAAGCGGAGATTGGGAGGTGGTCTTGCTTGACCATGGTCTTAAAGGGGATGAATGTAATTGATTGATGTCACATTGAGTTCATGTTTATGCTATACATGATTAGTGCATTCCAAATGCTTATAAATTTGTTACTCAAATGGGCTTTTGATTGAGCAGATTCTGAATTGCAAAAAGCTAATTGTTAGCTGCAAATTGTGAAAAATATTTTTGGTTCATAGCTTAAAGAACATTTGGGCTAAATCTTTAGTCCATGGTTTCCTTATTCAATGATAAAGCCTTTTGAGATGGTATAAGTTGGTTGATGTTTTATGCTCATCTTAGTTATGGTGTCTAGGTCCGTTTGTGAGTGACATAGCTAATATTGTGGGACTTTGAAGATAACAACCAGGTGGCGACCTATGGAGATGAGACTCAAGGTCTCATTTTGATTTTACTTCGTTTAAACACAATTACACAAAGATTTAGTTAGATTGTAAAATGATGTACCAAATTTTCAAACTGATCAACCGGCCAACCCAACCTAACCCGCATAGTTTGGGTTGGGTTGGGTTGGGTTGTAGTTTTGGTTAAGTTGGGTTGTTTTGAGATTTTTAAATTTCAAACATTGGGTTAGGTTGTTCAAATATCTTCAACATGGTCAACCCACCAAACCCATGCATTTGTGTGGATTAGAACATTAGATTTAACGGGGCAAAATGGATTTGGTCCATATAGTTTGGGGTTGTTACGGAATTGGTCCATCAACTTTATTTATTATAAGCTTTGGGGTTTGTACTTTTGTTGGATTGGAACATGAGATTTAACGGGGCAAGATGGATTTGGTCCATATAGTTTGGGGTTGTTACGAAATTGGTCCACCAACTTCATTTAGTATAGACTAAGATTGCGGTTTGTACTTTTGTTGGATTTGGTCCCTCTTTTTAAAGGTGATTCATCATCTTTGTTAACATTGTCTACAAAATTTCTTTATTTTTAATAATTTTTTTAATCTTCATCTTCTTGATAAGAACATTAAGAACATCAACCCTACAATCTAAATAACGATATATCTGATCTAAAACCTAAATCAAATTAAACCATTCATGTTCAAACCTAAGATTTTTTATTGATTTATGTCTAGCCTGTTGTTCTTTTTTTAATACCTTTTCATAGGAAAAATTACACATATTTTCACATCTAGGATTTACATATACAACATATATCACTGTCTAGAACCTACCGGAGTCGTAGCAAAAGCGAGTCTTCATAGGGCAATTATCACTGCTTATGGATCCGAACCTGGGTGATCTATCCATGACCAAGATGAAGCTTGGTAAGATTTTCTATCAAGTCATATGTAACAAAATCTCAATAATGAGCAATCCCAAAAATCAAATTTGATCCGGAGGTGGGGGAATGTGTCATGAACAACTAAGCGTTGACTTGTCCTCTTCCTCATCTCGAACTAGGATCGGGTTTGGAGGTGGGGGGAGGGGTTACGAATTTAAGCAAAGAAAATGGGTACTAGGTTTTTGTTTGAGCAAAGTAGACGTAATTAATTTCATCCATTTGGATGTTTGATTAAGGGGCCATTTACCCAAACGCTTATCCGATAAACGCTTAACAGTAAAAGTCAACACTCTCACTTACCTTACCATGTAAGACTCTAATCTATTAAAACGACATTGTATACAATAATTTATCTGGTAAGCGCAAAGAGGGTAAGGGTCGTCACCCTTGCTTGCTGGGTAAGACTCTTGACCCTTGTCATCGCTCTTACCGAGTAAGAATTTCGGTCCTTGCCATGTTCATCCGGTAAGGCCTAGTAAGCGCTTAGCAAACAAGCCATAAGCCTTACAACTTCTAATCCTTTTCCAAGTTTCTCCAATTGACAAAGAACGACATTGATGCCATAAGTAGAAACCACTGTGACCATACATGTAATTATTTCGTTTAAAGAACACAATCCATAATAAGTATACAACAACATGGACTACAAACGAAATTTACTTTTAAACAAAGTATATAAAAAGGTGAACATTTTATTCTCCTTGACACTAATATCATTATTTTTTTAGGTTTTTTAACCATTAGAATTTCACATGAAACAATACATGCATTGCGATATAGTATTGTTTCATATGTGAAATAACACCAGATATCATGTTTTTCAATGTACTTTTCTTTTACTCGTAAACAACATATGGTTTCTCATGGTTTATATATATATATATATATATATATATATATATATATATATATATATATAAAAGTTGTTTCACGCGTTCTATAATAAAGTGTTATTTCACATGAAAAAGGAAAAGATCCCATCTTTTCCAACAACAACAACAAAAAAGCGGAGAATGGAGGGTGGATTTTTTTGTGACTTCTGATCCTTTATACTATTCGATCTTATGTTAACAAAGAAAACCCTAATGTGAAACAACACTATTATGTGATACTCATATGTTAAAACATAGTGTACATGGTCTCACATGTTTAATAATGCATTGTTGTTTCACATGTGAAACAGTATAGGGGTTTAACATGTACGATGTAATCTTGTTTCACATGTGAAACAACACAAGGTTTTATGTGTGTTTGTTTTCATATGTTTTACAACGGAACGCGGTGAAACAACATAGGGCTTCACATGTTTTTATGTAACATTGTTTAACAGGTGAAACCGCACATACTTTCACCTATTTTACAATACATTATTATTTCAATAAAAAAAAACAAATACAATAACACATTATATATTTTGAAGTCTATTTAATCAACATTGAAACGATCTACATCAACAACCAATTTGATAAACATATATTTCAAATGCAATAACACATTACATGTTGTTTCACCAAAACAAATACAATAATACATATCAGCCTTAGCGTATTTCATGATCTAGAACCTTTAAGTTTTGAACCATCCTCCTCTAATTACTTTTATTTGCAAAACATATGTGGTGTTGATGATTTTTCATGAGGACTTCCATTGTTATCATCTGCAACCTGTGATTCACTTGCACTTGTTAGATTCATCCAACGGGTCAAAAACTATGGTTCACGTCGTCTAGTTGCATAAAGAAGACAAATAAACGAGTGCAACAACGCACCAACAAACAAAATAATAAACAAGTTCAATAGCATACCTATAAACAAATTAAGGGAAATATATATATATATATATAAGAGTTGGATCTTTGTTGTGTGCGTTTCAACTAATGGTTGCACATTGAATTAGATAGGTGAATAAGCATTCAAATCGAATTCAGATTGGGTTTTTTTTCGGTTGTATTAAGATGCAATAATTTCAAAACTGTTATTGAATGAAACTCAATGTGTTCATTAAGGAATTGCAAATCATGGCACATATTTAATTATCTCATATGATTTTCCCTATATATAATATAAACTAAGAATTATGCATGAATTTTGATAAATATAATATGGAGAACGGATGAACAAAGGTGCAACAACAACAACGAGGAGGAGGAAGATAGAGCAACAACAGGAACAGTAGCAACAATAACGACGTGGATGAAGAGTGATCAAAAGGTGAATCCATAAACGACATGACCATAAAACCAAAGGGTAGTATAGCTCAATCAATAAAGCCAAACTAGTTGATAGCTTAATCATTAAGCTACAAATAAATACTTTGAACGAATAATCCTTATACCATTAAGTTTATTATTATTATAGTATAATACACAAAAGACACCCACCTTCATGACATTTATTTGAACAAAATGGACTAGTGGTTTTTTGTATTTACCATATACTTTTTGTCTTGACCAACACATCATGTGGTTTGGTGGTTGTGTATGCATTGTAGAGTGATGGACCATGGCATTGTAGCTAGATTGGTGATATAATAAAACTCATTTCAAGAGGTTGTAACCAATTAATTTAAAACTTTAAATAATATAAATTAAATAATTGCCTGAAATATGTTAATACAAGTAACTGGATATTGACAAATATCTACTTTGGTTTTAAATTCGAAAACAAAAACAAAGCAATCAATCTACATACACTCTACACTATGATGACCCTTCTAGCTTTGTTTTCTATTACTATCTATCCATTTCTTGAACCCTACAAAAAATAGGGAACGTTCTGTGCCAGCCTTTCACCAGGGTGGCAAGATGCAACATATTAGAGCATCCGCAGTAGTGAGGTTCTTAGCCACCTCACCACTTGTGTATAGGTCCATGGTTTTTAATACCATTGAAGAAGGAAATGTTTTTGCCACCTGAAAGGGAAATGTTCATGCAGACGAACAGCTTCATGCTAAAAATTAGTGGGGCCCCATTCATGTACCTCTCTCTCTCTCCACCACTCACATTCCATTTTCTTTTCTTTTTTCCTTTTTTAATATCATTTTTGTGTGGTACATATATATTTATATCAAGGTTTTAGAACAGTGATTTATATATAATAATACAAGATAATAATATTGATAATTTTATTTTATTTGATATTTCTTTGCTATTTAAATAAGAGTAATATTTATTAATAATACATTATTGTAATATTATAAATTTATTAGATAATATTTTAAATAAGTATAAATAAAAGTGATATTTATTAATAAGTATTTTTTAAATATTATAATTTTTATTATTGTATTTTTTTTATTTTATAAACTATGAACCGGTCCATGATTTTTGAATAAAAGGTTTATGAGATATGTATGAAAAAGAAAAAACTGATGTGACAGATAGAGAAAGCTGATATGGCAAGATCATGAATTTCTAAGAAGTTCATGATTATGGATGCTCCTAGAGCTCTCATGAGAACCCGTCTTCGACCTGCCATCTACAAGGATCAATAAAGAAAAAGACGGGACAAAAACTAACCCAAACTTCCTCGCTAGCCATTTGTAAAATTGGATATCTTTCCAATAAACTTTATATAAATTGTTTTAGATTTATAAACTTTTGCCAAAAAGGGTATATGACCTAAGGCCATCCGTAACCCAGCGGGGATGGGCTCGGGATGGAGGGCGGTATGGTGCGGGATGGGGTACGCCTCATGCGGTATCAGCGGGAAGGGATGGAATGCGGGATCCCCACCCCGTTTCATCCCGAAGCATTTAAAAAAAAAGGTTTGGTCCAATAAGAAGTCAACACGTGGATTAGATAAATGAAATAAGAATTAAAATAAATGAGGTGGCAAAAGGGTTTGAGGGAATGGGGTACGGGTGTTTAGGGATCGAGTGAGGGATGGAAGAAAAGCTGATGTGGCGCTGATATGGAGTGGAATATTTGAAAGATTCCCTCCATGGGGTACTGATGGCCTAAAAAGGAAAAAATTAGGTCCCACTTTTTGTTGATATCTAGTTCAAAGATTCATCCAAAAAATAAATTTATTATCTTTTTTTTCTTAACTTTTTTATGCCCTACATATATTTAATTATTATAAAATTTGTTTGTTATTTTAATAAATTAAATTACTAAAAACACACGTGCCATCATCAAAAGGAATTGATTGAGAGAATATTTTCCTAGTATTAGAATTTACCATAATGAATGTTTTCTTTTCTTTGTAAACTTTTCCTTATTTAAAGGGCTTATGATTAATGAGAAAGATAGATTCATTCTTTCCATTCTATTGTGTTCTATTCAGTTTTCTCTTCAACACGTTATCAGCACGTATGCCCAATCAATTCAGCAATAGATTTTCGGTCTTCCAACTTCATCAATCAATCTCCAATAGTTCTACAATTCAAGTAAGCATTCTTATAGTTACGAGCTTCATTGATATAATTGCATGTAATGTTGTACTATCAATATATATATATATATATATATATTCTACAAATAAAATTCGTAAAAGAATTATTTGTATTCCAAACAAAAACAAAATTGATATCTAGTGCCAGAAATTAAGACCAGACATAAACCTTCGAAATAAGGATTTGAGTGACAAATTCCCTTTGTGTTCATCATAGGGTTTCCACTTTCCACTATGGCGGCTTTTATTTAGGATTTCTCTGTTTAAAGCGAAAATGCGAAATTGGCAGTTCTAACCCCTAAACTTTGGATTCTCATTGTTTATGGGTTTTTTTTCCAATCGTTAATATGTGTTTAATCTAAATGTTTTAAGCATATTATTTTTTCGGTAACTTATTTATTTAATTAATTTTCTTATGTATTTAGATGTTTTACCATAAGTTATGATTTTTTACATCAGTTACACTTCCACTTTTTATATTTATTTTGTTTTGATTTAATGTAAAAAGAAAAAGAAACTCCTTAAAATCCTACAATATCTAAATATGAAATATTCAATTTTAATTAGGCATGGTTATTTATGTGGATCAATTTGAGTTTATAATAATTATTAAAGCATGTTAATTATGTAGTCTTATTCATTATTAATATATTTAGTTTAGTTACGACTTTAATAGTTTGAATTAATTACCCACATTTTTTTGGCATATTTATCATAATTCATAATGTATAAAGAAAGTTACACTTTGAAAAAATTCCTATATTTTTGTACATTTTGTCAAAACCTTCTTATATTTCCTATAACTTTTACTTCAAATATGCAGCTTAAAAAAATGTATGCGTGCATCATTACTTGAAATCTTGAATTTTAGTAATATGAATCGATAAACAGTATTTTATGCATAAAGAAAATTGGTTTTTAATATGTCACCTCATGTATTGTTGATAGTATGGTTCTTAGAATATGAAATAAGTGAAAGTATCACTACTACATACTTGTAACAAAAACTATTATATATGTCCCTCTATATATATTATTATATATTTATTACTAATCTTGTTATTTATGCTTGTTCTTTCTATTATCATTATCTATTATAATTCTGATTATTATGATTATGATTACGATTATCTATTAATTATGATTATAATTATTATTGTTATAATTCAAATACCTATCTTGATCATGAGTTCTTACTCATTAATTTCAATCTTATAAATAATTTTTGGAAGTTACACTTCCAACCCCCTTATATTTGGTATTTTAACTAAATATCCATAAATACTATTAAGATAAAGATTTGAATTTGACTTTATGTTAAAACCAATATTTATTTGTCTAATGACAAAATCTCTTAAAATACTATTATGGTTTTAAAACATTAAAATTGGCTTCATATGCCAAACCCATATTCTTTTCGGCCTCCTGCCGAAAGCTCTATAATTAACAATGTTATTTTCAAATTAAATCGCAAGATATCGATTTGGATTTTGTCAAACGGGTGTAAATAACCCTAAGGTTTGTAGGGACTTAAGAAATCCACGTGATTCCCCTACTACCTGGAGATCCAATAGATTGAATGGTTTTTATTCACAAATTGAATTATTGATGAAGTATTATCAACAAAATGTAAGAATACAAAAATCCAATATTATTATGATAATGGAAAATTTCATGCATAACATAATAATGATAAACCATAATTCACTATTTTAGAAAATAATATGTTCTCCATTCTCTACGACATCTTTGAATCAAAAGTACTTGATTACCATAAGATATGTTCGGAAAAACACAAGAAAATACGCAAAAGTCATCGAACCATTTTGACCCTAAAGAAAAAACACTAGATGTTAAGATACAGTTAAATACTTTAAAATTTTTGAGACGATACATCAGTCATAACCTTCAGAGAGAATAACTAGAAACCCCCAAGAACCGTGGGTAGTCCCAAAAAGTAAATTCAGAAATATTCAGTACCATATATTTCTCAAACTAATCATACAGTGGAAAGAAACCTACTTACTTGATTACAAGAAGGTAACTGATTTTGACAAAGAAAAGTCATGTCTCAAAATGCATCTCAATCTTTGTGGCAAGGAACTCACAAAAGATTATGCGAATAACATCTTTTCATCTTTCCTATATCACCATTCATACTAATGAAACAGTATAAGCTGCAATCTAACTTTTAACAAACTCATTAACTTAATGCAAGTAGTTAAGAGTTGTAGCAATTTTTTTTAACAACGCTAGACATACCCGGATAAAGAAAATTCTTGGGGTTAATAAGGCAAGCGTTGGAGGTGGAAAGAACTCCAAAGGATAGTGAGTTGAACATATTGATCCACACACATATGCTAAATATGTACCATATGGACAAGGTTGTGGAAAGGGTCAAAGTCGGGAACGAACTCCTAGTAGAAAATGGAACAAGTTATAAATGAACTATGTCATATCTAAGATTGGTTAAGTATAAGTTTATATACTTTAACAATAAAATTAATTGCATTTGTGTATATATACACCTGAGTTTATAACCATTAGAGATGTAAATGATCACATAAAAAAAACAAATGCAAAACTCTCAACGTTCTTTGTTCCATGTAGGAATGTATCGAGGAGAACTTGATTGTTTTTGTGACATATCATGCAATCATAAGAAATAGATTGTTATTCATTGAATTAATAATTTTTAATTCCTTCAAACACTTAGACGATGGACTGTCACTTGTTGCTTAATGACACAAGATCAATCACTAAAGCACTATATTAATAGAAACCTTACTCGTACCAATGGAAAATCATATTATAAGAATGGAAATAGGTATATGTACATCAACTCTAATGATATGAAAGCAACGTGTTGGTGCAAGTGTACCACATCTCTATATATTTTATATATTTATTTTGATGATTACAAACACACCATATTATTGTTTATCTAACAATTTAATCCAAGTGTGCAGTTGTTGAAGAACACGAAGTTTTTATCTGAAGGGTTCAAGACGGAAGTGTTTACGTCGTCATCATTGTTTATAACTAATAATGATAAACACCCTAAAATAATATACCACTTGGATATTTCTAAAAACCTTTTAAATAATATTTTAAAAGAAATTTTGGTTCTAGAAGTATCTGCCATGC
Source organism: Saussurea involucrata (assembly GCA_033807775.1). Lineage (NCBI taxonomy): Eukaryota > Viridiplantae > Streptophyta > Magnoliopsida > Asterales > Asteraceae > Saussurea > Saussurea involucrata. The sequence continues at coordinate 94,845,400 of CM066312.1, read as the reverse complement.
GTACTGTTTCTGCAACCACTTTCTGACGCAGGTATACCGCGAAGGTAGAGCCGGTATACCGCGGGTACATATTGGCCGGTATACCGCGGGTGTTCAGCCGGTATACCGCGGCAGGCTCCGTGTGCATCTCTGATTGGTTGCAAGTACTTTTTCTGACGGCGGTATACCGCGAGTCCTAGCCGGTATACCGCGGGTACGTTTTCCAGAAGTCAACTTTGCATGAGAGCCGTTGTGTGTCAGTGTCCTTTTTACTGCACGGTATACCGCGTGCATTTGGCGGTATACCGCGCCTCTTATTTCCGTTGGAGATGCTGATATATAAAGAAGCATGCTGGTGATGAAGAAGGAAGACCATACCAACAGCAACATCAACAATCCAAACTCTCAGCTCTCTCACTCTCACTTATTTTATATATATATATTTTATAAAACATTTTTTATAAAATATCCAAGTGTGAGATATTATACAAGAGTGATTACCCATTGTGAGTTATACTCCTCTTGTAAGTATTTGAATAACGGGTGTGTGATCCTGTACATCTCAATAAGCTGAGGCTTAGAGAACCGTTTACTTTGCTCTGTATTTGGTTTGTATTCTACCGTAAAGAATACATTTATTGGATCGTGTCGGGAAGTGTCTCGGCTGCTGGTTTATCACAGTTGGTGGTAAATCAGTAAATCTCCGTGTCAAGTATCTCTAACCTTTATCTCTTTATTTATTCCGCTGTGCATTTTAATTATATCTGTTTATATAATTGTTGTATATTTATTATTTGTATACTCTGATTTATTTATACTGTTTCTGTACTGTATTTATTTGTAAAAGAATTTTTGAAAGTAAAAGATTTTAAATACAACCTTACCCCCCCCTAGGTTGTCTAACATTTGGTATCAGAGCAGGTCTTTCAAAAATATTCTGCATAAATTTCTCTTATTCTTCTAAATGGCTCAACAAACTAATATCGTGTTTTCAAAACCTCCTTTGATAGATACTGAAAAGTTTGGCATTTGGGCCGAGCTATTTGAATGTCACGTTCGTGGCAAAAGTCAAAAAATTTGGGATATTATAGAAAATGGGAATTTTAGACCAACCAAAGTTGAAAATGATCTTATTGTTGATAAACCCATAAAAGATTGGACTCCCGCTGAAGAATCTCATTATTGTTTAAATTTTGAAGCTAAAAATATATTATATGCTGCTTTAACCTCTGATGAAATTGAAAGAGTTTATACTTATAAAACTGCTAATCAAATCTGGCAAAGCTTGAGCGACACTCATCGTGGAAATACTCAAGTTAAAAGCTCTAAAATAAATATTCTTGTTCATGATTATGAATTATTTGAAATGTCAAAAGATGAGTCAATCGACTCAATGTTTAAACGTTTTAACCTCATTATGACTACTTTGAAGGGATTAGGTCGTACTTATCCTAATGAGGATTATGTAAGGAAAATTCTTCGAGCACTTCCTTCGGAGTGGATGGCAAAAATCACATCCTTGGAAGACTCCCGAGATCTCGCAACTATGAAGCTCGATGATCTCATCGGCAATCTTAAAGTGCACGAAATTGCACTAAGAAGAAATCAAGTCCGGGAGCAAGTCAAAAAGAAATCCATAGCTTTAAAAGTCATTGCCTCAAAAGAAGAGGAAAAGGAAGAGGAGGAAGAAGCTAGCTCATCCGATGACGAACCCGAAAATCTTGACGATTTAGTCAAGTTGGTAAGAAAACTTTCTAAACTTTTATCTAACAAAAAGTTTGCCAAAAATGATAGGTTTCAAGAAAATGGAGACTACCGTCGTGGTGGTAAAAACCTAAGTCGCAACGTCCACAAAAGTGAAGACAAAAATGACGAATCTAGCGACGATGAAAAAGCCAATAAAAAGAAAGGCTTTTGCTATGTGTGTGGCGACAAGGATCACTATGCGAGTGTGTGTCCGAAACGAGCAAAACAAATCAACACACCAAAAGCTTTAGTTGGAGGCGCGATGAGCGCAAGCATAAATGAGGCCAAAAATTTTTGTTTCATGGCCGACCATGATAATGAGGTATCTTCATCATATTCTTCTAAAAATAATTGTGATAATTATTATAGTGACGATGAAAATAATCTTGACGAATTATATAAATCATTTCATGATATGGCCGCTCTTGCAAATAGGTATAAAGATGAAATCTCTAATTTAAAAGAAACCGTATCCGCATATAAAAAAGAAATAGATGACGGTAAACAAAAATCTGCTTATGATTTAGATGTTATCACTAAATTAGAAAATAAATTAAGTGAAAAAGATATTTGTAAATCTTGTGTTATTTTAAATGATAAAATTGCGTGCTTAAATAAAAAGACACATGAAGATATTACATGTACAAAATGCGAGTCTCTTGAAAATGATAATGCATGTTTAAAAGCTAAATGCGATTTATATGAAAAAGATAATCTGTTAGCTAATGCATTTCAAAATAGCAATGATAAAGTGCTTAAAATGCTAAATATATCAAATCGTATAAATTGCCGAAAAGGCATTGGTTCAAATACGTGTATTGAAAAATGTGATTGTATGCCAATTAAAAAGGTTTTTGAAAAACCTAAATTTGTTGTTAAAAATAAAACGCAAAAACCTCCGTATGTTCCTAAAATGAATTATGTGAATTATATGTCGAGAAAATCACATGCGTTTATGTATAATAATAAGTTTGCGAATCCTAAGAAAATGTTAATCCGCATACTTCTTTTTACGTCTATGATAAATACGATCGTAAAATAAAAATGGTTAGAAAATGGATTCCGAAAGGAATGTTTAATGTTGACAATCCCGGTGGGATGCGTTTGTGGTTTTAAACCATTTTTATGGTTTTATATGTTGTCGTATTTTGTTTTATGTCGACAACATATTTTTTTGCAGTTTATGTTTTATACTAACTGTTAAAAGGACCCATAAGAAAAGGGTACCACGAAATATTTTCTTTGCCTTTTGTAGGTGTTTCCTGACGAGGATATAATACGTGTTTCCTGACGAGGATATAATACGTGTTTCCTGACGAGGATATAATACGTGTTTCCTGACGAGGATATAATACGTGTTTCCCGACGAGGATATAATACGTGGTTTCCTGGCGAGGTTATAATACGTGGTTACCTGCCGAGGTTATAATACGTGGTTACCTGCCGAGGTTATAATACGTGGTTACCTGCCGAGGTTATAATACGTGGTTACCTGCCGAGGTTATAATACGTGGTTACCTGACGAGGTCATAATACGTGGTGATTTTTTTTTATCACATAAAATTAACCGAAAATTGAAGCCTTAAGATCCGTTTTGGTGCAAGTGTTTCGTATTGGTTTGTATATCTTTGTCTCTATTGCTTTTTGCATTTTATTTTATCCCTCAAATTTTATAAAATCAAATTGATATCGTTATTAATTTGAGGGGGAGCGTTTTAGCTCTTTTACCCATGAGTTTATGCTACCTCAAATATATGCATATTTTGAGGGGGAGCATCTCTCGAGGGGAAGCATACCGTCTTTCTTGACCCTTTTTGTTTCGACAAACGGGGGAGAGAAACCGCATATGCTCATGCTTAGCGGTTGTGTTTGTCATCATCAAAAAGGGGGAGATTGTTGGTGCAAGTGTACCACATCTCTATATATTTTATATATTTATTTTGATGATTACAAACACACCATATTATTGTTTATCTAACAATTTAATCCAAGTGTGCAGTTGTTGAAGAACACGAAGTTTTTATCTGAAGGGTTCAAGACGGAAGTGTTTACGTCGTCATCATTGTTTATAACTAATAATGATAAACACCCTAAAATAATATACCACTTGGATATTTCTAAAAACCTTTTAAATAATATTTTAAAAGAAATTTTGGTTCTAGAAGTATCTGCCATGCGTACTGTTTCTGCAACCACTTTCTGACGCAGGTATACCGCGAAGGTAGAGCCGGTATACCGCGGGTACATATTGGCCGGTATACCGCGGGTGTTCAGCCGGTATACCGCGGCAGGCTCCGTGTGCATCTCTGATTGGTTGCAAGTACTTTTTCTGACGGCGGTATACCGCGAGTCCTAGCCGGTATACCGCGGGTACGTTTTCCAGAAGTCAACTTTGCATGAGAGCCGTTGTGTGTCAGTGTCCTTTTTACTGCACGGTATACCGCGTGCATTTGGCGGTATACCGCGCCTCTTATTTCCGTTGGAGATGCTGATATATAAAGAAGCATGCTGGTGATGAAGAAGGAAGACCATACCAACAGCAACATCAACAATCCAAACTCTCAGCTCTCTCACTCTCACTTATTTTATATATATATATTTTATAAAACATTTTTTATAAAATATCCAAGTGTGAGATATTATACAAGAGTGATTACCCATTGTGAGTTATACTCCTCTTGTAAGTATTTGAATAACGGGTGTGTGATCCTGTACATCTCAATAAGCTGAGGCTTAGAGAACCGTTTACTTTGCTCTGTATTTGGTTTGTATTCTACCGTAAAGAATACATTTATTGGATCGTGTCGGGAAGTGTCTCGGCTGCTGGTTTATCACAGTTGGTGGTAAATCAGTAAATCTCCGTGTCAAGTATCTCTAACCTTTATCTCTTTATTTATTCCGCTGTGCATTTTAATTATATCTGTTTATATAATTGTTGTATATTTATTATTTGTATACTCTGATTTATTTATACTGTTTCTGTACTGTATTTATTTGTAAAAGAATTTTTGAAAGTAAAAGATTTTAAATACAACCTTACCCCCCCCTAGGTTGTCTAACACAACGTATATTAGAGAATTTAATGTATCAATTTAATGGATTATCTATTTCATTAAATCATATGTTGTCACCAATAAAGAACTTTGGGATAATGACACATATATGTTTCGGCATGACCACGTGGGACACCATGGTCATGACATAGTGATCCATGTATTGAAAAATACACTTAGATACATTTTCTTTCGAATGAAAGACAAAACGAGGGAATTAACCAAATTGCAACTGTTGACTTCTACTGAACAAGAAGCAACACCACCATCATAATATACCCTCTCTAATACCTAGAACTTTTATACCCTGATCCTTATCCAAAACAGGAATGAGACCATCCTAAAGCTAAGGACATAATATTTCATTCTTACAACGAATACAAGGTGATATTTATGGACATAAACATCCAGAATACGGGCCATTAAAGTACTTTATGGTTCTGGTTTTGACACGATGAACACGTGTCGTATTATAGTCCACATAAAATGTTGCACTCCTACATTAATTATACGTTTAAGGACTCACCACCCTGATTTTTTCCCATCAAGTCTACATGACTTAGAATGCTGGAGAATTTACATCATAAGGATTTGATGATTATTGCATTTGTACCACATGCGTATATATAAAATGGTCTCGTAGAATGATAAAAGTTGTCATCAAAAGAATTTAGATGGTAGCTAGGGCATTGGTTTTGCGCACCAATTTATCCACATCTGCATGGGGTACTGCAATATTACATGCAACTTTACTTATTCGTGTTTAGACCCACAACCAACCAATCTTATGCGTACCAGTTGGTAACTGGATTTAAGCCTGATGTTTTACATTTACGTATGCTTGGTTGTGTTGTATATGTGCCAATTACGCCCCCACAGCGTACCAAAATGGGTCTTAAAGACGATTCATCAAATGTTGGATATGAATCCCCAACAATTATCCGCTAATTAGAACCCTTGACGAGTGATCCCTTTACCGCTAGATTTGCGGGTTGTCACTTTGATGAGACAACCTTCCTGTCGTTAGGGGGAGATAGGAAAAAGGATTTTCCATGGGAACGACAGGAAGTGCCATTGAATATTTCAATTGTGTCTCATGTTGATCCCCAAAAACTTCACAATGTAAAGTTGAAGTCAAACGAATCAAACTCGATACCTGATATGTTTAATATTATCTAGAGTGACAAGATCACATATACGAGCTGCAAACATACTCACAAGGTTCAAAGTCCCCAAACAAGGGCACAACGTCGCTGGAAGTACGTTGCAATCACACATGGTGGAGGTGTGGTTGAGGTCGTAGCTCCCAAAAGGAAATGGGGGAAGCTACTTGGTTCGATAGATACTCGTCTAAAGGAAGAGAAGAGTAAGGCACAACCATATATCATCAATACACGGGATTATCTCTGATTAAATTTATGTCTATGAATCATTACTGGAGGACGCTCTGAAGTTATACTGATTCCAGAGATCAAAGAAATCTCAAATGAATGAGTCGATGGACAGATCATAAATACTAAATGATGATATTATTGCATATATCGTTGCTTATGAGATAATAGAGCACGATGTCATCGAACCATGCTCAGTTGAAGAATGTCAACAAAGAGCAATTTGGCCTAAATGAAAAGAAGCAATCCAGGATAATTATTTGACAAATGAACAGGTATTTGGTTCGGTAGTGCTAACCGACCAAGTGTAAAGCCTGTAGGACATAGATAAATCATTTGTCAGAGAAGCGTAATGAGAATAATTAAGTCATAATATATAAGGCTCTCCTTTGGCGCAAGGTTTCTCACAACGCACTGGATTGGCCACAATAAGACTTATTCTCTCGTGATGGACAACGTTCTACTAATTAAATTAGCCAAGTAGTTTCCGAAGGACTGGAAATTGCAGCTCAACGATGTAGTTACTACATGTCTCTATGGAGATCTAAATTCAGAGATATAAAAGTGCTTGATGGCATTATACCAATATCAAGTAACTCTAAACCATGAAATGCGTTTACAATATAATTGAAACACTCACTTTACAGATTAAAGCAATCTATGCGGATGTGGTATACCCGCCTGAGTGAATACTTGATTGGGAAATGATATATACGAACGATGAACTGTGCCCTTGCATATTTGTTAAGGAAAACAAGTTCCAGACTTTCGAAGTAGCTCTATATGTCAATGTTATGAACATAATAGACACTTTTGATGAAATAAGAGAAACCACAAGCTACTTGAATTCTGATTTTGAGATGAAAGATCTTGGGAAAACTTGGTTGTGTCTAGATACTTGAACTAGGACACCGAGTTTGTGGAATATTAATCCACCGATCTGCATATGTCCAGAAAATGATCAGGCGACTTAATATGGACAAAGCGCATCCGACTAGCACTCCCATGATCGGTCAAAGTGTTGGATATAAGGAAATATCCATTTCGTCTAAAGGATGATGACGAAGAGGTGTTGGGAGCTGGAATTCCATACCTAAGTACAATAGACACATTATTGTACTCAACATAATACACTTGATCGTATATTGTACTTCTAACTGAACTTGTCAGCTAGATTTAGCTAAGCGCCAACGCAACGTCATTGAAATGATTTCAAATTAATCTTTTGACACCATTGACGTGGGCCAATACTTTCCCTATGGAGAAAATTGAATTGATAATGGAACTTCAATGTAACATCTCGAATTTTCAATAATATTATTTAATGAGAATTGGGATCTAATTGTATTTTGGTTTAAAACCTTGAATTATGTTGTAATTTATAATTCAATAGGGTTAAAATTCAAGGGATTAAAGTTTGGTGTTATTTTGAAAGTTTGGAAACTATGAGGGTATGTTTGGTAATTAATTGAAAGTATGGATGGATAAAGGGAAAGAGGTGTCTCACTTTTAATCAGTATTAAAAGTGTGTGTATGTGTTGAGTCGGTTTAGAAGGCAGAGAGAAGAAATAGAGAGAAAAAGGAAGAAAGCAAGGTTTTTGGCTCAAATTGGTAAGGAAATTGATCATGTTTTCTGATTAATTTGTTGTAGATGCATAGTGGTAAACGAATCTGTGTTTTGAATAGGTTCTCAAAATCGTTTACAACAGATTGGAGCAACAGATTGTGATTAAAGTTGGTTTTCTTCAAAAAGGTGAGTTCATTTGTTGTTTGCATAAATCAGTGTTTATATGTTAAATTAAACCTTGTAATAGCTGTATAAACTATTTGTGGAATGTATGGAATGGTTTGGAATGAGCTGAATAGAACAGACATAGGTTGGAATCGAATTAATGGGCTGCAGGTCGAGGTTTCCGGACGAAACCACGTATCCGGACACCTCTGTGATGAATGTTTCCGGACGCGACAAGTATCCGGTAAGTTTTGATTTTTCTTGTAAGTTTCCGGATGAATATAGTTACCGGATAGTATCCGAGTTACTTTAGTTTTCCGAGTGTTGTCCGGATTATGCATGTATCCGGTGAGTTATAGTTATCCGGAAAGTTTAGTTGTCCGGATAGTCAAAGTTATTCGGAAACCCCTGTTGTCCGGACACTTTTGTGAAATTGAGAATGTTAGGTTCTGATGTCTGGATGCAGATTCTAGATGTTTTGTCTGGTTAAGTTTTCTAAAAAATTTCTAGGGGCGCTGCCCCAGGCCCCGCAAGGGCGTTGCCCCTTGACCCCATCCGCTAACCGGGTAGCGGAACTCCCGTGCTAAGTCGCCGAAGGGGGGCATTTGAGGATGAAGATACGATAGGTTATCTAGTATTCTTAGATTTGAGAATATGATATGAGCTGTAATATGTTGTTATGCATATACGTTAGTAAAGTGTAATGGCTCCATAGGCACTAGTGTTTGGTAATCACATGGAATAGGCGTGTGGTAATAATCGTTATTCCAGTGTGTGTGTGGAAATTGTGGAATAGGCGTGTGGTAATAATCGTTATTCCCAATTTCTAAGGAAGAAAATGGGATTGACATAAGTGCTTGTAATCTCTACTTCCTTTCCGATAAATGGGCATGTGTAATTACAATTTATTGGATAAGAGCATTAATCTAGAATCTTTGAAGATTCGTAGTGTGGCTCCGAGGCATGATATGCTGATGGAATTATTGTCAGTCATATTCATGGAATTGGATGAAATCGTGTAATGGAATAGAGTTACACGTACGGTAAGAAAAGGGGTAATCAGGTTTGTTGTAACTTGTTTACATTGATTTTGCAAATATTATTATTGAAACGAATGTTCTCACTAGGCGTTGGCCTAATCGTTTCATATGATGTTTTCTTACCAGGTACCAGCTCGGGAAAGTAAAAGGGTTGTGGGACGAGCGTTTTGGAATATCAGAGGTGTCAATTAACAAGAAGAGATTTTGATTGATTGCTTAGATAACTTAGTTAATCTGATTATAGTGATATGATTAGATTGATAGGTTATTTGAAGGATCCTGTATTGTAAATATACTCTTGATGATTAATTCACTTGCTATATATGTAAGTTTGAAGTTTATGTCATCATAACTTGTTGAAATTTAAGGTTCAAATTAGCCCGGATTTTGGGGTGTTACATTCAATACCTACTTAGATTGTGAGTGGCAAAAGTACTGGCTCTTATAGAAAAACACCAAACAATGTCTTGGTATATAATTGTTGATATTAGGTTTATGTTCAACTCATATAAAGGTTGTTCCCAAATTGGCTAAGGAATTATCATATGGAACATACCGATTGCTTGGAAGTAAACTAAGCAACCCCTTAAGAGCTACATTCTTAAATTATCAAGAATATTACTCTACATTATTCAAGAGTGTATATGGTTAAAGAAGGTTTGTTGTAACTTGTTTACATTGATTTTGCAAATATTATTATTGAAACGAATGTTCTCACTAGGCGTTGGCCTAATCGTTTCATATGATGTTTTCTTACCAGGTACCAGCTCGGGAAAGTAAAAGGGTTGTGGGACGAGCGTTTTGGAATATCAGAGGTGTCAATTAACAAGAAGAGATTTTGATTGATTGCTTAGATAACTTAGTTAATCTGATTATAGTGATATGATTAGATTGATAGGTTATTTGAAGGATCCTGTATTGTAAATATACTCTTGATGATTAATTCACTTGCTATATATGTAAGTTTGAAGTTTATGTCATCATAACTTGTTGAAATTTAAGGTTCAAATTAGCCCGGATTTTGGGGTGTTACATTCAATACCTACTTAGATTGTGAGTGGCAAAAGTACTGGCTCTTATAGAAAAACACCAAACAATGTCTTGGTATATAATTGTTGATATTAGGTTTATGTTCAACTCATATAAAGGTTGTTCCCAAATTGGCTAAGGAATTATCATATGGAACATACCGATTGCTTGGAAGTAAACTAAGCAACCCCTTAAGAGCTACATTCTTAAATTATCAAGAATATTACTCTACATTATTCAAGAGTGTATATGGTTAAAGATCATCATTATACATATTAGAGGAGCTAGTGGTTTGAGTTCAACCATTATCCTACCTGCATATATGGAAATAATGCATCATGTATCAAATAAATGAAAGTAAGATACATTAAGGGTTATAACATATATCATATTTCGCTTAAGTTTCTATAAAACCAGCAACAATAAACTCTCCTCAAGATCCAAGTGAATCAAGTAAGGTATGAGACAAATGTGGAAGATTTGCTTTCCAAATGGTTGCCTAAGGTTACATTTGAGAAACATGTGGAAAGCATTAAGATGTGGATATTTTCTAAGCTCTCTTGATTGATGTACGAATCAGGGGGAGTAATAGACAAAAGGAGATGTCTACTAAACATGTACTATTAGTGGGTTGTGCTCTTTCCTTCACCCAAGGTTTTATTTTTCCCATTGGGTTTTGTTCCTTGGTGCAAGGTTTTAGCGAGACAACATTTTATACATCATATTGATTTATATACCCCTTGATTGATATACGAATCAAGAAAGGTGGTAAACTAAAGGAATTGTTTATTGGTGCCTTGTACTCTTTCCTTTGTCTAAAGTTTTTATTTTTTCCACTGGATTTTATTTCTTTGGCGTAAGGTTTTAATGAGTCAAGAACTATGCACCACCACTCCTTTGATTCGGCACAAGGGGGAGTGTTGAAGGATTATGTGCCATCATCAAAAGGAATTGATTGAAAGAATATTTCCCTAGTATTAGAATTTACCATAATGAATGTTTCCTTTTCTTTGCAAACTCCTCCCTATTTAAAGGGCTTATGATTAATGAGAAAGATAGATTCATTCATTCTTTCCATTCTATTGTGTTCTATTCAGTTTTCTCTTCAACAACAAGTGTTAAATATTTTTGTTAGTTATTTTATTTTTAACATCGTCACAAAAATAAAAAGAAATTCTTAAACAATAATTAATCAGGATAATATAACTCTTAAAAATTACTATAAGAAATAAAGCTTTAAAGTACATAGAAATGAAATAAATAAAGCACCAATACTTTTTTACGAAATTACAAAACTAACTAACTATATAACAGATGTTTATAGAAATCTCAACGACTCATCCACGTGTTACATTCTCTAACATTTACCATCTATTTTTTTTTTATGTTAATTGGTCTCGTTTATGGATGTTTATTTAAGAATGAATATGATCCAAAAACGTATGTATCTTTGGATTTCAACTCTTATCTCAAAAACACACTTTCACTAAGTAGAAATGATACAAGTTCATGTGCACAAAATTTGATAAATGTCAGATGCGACAACATGAAAACTACCGACGACAATGTTGTTCGTGGATATTTAGTTGATTAATCTGATCAAGAGAAAAAGATGGTCAAATATTCGAGGGAGGACCACAATTCACAAACTACTAACAAGAATTGTCTATCTTCAAAGTCGTACGATAAAACATATAAAATTAAGCAAAAGATAAGTAATAAATTAAACAAGTAAACCGGAAAATGAAATGAAAAATTTATGACAACAAATCCAATGATCATTGAAGACTATCTAGACGCTAATGATGTTGATTTGCTCCCTAAATGGTTAAACAAAGGAGAAACAAGTAAACGACCTAATTTTCTTGAACCATTTGCTTCATAACACAAACACGTGATACATAGTGAGATATGTCTGCTAGTTGTAAATTTCCGATGAGTTAAAATCAAAAGACATCAATGTAATCGTTTGATATATAACAATACAAACAGTAAATCCGTAATAAAAACAATCTACAAAATAAGATAAGATACAGATTTTTCATCTATCTCAAATTATTCTAAAAAATAATACATTGTTTTTTCCAAAAGTTTGCATTAAGGGCTCCTTTAAAAGCCACCATGCTTGAGATTTTAATGGGGAAGGCCCCTCTTGTAGCCTTTGTCAAATACAATAAATATTGATTGGGAAAAAGATTGATGTTATTAGTAATTTATTTTGTTTCAAAATAATATATATACACAAATATATATAACATCATATAATTTTAAAGATATAAGTGCTGTATCATTGACCAAGGAGTTTGTTAAAATAAAATGACAGAAATCTCATAAGCAAGTAAGAAGAAAAAGTTAATGAATGGTTTATATGTGAATCGTTAAAAGAAATCCATTTACAAACCTATGTGAATAATTTGTAACATTATTTCACATGAATATTCAAATATATATATTTTTTCAATAATTTACGTGTAAACATTTTTTTAACTTTTCATTCTTCACACGATATCTAAGACCATCTCCAACAAATTATCTAAAATAAAGTTATTAGAATGATAATTTTATATAATATCTCAATAATATAACAGACTTTGAAATCTCTATCCTTAAACTCAACAGTATAATAATATTTATAATTTATTAATAAAGAAATTAAATTTCACAATTCAAAAACATAATCACAAAATAAAGTTCACATTTTTTTCAAAGCATAATTCACATTTTCTTGAAAGTATATATAAAAAGTATAAAAAAGAGGGTGTTTTTTTTGTGGGGGGTGAAGCAAATTCAGCAATAGACTTGCCTCATTTTCTCTCTCATCACACCTCAGAACATACCAAAAGAGAGAGGAGCTGTAATCACATGTAGTTGTTTGTGTTTGTGTGATGGGGTCTCTTTATCAGCTCACAATTTAAACAAAAAGGGATTCTTTTTTTCTTTTTCTTTTCTTTAACTCCCCAAAAACAATTTCTCCGTTTTGCCCTCACGCTCGCCGGAGCACAAAAATGGCCGGTGACCAGGTACCCTTTACACTTTCTTGTAACCACTTCTTCTGTTTTTACTTTTTCTATAAATTTGGGAAATACCCAACTGAAAATCAAGAAAGAATTGGGTAATTTGCGATTAGGGTTTTTTGTTTGAAGTGGAATTGCAATTAGGGTTTCAATCTTTTGAGTTGATAATCAAGAAAGAATTGGGAATTTGCAATTAGGGTTTTTTGTTTGAAGTGGAATTGCGATTAGGGTTTCAATCTTTTTGAGTTTATTGTGTTGATTTAGGGTTAGATTCGTATTTTTTTTGTTTTTCGCTGTTTGTTGAAGGTAACTTGAAGTGTTCTTGGTCCAATTAGGGTTTCAATGGTCTATTAATATAGCAATTTCTATTTGATTTTATGTTGAATATTGTTAGATTAGTGTTATATTGTATGATTTTGATGTATCTATGAACTTTAAATTCTTTAGGATGAGTATCAATTGTAGTTTTTAGGTCATGATTTTTTTCAAGATTTCTTGAGTTGATCTGGTACCATGTTTTTTTTTGCTACAATTTGCTTTATCATTCCCTTGAAATTTAAATTAATTTGGTTTTATATTTCGGTTTTAGTGATTTGTATAAACTTCTTGTCATATTTGGACGCAAATTTGGATGTTTTTCTTTATATATATAATTGAAATGAATCAAATGATAGATCCATTTATGCATTCCGTAAGCTTCTTGGATAAATATGCTTCAGTATTGCTTTTAGCACGATAAATAATAGAAATTGAAGCAACAATAACGGTATAAACTCTATTGGGGGGTTATATATATGTGTGTGTGTATTATATATATAGGGGCATAATCAAGAAAGGGTTCTTTATAATCTTGACTGCTTATAAAGTAACAAAAAAGGGTTATTTTTGTCATTTGTTGTGGGTAATCGATGTTAAAAATTTGTCATTTAAAAGATTACTCGATAAATGGTGCAGGAAATGCCGGCCCCTGTTGTTGACGGGAAAGAAGCGGAAGCTGGTCACATTATATCTACAACAATCGCCGGCAAGAATGGAGAACCAAAGCAGGTATGTCGGGATTCTTATGAAGTTTTTTGTTAATTTTTTTTTTGGATAAAGATTGTTAATTGTCGAAATCATATCATTATAACCCGAATCTTAGAATTTGATTTGGTTCATGAATGTAAATAAACCAAATGAAACGAAATGAGCCACATGAAAACATAAATACTTTCTATGTCGTAATGAACGACTAATACGACAAGATAATAATTATCATCATTTACATAAACTTATTTTGTCATAATTCAAGATTCATGAATTTGGTTTAACAAATATTGATTCAAGATTCTATGAAGTTGGTATCTATTGGCCCTTCCTACACCATGCTTTTTATTTGTGTTATATATCATGAAAATGTTATACATATATATATATATACGTGTGTGTATATATATATATTATATAGAGGCATGATCAAATGAGAACCTCAAAAAGGTTGAGAACTAGTGGATCATGTGTTGTTTCGCGTTGTGAAAAAAAGCAATTACATGTAAAAAGGTTTCACATTGTGCATTACATTGAGATTGGTTCTTTCATGGGTTTGTAACCTTTTTGTGGTTTTCGCGTTATTGTCCATACACACACACACACACACACACACACATATATAGGGTCAGGTTCATGGGATAACCGCAAAAAAATGAAAAACTGAAGAATACACCGGTAAACGCTCATCTGGACGGTATACACATGTGCATACAAGTAATTTGTATGCACATGTGCATAACAATTTTAGATGAATGGTTACCAGGGTGTTCGGTGTTCCTCAGTTATTCATTTTTTGGGAATTTTCTCTGAACCTCCCTCTCCCTCTCTCTCTCTCTCTATATATATATATATATATAGGGGCTTAATCAGATGAGAACTACATAGTTTGTGATAACTGTGAGATCCAATGTGAGCCACACATTTAGAATAAGTAATACAATTTTTAAATAAATAGAAAAGGACATTTTTAAATATATATCTATATATATATTGTGTAGTGCAATTTTAGTCAACTTTCCACCGATCATTTACTTATGCTATGCATCTTCCTTCAGACTGTTAGTTATATGGCAGAACGCATCGTTGGGAATGGATCATTCGGAACTGTTTTTCAGGTATACAATTCGTTTCGCTCCTCTTAACACCGTATAAATTTAAGATTTAATCGTAATTATTCAAATTTTTTTCTTTTCATTTCAGGCAAAATGCATAGAAACCGGAGAAACTGTTGCCATAAAAAAAGTCTTGCAAGACCGAAGATACAAAAATCGTGAGTTGCAATTAATGCGCATGATGGACCATCCAAACGTGGTTTCCTTAAAACATTGTTTCTTTTCAACCACAAGCCGAGATGAGGTTTTTCTTAACCTAGTAATGGAGTACGTACCGGAAACAATTTATCGGGTTTCGAAACATTATAGCAACGGTTTGCGGCACAATATGCCTCTTATTTACGTCAAACTCTACACATATCAAGTGAGTTCGTTTCTTCATTACAACGACCCTTTTTTTCTTTTTTAAGGGAATTAAGTTATTCACTAGTGAATACTTCACAGATATTTAGGGGGTTGGCTTATATGCATTCGGTTGCCGGAGTTTGCCACAGGGACTTGAAACCGCAGAATGTTCTGGTTTGAATTCGTCTCGCTTTTTTTTCGGTATTATTTTATGAATCTTTTTGGGTTTATTTATTTATTTAGTTTTCGATAGGTGGACACTCTTACTCACCAAGTCAAGATTTGTGATTTCGGAAGTGCGAAAGTTTTAGTACGTTACTTCTTGAAATTCCATCAATTTTTTGGTTTTTTCCGTCATTTTTCAGATTTTAAAGATATATTTGACGGTTTTCAGGTGAGGGGAGAAGCAAATATATCATATATATGTTCACGTTTCTATCGTGCACCAGAACTTATTTTTGGTGCTACGGAATATACGACTTCAATTGATATTTGGTCTGCCGGTTGCATTCTTGCTGAACTTCTTTTGGGGCAGGTTTGCAACTCAAGGCCGTTCTTGTAATATTGTGAAAAGTTATTGTTGATATTAATTTTCTGGTCTCGTGTATTTTTCTAGCCGCTATTTCCCGGAGAAAATGCAGTGGACCAGCTTGTGGAGATCATTAAGGTGCAATTTATTTCTTTCTCTTTTTTTCAACGTGGAACTATTATTTTTATAGTTTCTTACGGTGAGTTTATCAGGTTTTGGGCACGCCAACTCGAGAAGAAATCCGTTGTATGAATCCAAACTACACCGATTTCAGGTTTCCTCAAATAAAAGCGCACCCGTGGCACAAGGTATGTTTTTTTTTAACTATTGATTACTTTCCGATGGGGGAGAGTGAGGTAGGCGGGTGAAAGAATTCCGGAAGGTTGTAGGGGTTTTAATTTGACAGGGGTAGTTTAGTAATTTACCAATCTTGGTATGCCTTGCTACCAAGAAACTGGTATATCCCACTCGAAAGTAGGGTCCAGGGTTAGGGGGACATCGTTGACTGAGGATTTCTTTTTTTAATTCGACACGTGGCAAAAGTAAATTGTATTTAATCTTTGTTGGATAATGTCGATATTGATTCATGATTCATCATTTGTTTCAGGTTTTTCATAAGCGAATGCCTCCTGAAGCGATTGATCTTGCTTCCCGGCTCCTACAATACTCCCCAAGTCTTCGTTGCAATGCGGTAAGTTCCATTTACACTTTTCCATATCCCATTCGCTCCTTTTCGAGTGGGATATATATATATATATATATATATATATATATAGAGAGAGAGAGAGAGAGAGAGAGAGAGAAGAGGGGGGGGAGGTTCAGGGAAAACCTTAAAAACTAAGGAAAATCCTGGTACTAAATTCATCTTGACGGTATGCACATGTGCATACAAATAAATTGAGTTGGTTTTTGGTTTTTATTCACGTGTGCATTATGCACAGATGCATACCGTCCAGATGAACGACTACCAGGGTGTTCCTTAGTTTTTCATTTTTTTGCGGTTTTCCCCCGAACTTGACCCTATATATATATGTATATATGTGTGTGTGTGTGCTTGCTCTTATCTTTTTACGACTCGTCTTACATGTAGCTTGAAGCCATAGCTCATCCTTTCTTTGATGAGATCCGACAACCTAACGCTCATTTACCAAACGGTCGACCATTACCTCCTCTATTCGACTTCAAACAAGAGGTAACTAATGTCTTATTTTTAAGAAGGGCAAATTGCATGAAAATATAACGTACTTTGATTTGATTCCTATTTTGTGTAACCTACTTTAAAAACATTCGTTTTGGTACCTCAGATATGATACCTTAAACATTTAAACCACAATACGTTACACAAAATAGGAATAAGACCAAAGTACGTTGCATGTACCTCACATCCGAGATACCAAAAGAAAGGTTTTGAAAGTACGTCACACAAAATATGAATCGGACTAAAGTACATTAGTACGTTGCATTTTTATTCAATTTACCGCCGTTCTTGATGGTAAACTAAATCATATTTTCCGTGGTCCAGTTGTCCGGAGCATCTCCTGAGCTCGTCAACCGGTTAATTCCCGATCATGTGAAGAAACAAACGAATCCACAATTTCCGCAGCCTACTGGGATAATATAGAGATGATATACATATTAGGAAAAAAAAATGAAAGCCGGTTTTGTATATTTTTTTTTCCGTTAGGATGGAAAACTTTGTTCCCCGAAGATCCGAGTTTACTTAGTAGCTAGAAATACCGAAAAAGTTTTGCGCTCGTTTTGTAGGCATGTTTCGTATTTTTGGTTTTATGATTTGGTAGATGTTATGTTTTTAACTTGTTATGTAAATGCCCTTCACGACTTCTTTCTCTCAAAAGTAAATCATGTTGGAATGTGGCCACAGTCCATTGACAACATGACCATAATTACTAACTTTAAATAGATCTCGAAGATCTGAGTTCCGTCGATATAGAGAGATGTGCATATCTCTATGATATCCTTCGCGATAGTTCGTTAGAAGAAAGGAGTAGAATCAGACTGCACACACTTGTGAACGAAAAGGAAATTACACAACTGAAATTAAAACCAACCTATTTTAGACGATTGAATCGTAGATGAACTGCACGGTTATAAAACCTGTCCTTAAAGGTTTTATACGGTTACTCTTGTAGCTGTGAGTCTCGAACCGCAAAGCCCAGGATTTGATGCAGTAGTATCGTTCAATTATTGACAACAACAATAATTGAATTACAAAGCAAAGTAGATGCAGATTTTCGGATGGACAGAAGCTGCCGCAAAACAGAAACCTAGAGGGAGAGGAGCCGAGAGAGAGAGAGAGAGAGATTTGTGTTATGTGTTTAATCCCAGGTTTAACCCAGTATTTATACTGGGTTAAAACCCTAACTGATGGCCCATGATCTCCTAAAAATCGGCCAATATGGAGCTGTTATAAACCAAGTCTATAACTGATTAATTGAGATAAACCCACGTTTTTATTTGTTTAAAATTTGAATTTCAAAATTAAAAGAAACCGGGTTTACCTTTATCAGTTGCGAGATTAAAAAACACTATCTCCGCTTTCTTTATAATCTTCAATAAAAAGAAAGCTCGATGGCTCGGGGCGAGGCTCCGATGTGAAGTGCAAAGTGCGCCTCCACGCGCCCAAGGCCAAGGCCACGCGCGTGTGCGTTGCACTTCTTTGAAACCCACGATAAATCATTCAAACACTAGATGAGAAGAAACACTTATAAGGTTCTCACATTTCCCCTTTTCCATTTATGTGAGATGGAAGGAAACTTCCAACCTCCACAATTATTTCCAACACAAATTGTTTTGAAGGACGAAAATGCTCACCGTGGTTGTAGATGAGGAGGTGGTGAGGGGTTCACGTTGGGGAAATGGGTTACAGTTGCTAAATAGGGGGAGGGGTTATTCGCGCGTTAATGTAAAATCATATATGATTATGTTGGTTCTCGTGTTCTTTTAAATATGTATTATTTTGAACTCAACTTTATATGTATATATATTTGTGTACAAACTTATTGTTTTTACCTTTTACAGAAAAAAGACAAGAATAAAAAAAATGTTAAAATGATCCTTGATTTAAAGGAGTTAGTTAGAGACTTAGAGGAACCATAAATTGAATACCACAACAACCAAATCCATAATAAACTTATTGACCTTATTAAAAGAAATTAAACACATGGACTAAATCAACAATTTACTCTAAACTAAATATATGTTAATACATTAAAATAATACGAAATATTATAAATTACTTATTTATTGGATCAAAAACATTTCATTTAATTAATTATTTTTTACTTTATAATAATTACTTAATTAAGAAACTATATGATATTAAGTTATATTTAAAAAATAATAATTATAGTTTTGTTGTAATTTAATAAAATATAGTTTTTTAATAATAAAAAATCACTTAATAAACTAATTGAAAATTAATAATTTATTAACAATTTATATAACTGGCGTGATAATTTAAAAATTATATTAGCAATTTTATTGTAATGGATGGTGTTACATAGGGCTATAAACGAACCGAACGTTCAGCGAACCGTTTCATTAACCGTTCGGCGGGAAGTTCGTTTATTTAATAAACGAACGAACATGAACACATTTTGTTGTTCGTTTAGTTAAATGAACGAACATGAACAATGATCTCGTTCGTTCATTTATGTTCGTGAACGTTCGTTCATTTATGTTCGTTCGTTTATGTTCATTTACGTTCGTTTATGTCTGTTTATATATATAAACATACTAGGTTCGAACCGTGTACTACACGGGGTAATTTTTAAGAAAAAAAAATCATGCCAGAAAACTTATCAACTATTATGAAAGATTAATTTAAAGTGAATTGACGGGAAACATAACAATTTGACTTTGAAAATATCATTAACTAACCATCTGTTGATAACTGATATTATGTAGTTCAATTAAAATTAGAGGAAATAATATATCATGATTAAGAAAGTATAAATAATTAAATATACTATACTAAAATATTTGCATATTTATATTTTTGAAAAAGGTTCGAACTCGTAATCCAAAAGTCAGTTGATAAGTGATATATATATATTTTTTTCCATCAAGTAATTAAATCTCTTATGATAGTTCTAAGGGTGTTTCGTTGACAGAATGAAATTTGATAGAATTGTAATTCGTCGAGGGAATTCAACTTTAAAGTAAAAATTGATATGAAATTGCAAAAAGAAAATCATGACAATTTAGTGATTATTTGTATCAAATCCCATACTAGTTTCAACAAATCCCATACTAATCACGACACATTAATTCGTATATATTTATGATATTTAATAATATAATTAAATCAAAAATATTCAATGTTGGGCTCATTTCGAAAATATTGACGAAACGATTACAATGGTATAATTTGTAAAAAATAGAAATGTTTTTAATGCATTTTAGTTCATATACATTATTTATGTTTATATGATAAGAGTCTAAAATGAAAAATAAAAAAGTAAGAGATTAAAAGTAAACTACATACCTAACTATAAGAGTAGTAAATGTAACGTATAAATTAAAAAAATTGAATTAAGGAGAGATTTAAGGAGGAGTGTGTGTGTGTGTGCTAATTGAACTTAAATGTAAACTGCGTCCAAATACATGTTTAGGCGGGAAAATACTGAAGTCGGCTCACAAGAAGACGACACGTGGCATGCTAGTTACTTATTTATTATATGTATAGATTTATATAATATGAAATTAATGTGTAAAATCATCAAGTAAATTGATCTTTTAACATTTATTTTTTATACATCCTAAGTTAATCCGGTTTTTCATTTTGTTAAGATATTTTTTACGAACAAAATGATGAGTACGGTGGTTGTTTTTTGTTCATTTAAGTTCGTTCGTTTATGTCATTTAAAGTTGTTCGTTTACGTTCATTTAAGTTCGTTCGTTTACGTTCGTTTAACTCTTAATGAACGAACATAAACGAACATGAACAAACAAAAATTCTTAACCAACGAACATGAACACAAAAACTCTCGTTCGTTTACCGTTCGTGTTCGTTTGTTTGTTCGGTTAAGTTAAACGAATGAACATGAACAAGCCTCTGTTCGTGTTCGTTCGGTTCGTTTACAGCCCTAGACTGTTACATCGACTTTTTATGGAACTATGAGTTATAACCATCTATCAACTGTCAATCCGATGGTTTGCTTCTTTTGATATAAGTTATTTCAGAAATGTAAAAATATAAATATGAATACCATAGACAACAATCCGTTGTAGTCTAGTTGGTTAGGATACTCGGCTCTCACCCGAGAGACCCGGGTTCAAGTCCCGGCAACGGAAGTTTTTTTTTATTTTCTAAAGACAAAAGGTACACTTATGGCCCCTAAACTCGATTAAAAGTAATTTTGTGCTGATGGTTGCAATGTTATTACTCTTTTGGTCCTTAAGCCTAACGGCCATTTAGTTGAGTCCATTAACTAAGTGGCATTTTGGTCTTTTTAAACTCTTTTTTTTTTCGAACTTAAACAAATATGTTATTATTAATTATATTATATCACTATTATATATAATATAACCTTACCTCTACTTCACCCATTTTTCTTCTATTATACACTAAAGCTGTTACCTACAGGGACGGACCCATAAATTTTTTCATACGGTGGCACCATGTACAATATAGACAAAAAAATATTTACAAATGCACGGTTTGTATCGACGAGTCTACATATTTGTACCGACGTTCAATATTGTCTTATGTACTTTTAGTCTAATTCCACCGTTTCGAGATATTTTTAAAACTTTTTGCTTGATTTCAAAAGGTTTTTAAGTTTTTTTTTATCGATTTCAGTTTTTTTTTGTTAATTTGAAGAGTTTTTTTTTGGTTTTTTGGTCGATTACGA
The DNA here is from genome assembly GCA_033807775.1 of Saussurea involucrata. Classification (NCBI taxonomy): domain Eukaryota; kingdom Viridiplantae; phylum Streptophyta; class Magnoliopsida; order Asterales; family Asteraceae; genus Saussurea; species Saussurea involucrata. Next base: position 94,823,525 of record CM066312.1, on the reverse strand, counting down.
GATACGGTTGCATCTTTTTGAAGTTTCCAAAATAATACAGTAGCACTTTCCAAAACGATACGGTTACGCATTTCACGAACCTAAATTTTTTTACCCTTCGCTAGAGAAATAATATGGTGGCACGTGCCACCGTATTCCATAAGCTAGGTCCGCCCATGGTTACCCATTACTGTTCCCTGTTGCAAACATGATAACCCTCAACCACCGTACCTTCGACAAACCCTTTAGAGAAATTGAAGTTTTTAATCCCTGTTCAGATTCTATAGATTATCTATATTGTTCTCTAAAATAGAGAAAGTTAGAGAAAACTATAAGTTTAAATTTGGAGAATTATCTAAAAGTTGACGTGTGGATATAGAATTTTAATTTATTACTTATTCCTACCAATAAGGTCTATTTATTATTATTTTATATAAATTATTTTTAAATATTATATTGGGACGATAAATTTAAATGATATTTCTATAATATCATAAATGTTGAAATCCATAAAATAAAAAATATGTTAAAGTTAGATGTGGTTTTTACATAAATTTTCATTTTTCATTTTATAATTTTTTTAAAGTGTAGGATTTAAATACGGATAAACTATTTATATGAATACCATACTCAACAATCCGTTGTAGTCTAGTTGGTTAGGATACTCGGCTCTCACCCGAGAGACCCGGGTTCAAGTCCCGGCAACGGAATTTTTTATTTCATTTTATTTTCTAAAGTCGTTTATTTTCGCTTTTGGCCCTTGTGGTTGCTACCTACTTTAAACTATAGTCCCTAACCTCGATACATGCATTTTCTGTACCGATTATTGTCATTTTGTTATGATATTGGTCCTTAAGCCTAAGGGTAGTTTAATTGAGTTTGTTAATTAAGTGGCATTTTGGTTTTCTTAACCCTTTCACTAATTTTTTTGTACATATATAATTATTAATTACGTTATAATTATTACCCATATTCCACCATTTTTTACGACGTGTCTTACATGTAGCTTGAAGCCATAGTGCATCCTTTCTTTGATGAGATCCGACAACCTAACACTCAGTTACCAAACGGTCGACAATTACCTCCTCTATTCGAATTCAAACAAGAGGTAATGAATGTCTTATTTTTAAGTGGACAAATTGCATGAAAATGCAACGTACTTTGATCTGATTTCTATTTTGTGAAACCTACTTTTAAAACCTTTGTTTTGGTACCTCAGATATGATACCTTAAACATTTAAACCACAATACGTTACACAAAATAGGAATCAGATGAAAGTACGTTGCATGTACTGTAACACCCTTAAAACAGGGCTAATTTAAACCTTAAAAATTCCACAAGTTATGACAATAAAACTTCAAACTTATATAACAAGAGGATCATACATCAAGGTTTTCTATAAACAATAACTTCTAAATCAAATAACCTATTAATCAAATCATACATCATAATTAGATTAACTAGGTTATCTAATCATGATGTATGATTTGATTAATAGGTTATTTGATTTAGAAGTTATTGTTTATAGAAAACCTTGATGTATGATCCTCTTGTTATATAAGTTTGAAGTTTTATTGTCATAACTTGTGGACTTTTTAAGGTTTAAATTAGCACTGTTTTTAGGGTGTTACAATATGGTATCAGAGCAATAGTTTAAGCGAACTAAGTATGCTGATGAGATACTTAGACTTAAGCTGTGATGAATTAAGTTATTACTTGTGAGATTTGGGTAGAAGTACTTAGACGGGATAGTCTTAGAGTCAACGGAAATACGTGAAATTAGTACTGTGATAATGGTAACAAGGATTCTCATGTATGATATGTTCACAATTTCAATTAGCTACTGTTATTATGAATATATTGTTACGTAAGCATACTTATTTTTAAATTGTTACAGTGACTAACGATCGGTAAAGTACATTTTGTATAGGGGTATGTGCATAACCATTTCTTATGGTTATCCCTTTAGGTTATAGTAGAACGTTGGTGAATATACCACCAAAATCCTTTGGAGGACAGATCGGTAAATGATTGGGGGTTGGAAGGACAACCTGGAAATTGGCGGGACTCATGAACGTCCGCCAAGGTAACCTTTAATAGGTGGTTGATGTGTGTGGAGATAGAATATGAGATGTTTGATCAAGGCGAAAATAGTATGACATGGTTGATACGTGAATCGTGGAATGCATGTATAGCAAACGTCATAAGGCCGATAGGGCGACCACCGGTCGGAGGTAGAATGTCAATGATAAGTTACGTAAGTAAGATGATTGACCTCGTTGAGTAATTAGCCTTCATTTGCGAGTAAAGTTTTATGCATGGTATTCTAGTGTGTGTTACATGAATTTCATGATTTCAAACCAAATGCATAAATAACAGTTTTAGTCAAGGTTGAATTAGTATGTGCAAGTGTGTATTTAAAGAAAAGGCAATCCCATTTACGTCGCACAACGAAATTTTGGAGTTGTTACAAAACATTTCTTACTTTACATGAAAAGTTGATTTGTAGCAAGAAACCGTTGGCCAGCAAAACATTTAATAACCAACATGAGTATTGATCTAATAACGTCATATAAATAAGTGGGAGAACCGAATAGCTTAATTCGTGTCGGTAAAACTTTTTCGAACTATTGTTGTATGAAAAGATTTTTATTTAATATATTCCCGTCGTAACAACTTTGTTTTGGTTGAGAAAGATTGAGTTTACGGAAATTTAATATGCAAACAATTCTCGAGATCGTTGTGCAGTACATTGGAATCGTGTAAATGTTGGGGTCATGTGTGCCCAAGTTATTCCAAATGTTGTTATTTAAAATGAGAAAATGTGTGAATTGATTTATGTATCAAGTTGTCATGCATGAAGGCTATGATCTCGCTAGGTCGTAGAGTACTACACTCTAAGTTAAGAGAGAACTCCGAGGGAGGAGAGGTGTTGGATAAATCTTGAGAAAGTGTTTGTAGATTTGATATTTAAGTTCAAGAGGAGAGGTGAATAGTGTGAGAGTCGAAAGTGGACTTTGGTGTCGGTTGCATGAGAGTCTGTACCCTTGTTCGCTGACTAGGAATACAGTGCCGAGGGACGGTTGTGTCCGGAGGAAGAATTAGGTTCAGTTAAGGACCTTAAGGTTAAGGAAGTGTCGACATGTCAAGTATTGACTTTGAAATCGATAGTTGTGTAAGGTATATGAGACCTTTCGTCTGTCATTGGGTGCGGTCTGGGTGCGTCCCGCGTATGCCCGTGCGGACAGGAACAAAGACTGTGAGCGGTACCGGTATGCTGTTATGCAAAGGGTATGCGCAAAGCAAATATTATTGTGTACGACATGGTTAAGGATTTTGAGTGATTGACGAATAAATCACTAATGAAAGAAGTTTCGAATTATTGTTGCACAAGCGAAAGATATGTAGTCAAAAACACGCTTTTAATATTTTTGTGGATGTGCAATATTTATGAGGTGTTACGTTTTAAAATGTGAACATGTGAGTTGGGGGATTTTGGTAAATCCGACCATGTAAAGTTTTTAAGAGTGGTAAAACTTTGTTTTGGGGCCGATGGCCAATTAAGGGATTAAAAAGGTAAAGAATTGGGTAACAATGTATTTTGGTTTATGTAATCGTGTGCGTGACACATGTTTAACCAAACGTTTATTTTGGCCTTAAAGGCTTGATTGATATTCAAATGAGTCTTTTGAATGTTTGTCAGTTTTAATGACTCGAGATGGAGTCTTGGTTGTGTTATATGCTTAACTGCATTCTATTTGAATAAGTGTCGGTCTTAAGTGTAAAGACTGTTTGATAATTCCCGCGTTTTTAATACCTTTGGAACTAACGAACCTTGGCGAAGTATATACATTATGAAGTATATAAGAGTTGCATATACCTATATAAATTGAATTCGTTGGGAAAGTAGCAATGAAGGAGTCATAGATTTATCATGCCTCAGAACGTATGTTGCATAATGATCATTGATCCTTGGAGTAGATGACTTGGTTTTGAACTCAGTTGAGTCTTAAGAGCATTGACCCGATTTAATAAGCTCGTTGTAGGCTTGGGTTGGGATTACATGGATTGTATTAAAATAGAAGTTTGCATGATGTGAATGTTTTGGGTATTCTTTTGGATTTAATTATTGTTAAGTCCTAAATCAGAAGAATAAAAGCTGAAGGACCACTTTGTAAGAGTGTTAAGATTATGAAAGACTGTTGTGTTATAAAAGTGTTTTACTTGCGATGTGGATGGTTTACAAAGGAGAAAGTATTAGGCACAAATGAAGTGAGGTATGGAAAATGTTGATCTGTGAAGGATTGTACCGTGTTTTAGTATTGGTTTGGAATCACAAGGAGCTAGTATGAACGAATAAGTTCAAGTTATTTAGCAAATCGAGAGTGGTAGTTCAACTAAAGTTGGGTAGGAGATATTTAGTGAAATAAACTCGGTTAATATGTGTATGAATGATTGTGAGAAACCTGGTCTGTGGTGAAAGGCTATGTGTGGAGAAGGTACGAGTGAGTATTGATATCAACTGCCAAGATAAATGTGTCAACTAGTATGTATTATGAAGTTAGAACTAGGAAGCATCTGATGGAAGTCTTTTCGGGGATTCCGGATGAAAAGTACCACTTTGTCATTAAAGTTGTTGGGGCATGTGGTTTGTAAGATGGAGTAGTGATATGGCTAATATCGAAACAGAATGTCGGAATGGTATTGGGTGTTTACCCAAAGTGATTTTGATTGTGTGAGTTGCTTCCTATGATAGAAAGATTGGACTTAAGAATGTAATCATATTGCAGGTTCAATAGAGTTATCACTTTTGATGTTCAATACTTTGGTGCTTGGTTGTATTGTGGTTGTGCGATGAGATAGTGATGTGAGGAAGTGATAGCATTCTATACCGAAGAAACGTGTAAGTCATGGATGTAATAATGGACTGCCGTGGTTGTTGAAGTATTTAATAGTAACGAGTATGCTTAATTTACAGTGTACGTGGAAATTTCAGGTAATACATGTTAATGTTATTTTGAGACCTGGAGAGTGAGTTGTGATGATGATGGGGTGAAAGAAAGACTCTTGTTCTTCTCAATCCCATTGGTTTTAGGTGAAGAGAATACTGTAACCGTTAAGCTATAGTGTTGGAGTATTCAGTAGATGTAAAAGAAATACATCGAATGCAGTTCTCGGTGTTACGAGGATTTGGCTAGAGATCTTAACTGACGTTTTTAGAGAAACTGTCCTTTTGGACTGTAGCTGTGTGGTGGATATTCCGTGTAAACAAGAGAGAAATGATAACAGTATACTAGACTAAGAAGTAGTCAAATATGGACTTGATGATAACAATTACTCTAAGAGGGTTGGTTTACAAGTATATCATTTGGATCTTCCGCCAGAATTGGGAGGGGTACATAATACCTTCCAAGTATGTTATCTTCGGAAATGTTTGGCCGAAGAGGAAGATGTGATTTTCACTCACTGATGTGAGAGTAGATGAAAAGAGTCACGGTGTGCAAGAACCAGAGGCAATTTTGGAAAGATCAGTTAGGAAGCTACGTAGTGGTAAAGAAGTAGCTATGTTGAAAGTACAATGGAAACACCATAGAGGTGCTAATGTAACTTTAGAGTCGGAAGAGAGTATGAGGGATAGGTACCCTCATTTGTTTACCTGACTTTGATTTCGGGGACGAAATCATTTTCAGGTTGGGGAGTATTGTAACATCCTAAATTTCGTTATTATTTATTTTAATAAGATTTGGAATGTATTTGTATTTGGAGTAACCTTGAATTATATAGAGTATTATAATTCAATTAGGGTTAAAATACAAATGTTGAAAGTTTAAAGATTTCTTTTGAGAAATATTAAACTTAAGGGTTTTATAATGTGTTTTATTGATGTATGAGGTGTGTTATGTCATTTCTTTAAAGTTGGAGGTGTTTGGTGAAATTAGTTTATGACTCATCTAATTTTAGCATGAGGTGTCTTGATTTAATGAATCAAGAAGATGTATGTGTGGGTTTGCTTTTCTGCAAACAGTAGAAAAGTCGAGAGTTAGAGAAAGAGAGAGATTTTCGAGAGAAAAAGAAGGAGAAAGAAAAAGAAGAAACAGAAGAAAAGTATTTGATTAGGTGATCTTGTGTTGTTTCGATTTAGCCACTGAATCTGAAGAACAAAGTGATCAGAAGTGTTCAGATTGTTGCTAAGGATACTCATTAAGCTGTTTGATTAAGCTACTGGAATGTGATCAGTGTTTAGAATTGTCATTAAGGTGAGTTTATTCATTCTTGTTAAAATTAGCCATTAAAATTGATATGGATATGTGTTAAACTATGTCTATATGCTTTAGTAAGACTTAATTAAAAAGTAGTAAGCTTAATACACTGATTTTATAAACTGGCTTAATGAAGAAGACGATGAACAGTGATTGCGAGTTTTGAGAATCTCGCAATAGTTGGTTGCGAGTTTTGAGAATCTCGCAATAGTTGGTAGCGAGTTTTGAGTATCTCGCTAACCTCTGTGGGGGTGAAGTGAGAAACTCGCAACTATGGGTTGCGAATTTTGGAGAAACTCGCAACAATGGGTTGCGAGAATTAAGAAATTCGCAGCTTTGGCTTGCGAAAATTGTAGCTTTTCGCTACAGTGGCGTGCGATTTTTGTGGACTTTCAGTAGCAGTTTGAGGCTTTTATGTGGAATGCAATATGATATTTATATGCAATCTGTTATATGATTATAAACTCTAAATATGATATTGAAGCCGTGTTGAGATAAATTATAAGGACTTATTTATGAGTCCGGAAATGTAATTAACATTTGAGATGTAAATCCCCGTGCTAAGTTGCAAAGAGGGGATAGTAAGAGATTGAGACGAGGAGCTAATTATATTATTTATTTTGTATATATAGAATATGTTCGTAGAAATGATATATTGTATGTTGTAAGCATATGATAGTATCAGTTATAATACTTATGTATTATATTGCTTTTGCTAGAAATAGGCATCCGGTCATCGGGGGCATCTTAGTACGGTATAATGGGAACCGCATACTAGCCATTGACCATAGGGATGTAATTTCTAGTAATTGGGTGTACCTTGAATCATCGGGGGTCCCGGTTGTATATCGCGATATTTTAATCCCATTGGGACCATTGGTTCTAAGGTGAAATGTGGAATAGGCAGATTTTGATTTGTAATTCCCATTTCAAATGGAAGATCGGAGATTTCCATTATTAAAGGGAAGATCGGAGATTTCCCAATGGTGAAAGGAAGATTTGAGATAGGCATAAAGTAATTTGTAATCTCTACTTCCGGGTTAAGAAATAGGCAGGTTTTGACTTGTAATTTCTTGGTTAAGAGTTTGACTTTGAATCTGGGATGATTCATGGTAAATTCTTGGTAATGTTATTATGACTAGATGAATAGTCATAAGTTAGGAATGGGGTAGATTCCCAGTAGTGAAAGGAGTTGTTGTACGGTAAGATGGATGGAAACAGGTTTGATTTATCTGTTGAGATTTTGATTGTTGAATTTTAATTTGATTTGAATATTCTCACTAGGCGAAACCTAATGCTTCAAGTTGAACTTTCTTACCAGGTACAAGCTCCGGGAAGTAAGCGGGAAAGTGTGTTGAGAGCTTTTGGAAAGACTCAGACTTGGAGATAACAGAGGATCTAGTTATTCTTTTGATACTTTTGGGACAGATGATTAGATAACCTAGTTAATCTAATTATGATGTATGATTTGATTAATAGGTTATTTGATTTAGAAGTTATTGTTTATAGAAAACCTTGATGTATGATCCTCTTGTTATATAAGTTTGAAGTTTTATTGTCATAACTTGTGGAATTTTTAAGGTTTAAATTAGCCCTGTTTTTAGGGTGTTACATGTACCTCATATCTAAGATACACAAATAAATGTTTTGAAAGTACATCACAGAAAATATCAATCGGACCAAAGTACATTAGTACATTGCATTTTTATTCAATTTACCATCGTTTGATGGTAAACTAAATCATATTTTTCGTGGTCCAGTTGTCCGGAGCATCTCCTGTGCTCGTCAACCGGTTAATTCCCGATCATGTGAAGAATTAAACGAATCCGCAATTTCCGCCACCTGCTGGGATAACATAGAGATAATATACATATTAGGGGAAAAAATGAAAGCCGGTTTTGTATAAAAATTTTCCATTAGGATGGAAAACTTTGTTCCCTGAAGATCTAAGTTTACTTAGTAGCTAGAAATATCGAAAAAGTTTTGTAATTGTAATTTTAGTGTTATAATTACACTACCGACGATGCAATGAACCATCTATGGAGGGTTCAGTGAGCAACAGACGACACTTCGCACCGAATGGCTTTGCGTAGATGTAACATGAATAAATACGACTTGCGTGTGTTGCCATGTTCATTATATTGAGTTTGAAACCAAACATACACGATTTATTATTTGGAAATAGGGTCTGGATTTGATGGAATTTCAAATTGTTTTTTTAAGTATTTAATATTTAATAAACTACATGTTTTAGAATAATGAAATTAAACATAAAATAAATACGTAATTATTTTGAATTTAAAAAATATAGAGTAAATTACAAATTTCATCCTTGTGGTTATGTATAAGGCCGTGCGTACCGCTCTCGGGTACCACGGCGGGTTCGAGAAGCGGGTAAGGCGGTACGGGGGGTATCGTGTAGGGTTGGGTTCGGGAACCCTGGGGAACCCGACCAATTTTTTATTTATTTAAATATAACCGTTTACCAACGGCTACTTTTTTTTTTTAAAATTATACACACTATATATATTAACCTCTACCATCTTCATTTTTCCACACCAAAAAATATCTCAAATTCAATACTTTCAATACTTTCTTCCATCATGAATTCAAACACCACACCTACACCCCGTCGTAACAGATCGAGGAGTTCGGATACACCGCAACAAGACCCGGACCTTGGCTTCCAAGCATTTGCTCAACAAGGTTATATTCCGCAACCGGCCCCGAACGTTGGTTTCCAACAATTTCAGCAACACCCTTATATTCCTCATCAATTTACATATCATGGTTTGCAACACCCTTATTATTATTATTATTATTATTATTATTATTATTATTATTATTATTATTATTATTATTATTCTTATACTTTAATTTATATAAATGTAGAGAGTTTTTGGAAGCGAATCGAGAAGGTGTTTTATAAATTTGTGGGTCGCCAAGATTATAGAACATTTCATCAACTGAACACTAAATTTAAAGACCTAAACAAGAAAATAACGTGTTTTGCCGGCATCTACAACAACTTGGTCAATAATAGATCAAGCGGAATGAGTGAAACCGATATTTTACAAACGGCACACTACCGGTACCGAGAGGATAATGAGGTTCCTTTCATCCATGAACAAGCTTGGGAGGTCCTCAAAAAATCTCCAAAATGGAATCCGGTTCCAACGATGTCGACAAATACATCCCGGACTTCAAAACGTACCAAAACTTCCGATGATGACGATGAAGATGTTCGGGTCGACGAGATAGAGCAACTTCAATGACCCATCGAGAGAAACAAGGCAAAAAGGGCATCAACGAGTAATACGACCGGGTCGAATCCGGACGAAAGCGTTACTCAGTTGTTGAGTCAAATAAGCTCGTTCAACGATCAGGTTGACAATACAATGGATTACAAAATGAAAAAACTTGAACTCGAAGAAAAACAGTTGCAACTCGAGTTTGAAAAACGATTTGATAAAGACTTCGAGTTTTTCATAGCCCCGCATGATCACCTTACGGGAGATATTTTGAGGGCTACTTTGGCGAAGAAAGAGAGAATTAGAAAATTACATAATTTTTAATATTAGTTTTTAGTGTGTTGTATTTTGTAATTTTTAAATTTTTAATGAATGTTATGAATTTTTATTTTTATTATTTATCTTATTTTTATTTATTAAAAAATATATGAATATTTTTATTTTGTTAAATAATTAAATGTATAAATAAAAGAATTAAAAAAGCTGATGTGGCATCAGGGTTCAGCGGGTTCGTGGGTTGGCGGTACTCAACTTTAGGGTAAGGAGGGTAGAAAAGAGAAAAGCTGATGTGGCGCTGTGGTGACATCAGGGTTCAGTGGGTTCGCGGGTTGGCGGTACTCATGGTCTAAGTTTTGTATTGAGTCCCTCAAACAAAACAATTACATATATGATTATTGTGATTTCATTTTCGTTACGAATTGGATCCCTTACCCTACCACTTAGTTTTTTCAAATAAAATTATATGATTTCTATATCTTAGATAATATCTAATATAACTAGCGCTATACCCGTCCGTTGGTCGGGTGTATGACATGACTTTAATCTAGTATATAATAAGATATTAATTTGAAAACAAAATAAGATATAATAATATTCAAATATATCTGAAGATAAGATGAGATTTTCACAATTGTAGATTTTCACCAAAAATCCAACAACCAACAAAGTGCATAACTTTGGTCATCCATTAAATCCGTCCGTTGGTCGGATATACGACATGACTTTAATCTAGATTCAGTTATTTGATTTTATGATTTCAAAAGTTATGTTTATTCATTGTATTCTATATTATCATGAATCATGCTTATATATGTTTATACAAGGCTAGTCATACTTTTAATAATCATCTTTGATAATTGGTAACACGTGCATTTATATTAGTATATAATAAGATATTATTTTCAAAAATAAAATAAAATATAATAATATTCAAATATACCTGGAGATAATATGTGATTTTAGGTCACTATCCATCCTAGTGCTTAATTTACATCTTCAACTTGAAGCAACAATTATTGGTGTACATACATTAATCATCTTCACTCGCTCTTCTCTATTGTGGTATTTTTTAAAACACAAATTCATCGCCCAATTTCTATCACCAATTATTGATGTTTAACGAAAAGTTCATATATATATATATATACACATACACACACTAATAATATACCCACTGCATTGCAACGGAATGTAATTTCTTCTTTTTAAATAGGGAACATAAAATTGATAAAACTACTTGTTTTATAATCCGCAAATTTATGTTTAAATGTAGATTAGCCCATGTTTCTATATCTGGAAACAAATTGACAACACTAAATGGAAACGTCGACCAAAAACACATGCCAAACACAAATATTGAAACATATCTACAACAAAGGACTCCAAGCAATAAAACACTAATGTTTACAAAATAGTTATATGCTACACGAGTCACCCAATATAAATTTTGGTTTCATCTTCGTGCATTTTCCTGGAGAAGTTCCAAATACCCCGACTTGTATACGATATGACTTTAATCTAAATTGCTATTTATCTTACTTGTTAATAATGACAAAATCTCCACATAGAATGAACGTAACCCCAACGGTTGACCAATCCCATATACGAAACCAAATATAATCAGAGAGAAGATGATTCAGACCCTAGAAAACTTTCTATTCTAACTCATCAAAGAATTTCTAATCTAACTCATCAAAGCATCAATAACAAACGTATGTTCTCATTAGAGAGACTTACCCTTACTGCGAGAGATGGCTAAGTCCGGGGCCAGGTCGGTCAGGCCCAAATCGGTCCCCGTCCCAAATAGTGATATCGTAACCGGGCCCGACCCAAATACGAAAGTCCAGTTAAGCTTCATAAGGACCAGTCCCCGTCCCAGGTCGGGCCCCTCTTTCTTCTTCACTTCTCGTTCTCTTCTTCCTGACAATTTTGTAAACTTTGAACATAAATTAACAACTGCATAATGGCTGATCCCTTGAGTAGAAAATCTTTTCAGCTCTGACGAATATGGCATTAAGATGAATATGCCACTTAAATCACATTATTCACATAATAGATTCTAAATGCAATATGAACGTAACCATATAAATTAAGATAGATTTCTGTGATGCATTTAGAATGGTCAATCCAAGCCAAGCAATCTGTGGAACTACACAAAATCATGCTTAGAAATAGAATGGTAAATCCAAGTCCAAGCAGTCTAATAAACAACATAGGATCAAACAAACTTACCCAGTTATCCTCATCCTCTGATGTGTATCAAGTTTCTAATTTAAATCATTTTTAGTTGGTTTACATCAACAATTTCTAAGAAGAATACAAAAAGCCAAGAAATGAAGAATCAATGATACAGAAATGAACTACTTGAAAAAGTTGAATGCACAGATAATTGATAATAAACCACTGTAGCTAGTAAGATATATCCACAAGACATAAAGCATTAAATTAAGGAAAGACATGTTTTCTAGTAATACTCAAATGCAAGAAGGGTTTTAATCTCCAAAAAGTCAATCAAAAAATTGACCTTTTAGACATAAATCTGTTAAAACTAACCTAAATTTGGTAAAAGTGCATACTTTAGGTTTAGACTCCTCGATCGGAATGGAGAGGACAGACCTAAGTTAGGATCACTTAGTTGTCCCCATTAAGCCAACTCAAAATAAATTAATACCTGAAGTGCACAAAAAATAATCCAACCCTCTCTTAGTTGTCTCCCTGAAACCCGTCGTTCTCTCGTTTCATAGACATACATATCCCAACAAACAACTTAACCCACACAGGGCTTAACGGGAAAAAAAAGAGTAAACACCCCTCTGCCTTGTGTGTCTCATTGAGACGTTCAATTTGTGTTAAATAGTTATCATTAAATTGCTAGTGATAAAAAGCCGTTTTGACCCATTTTATTGCATATAATTAACCAATCACACATAAAGAAAAAGCACAAGATTGTAATTTGAACTTATACTGGTTAATTTATAATCATTCTCAACATCAATACTTTATTGCATTAACATCACCAAAAAGTATAGTTTAATCTTGTGTAGATCTGAATGAACATTGAACACAACCTTCCAATGGATCCTACAGACTTTATGTATAACTAAAGTCTAAAAATGACCATGAATCTTGAATCTTGCTGCTCGTTGTTCTCTGCCAGATGATTTTATGAATTAAAAACTGTTTGTTGAAGTTGGAATTTGTTTTTTATGAACATCTTTTGTTATTGGATCGTCCAAAATAGTTTTCAACTGAATTTATAAACACAATTGAAGAATGTGCAAGTCGCGAGTAAGGAAAGCAAGCCTACCACATAAATTTCTCTTTTGATAGCACTGTCAGTCCTGCAAACACGTGAAACAAAAAGCATTTACAACAATTCAGTACTTACTCAACACTCCACGTAATAAACAAAGTAGAGAAACATTTAATAACCCACCCCAATCAAGAAATCTTCGGTTCTTTCAACCCACCCCACCACCCTTTCACTTCATATTTTTGTTTAAATATTAACATAAAAAAAATTACCTGCCAAGTTCATAAGAGATGCCTCAGCAGCTTGATGTTGACCTTCCCATCGTGTTCCAATTCTCTCTCCAGCAAACCATAACTGTAAAAGACAAACGATTGTGTGTGTCATAAGTAACATTTTGAAATTTGAAGGACTTTTGAATACCTCAAAAGAGAACTACAGTTCAATGCTAGGGACCATATTATGGAAAATCTTACCTGTTGCCAACAACCTTTGTTCCCATTCAGGTGAAAAAGTATAATCTTCTTAAAACTAAAACACTCCTACAACAGGCCAACATTAACTATATCCTGCACAACTTCTTGTACTATACATGCACAACTTTTCTATAACAGAAAATTCTAATAGTATGAGCTCCATAAGCTTAAACGTATATAATGGGCATTAATGAACTTGTAAACCAACTTTTCTATACAAGTCACATTAATGAACCTGTAAACCAACACAACGAAAATGATCATATAATGGGCATGGCTAAGCAAAACACTTTTGTTTTGATTTATATACTATACAAAGCAAATCATGATGATAGCAAGTAATAGAATATGTATACTTACAATGGTTACGAATCAATATTACAGATTCCTGATTTAGAGTTTTGCAAGCAGTTTGCCAGTTGCTCGTCAGAAACCTTCACATCATCACACGTACCCAAGGATACAGCAAGTCTGGCAGCAAATTGATGTTTGCACTGAACACAACCATGCACTCAACACGAAATCGACTACAAAAATTGAAGGAATCAGCTGAAATGGCGAACCAAATCGAAATAGTGAAAGGAAAAAATCAAAGAAAACCAAATCGAAATCGTGAATCATTTCTTCATGAAACCAAAAACCAATAGAAACCATGAAAGGAAAAACCAATCGACGCGTACCTGATACTGCATATGCGAAGAGGCAGAAATTGAATCCCTGCAAAAATGGCAGAACCCCTCGTGTGTTTCTACCAAACCGAATTACAAACACAAAAAACACAAGAGATTGCATTTGTGAGAGGGATTGGAATCGTGATAATACCTGAAGGAGAGCGGTGTGAAGAAGAATCCTGAAGGAGAGAGGCGTTCAGGCCGGCGAAGCGGGACATGTTCAGACTTCAGACAAATGGCAGAGAGCTTTTAAGTTTCAAACTACCAGGGGTCGATGTGAACCTGTGTTCGTCTCGCACTGTTTATAAGGGAAGAGGGGAGAGGATTTAGGGCAGTTTGTGCGGAAACAGGGGAGTGGGTGTCGGTTAAGGAGGCTGCTGAGTGTTGAAACTGGCCGTGAGTGTTGGAGGGGAGTTAGCATGAGAGGGAGTGGGCCGGTTACAGAGTGGGGCGGCCGGAGGGAGATGGCTTAATGGGCTGAATGAATTGGCTTAATGAGTTTGAACGACCAAGATTTAAAACTGGATTGAGTTTAAAGGGCCCAGATTCATCTAAAATCAGCTAGACTTATCTGGTCCATATTTTATATAATATATACAGACAAATATTACATCGCCCACCTTCTCGGAAGAAATGTCTCCTCGCCCTCCCGCTTGTGTCCTCCCTTATCTCCGGCCATCACAACGTGCACCACCGTAAGTATTTCCCCTACTTACCTTCCATCACTATTCGAACCAAACAAAAAACAATATTGCAATTTTGGATTTTGGATTTTTGGGGTCTCCAAATACTCAGATCCCATAAATGCAGAAATGCAAATCAAATATTGATGAAATCCCTTCTCCCACTACCTCTACAAAAGCTTGGATGCATCATTTTATCTCGTTAAATCGAACCCCTCATTTTTTTGTTAATTTCAGAGTTTTTGTCGGTTTTTTCAGTTGTTTTCAAGAGTTTTTTTCGGTTGATTTCAACAGTTTTTTTCTACCCTTTTTACCGTTTGACTGAGAAATAATACGGTGGCACCTGCCACCGTATTCAATACATTGGGTCCGCCCATGCTCGTTTCTGTTGGATAACATGAAGAAAACTAATGCAAAACGAATCTGCAGCATCGAAACGGTAAACATTAACAGAAAAAGAAATCGTGTAAACACCCGAGGCTTGTGCTAGGCACAATGTCCTTAAAACATATTCTCCCCCTCTAGAGCGTCCGTTTCCTAGGATACAACGGATTAAACAGATACAAATCTGTCGGACTATACCTGATGCGTGAACTTGAACAAGTATTTCTGTGTTGTTTCAGTTTTTCAAGTGTGTCAAAAATGGAAGGGAAGACTCAAATATATACGTGACGATTTTAATGTCGTCATAAATCTGATGTGTGAAACCGGCGGAAGTTAAGGAACTTGGAGGGTCAAGAGTCTCATCTATACCCTTCCAATTTCCCATTCACATTAATACAAAATCCAACAATCCCCCACATGAATGGGAATTGTCCTATAAGTCATAAAAACATAATGTCCAAGTTCAATGGTTGAACCCTGCAAAGGATAGGTAGGTGTCATCCTTTGAATCTTCCCTTATGAAGCATACCAGGCTAACCAGGTGACCATTAGACATGTTGTCTTTGAACTGTTATGCTGTTTGTGTAGACAATAATATACTTCACACAAGATTCTCCCTCACATTGTAAAATCCTCATTGGTATGTTCGTTATGGTTGTGAACACTAGCCTGGTTCTGTGAGACCCATGTTATTACCCTAGAAGCGACCCCACTTCTTCTCACATAAGTGATCTAGATATGATCATTAAAAGCCATCAGCTTAACCTCATACCACTGTTACTTTTTATTAGAGGAATGGGTAGTGGCACCCCCCACAGTGATCCAATTTAGTTTATACAGTTAGGTTGTCCCTTTGAACCTAGATCGTGGGATCTCCAGTCAACTAGGTTGGGTTTCCTTTGTATAGACCTACTCATTTATGGGCTTCAGTCCCATTCCTCTTGACGACTTACTCACCAACTCTCTGTTTAACCCTTTGGTTAGCGGATCCACAATGTTATCTTTTGACTTCACGTAGTCAATGGAGATAACCCTAGTTGAGAGTAGTTGTCGAATTGTGTTGTGTCTTCGACGAATATGTCGAGACTTACCATTATACATATTACTTTGTGCTCTACCAATCGCTGATTGACTATCACAATGAATGCATATTGGAGAAATAGGTTTAGGCCATCTCGGAACGTCTTCCAAGAACTGATGTAGCCATTCAACTTCTTCCCCACACTTGTCCAAAGCTATGAATTCAGACTCCATAGTGGACTTCGTAATTACCCAACTTTCGACTGTCAAAGTTCCCCACACACTTATTTTTAACCGGGGTCACTTAGCCTTTCCAAGGTTCCTATGCGTTCAAGGTTTCTCAAGCGAAATATTTAACAAATATGTCAATCGAAAACGTTTATAGAAATTTTCAACATAAAGGTTTTCATATCAATCTAATTGTACACACAACATCTATTATCAATTTGGTAGTTGTGCAAAATGGACAGACTCGTCCCACATATGAAAATCATATTGAAAACCATTTCATCGAAATTTGTATCGTTAGCAAAGCGCAAAAGCACAATAAACAACTTCTCTGAAAGAAACCGATACGGTCCTAGCATGGATTGATCTATGTCATGCACGTAAGGTAATTTCCCACTTTAAATAATGTGCAACCAAAATGTCAATTCGTTTTTCAAAGGAGTTTGAATGTCATCTGATTCCCAAAATTCCCCTTTTAAATCATGAAATAGCATGAAACAAAACTTACCAACAACGTTCGCACACGTCAGTTTATTTCGTAACAGTTGGTGAAATAATCTCATAGATATACTTTGGTTAAAACATAAAATGATTTGTGTGTCAGTTTCAAGTTTAACGACAAAGTCAATACGTTTTCGTCATTCAAAGACGTCGACTAACACGTCAAAAAGGAAATTTCAAATTGGAATATGCATGCAAGCTTGTAACACTCTCTTAATAATTTTCTTGAAATGAAATAACATGCACCCGATAGTTCATACGAAATTTCAAAAGATGCTATTCTTTAAACCGATTTCGAAATTTTCCCATTTAGTCGTAAAATGACATACGCGCAAAACCTTTTTGACGAGACTCACACATATCAATGTGTTTTCTCAAAACATAGAAGGATAACAAGTGTTTGTGAATGGTTGACACCAACAAGGGTTTAAATTGACTTTAAGTTTCGAATCATACGAATAATGTGCTTTGATGTTCCAACAACATAAACAATTCCTCTCACTTTAGGTTGAGGCAAATAATTTTCCAAAATCCCCCCTCGCGGAGCATTTACACCAAAGTTTTACACTTGCAATATAAAACGTGAAGATGTCAACGCTTGCAATTTATTCATTAAAATACTCGAAATACACATTTCTCTCCAAAACCAAAAAGGTTTACAATTTTCCAAAATGTCCATTAATTCGAAATTGACCAAAGTTCAACGACTCACACATTCGTGTTTTCAAAATGTTCTGTAGCGTAAACCATGCACTATTCACACAACATTAAAACATACTTTGACCAAATGACCCTCATTTCTACAACAATTAATAAGAAATTTCCATTCACGATTCTTTTATCAAAGTGTTGAGGGTTCGTGGTTACTAAGTCATGCATATCCCTAGATCAATACCATGCATTTGCGTGAAAGGATAGTAAAATAATCACTTAACCGAAAGCGCATAAAACAAATTGTTAAGAAACACTATCAGAATGTTCTTTAATGCATTACTCACGCCACGTATAAACCAATCTGTACACTGAACAAGTAGCATTAAAATGTGCTAACACAAATCTTTGAAAGAGAACATATGCAACACCAAAGTTACAAAAACATTTCTTTTGATCGCCTTACGGCATAAAATGATATTCCTCAACAAAACCCACATGGGACAAAGTGCCCAATATATTCTAAAATTAACACAGACACAATAACCAAAGTATGTGCATTACAAAATTGCACTCACACGACACAAAACGTCGTAAAACAAAGCTCTGTAAAACTCTATGAGCTCAATGACCTCAAATCAACCAAATGGTGCCAAACCTTTCGCTCCCAAAAATCAAATTGCATATCGCAACATCATGACTAAAATGCCAAAACTTCCAAAATTCACTTTTTTGTTGTAATACAATCTAAACAACACTTTTCGACAAAACTTGCATTAAATAAAACTTGCAATAAAACTTGACATAGACATAATGGAAGATAACTTTCCGTCCAAACCTTAACATGCGTGGAGGAGATCCAATGTTAAAGCCATAAGCCGTAGTTACTTGTCCAACGTCCTAAATATCATTAAAATATAGATATCACTATATCCGAAAGTAACGTTGAACAACAACAAAATAAAGCGAGTCCAGACAAAGTTTGCAACTCCTCGCAATAAAACAATTTCATGCATATTCAAAACCATGATTTAAAATCTGGTGTGTGCTAAACGTTTTCCGAGATTTTGTAACACAATCCATATAAGGATTTGAAACACAAGAAATAACTGATGCAATTTTATTTCTAAAATAAATTTTGTGCATGAATCTTGTCGGCACTCAACATCCCAAACCATACTCCTCCAAATCCCTCCGGTTACACTACCATCATCCGGATGCTCAAACACCCTAAGGCAAAGTTGGGAATTAATCGATTCACCTTACAATTCCTTCTCGAATTAAGGTCGATTCAATAAGTCTATGGCTCTAATCCGACCATCAACTTTGACCCGAAATGATCCGCTTAATACCACTATCATGTTTATCGTCATTCCGAGTGACTAATGGTAAAATTGTCCATCTATTCCAACGACTACTCGCTTAGAAACTACTTTGCTACCCCAACGATTATGTAACATCTCGAATTTTCATATATAAAGATGATGAGTTTTATTAATTAATTGAGTATAATTATTTGATAAGTCGTGATTTTAGTTGATAAATTAATTATTAGAGTTTAACCCTGAGTAAGTTATGTTAATCGTTTTTATGGAATATTAAGTTAGGGGTAAACTTTAATTTTAATTTATAAGTTGAGGGACTAAAGTTGTTAACAGTTGGAAGTTTATGGGTGAAAGGTTGTAACACCTTAGGCATATCCCACATCGGCCGTGGACAGGAGAGATGCTGGGTATATTAGTAAACCTTGGCCTTACCAGACACAACGCGTTTTGGGGCCACAAGCATGCGGGTTCCTTGGGAACTCTGTGGTTAAGCGTGCTTGGGTGGGAGTAGTACCAGGATGGGTGACCTCCTGGGAAGTCCTTGCCAGGTCGCCAAGAACAAAGCCGTGAGCCAGTGGGGCAAAGCGGACAATATTGTGTCGTGGTAAGCGGGGTGTTACAGTATGGTATCAGAGCCACTCCTGTGCCGTTCGGGATGGTGGGGCAAACCTCATCGAGGACGATGAGTCCCTAAGGGGGGGTGTGTGTAACACCTTAGGCATATCCCACATCGGCCGTGGACAGGAGAGATGCTGGGTATATTAGTAAACCTTGGCCTTACCAGACACAACGCGTTTTGGGGCCACAAGCATGCGGGTTCCTTGGGAACTCTGTGGTTAAGCGTGCTTGGGTGGGAGTAGTACCAGGATGGGTGACCTCCTGGGAAGTCCTTGCCAGGTCGCCAAGAACAAAGCCGTGAGCCAGTGGGGCAAAGCGGACAATATTGTGTCGTGGTAAGCGGGGTGTTACAAAGGTGAATCTCCCACCCCACCACCGCCTTGTTCTTTATGTAGGAGGAAATATCTCCTTTTTGAACCTATCTTGTGTTTTATGTGTGTGTGGTATACGGTGTAAGAGAGAGAGAGAGAACCGAGAAAGATTAACAAGAAAAGAAGAAGGAAATCAGAAGGAAATCAGTTGTATTGCAGTTGAGAAGCTAGAATAAAACAGGCAATCATCATTAATCCCTCATCTTGTTAGTAAAAAGCTTTCTATGGAGTTTTTAGATGGGTTTTGGTAAATTTTGATGATTATGAGAATCTGAGTTTTTGGATATGTTAAGATAGGGATATTGAACTTATCTGCAGGTTTGCATAAACAAACATAGCTTAAAAGTATAAAAATCTAGGTTTTAGATAATTGCAGAGAGTTGAGACATTCAAGCAAGTCGCAGTAGTGCATTGCGACATTCAAGCAAGTCGCAATAGAAGGTTGCGATTTGGGTTGAAGTCGCAATAGACGGTTGCGATTTGGTGTTGAAGTCGCAATAGAGGGTTGCGACTTGGCATTGGAGTCGCAACAGTTGATTGCGACTTGGTGTCGAAATCGCAATAGAAGGTTGCGACTTGGGTTGGAATCGCAATAGTGGGTTGCGATTTGGGGTTGGAGTCGCAGTAGTTGGTTGCGACTTGGCCCAGTGAGTTGCGACTTGAGACGTAGATTTTAGAGATTAAGGATTCTTAGTTCTTAGAAAGTCCTGTTCTGTCAATTAATATCGGTATATTTTTATATTGGATATTACAGTAAACTGTGGTGGTGAAAACAGAAGTCCCTACGAATTTAAAAGAATTAAAAGAAGTGTGACTTCGCAGCAAGTGAGTTTATTTAACTCTCTTTAAAGTTCAGCAATTAATATTGAAATAGTTATGAATATGTATGTCTGAACATAATAAATAAAGGACTCATCTTAATCAGTAAAGAGTCCAGATAAATGATTAAAAGTTATGTTATGTTGATTCCCATGCTAAAAGGCAAGAGGGGATAGCTAAGAAGTCGAGGTGTTAAAATTTTGAGATTCTTTATAAATGTATATGTAAAATATATATTGAGATGTATTACGTTGTGTGTACGCATATACACTGATAAGAGTTATAATACTTATGTATTATGTTGTAATTGCTAAAAGTAGGCATCCGGTTATCGGGGGCACCTTAGTACGGTATAATGGGAACCGAGTACTAGCCATTGACCAAAGGGATGTAATTTTTAGTAATTGAGTGTACCTTGAATCATCGGGGGTCCCGGTTGTTTATCGCGATATTATAATCCCATTGGGACCATTGATTCTGAGGTGAGGAAAATATGAAATGTGGAATAGGCAGATTTTGATTTGTAATTCCCATTTCAAATGGAAGATCGGAGATTTCCATTGTTATAAGGAAGATCAGAGATTTCCCAATTATAAAAAGAGGATTAAGAAATAGGCAGGTTTTAACTTGTAATTTCTTAGATAAGAGTATTGACTTTGAATCTGGGATGATTTAGAGTAATCTCTTGGTAGTGTTTTTATGGCTAGATCGATTTAGTCATAAGTATGGGAGTGGGGTAGATTCCCAGTTCTGAAAGGAGTTATTGTACGGTAAGATGGGTGAGAACAGGTTTGATGTATCTGATGATATTTTAATTGTAAAGCCCGTGTCCCGGTACGTTTATTAATTAATTTTAATAATTTAAAATGTTTACCTTTATTTGTCTTTGGTTTTTGGTTTGGTGTCGAAAAGGACCAAAATGTTAGCATTCGTGTCTTTTTGGTGTAGATGGTGAGATAAGGTGTAGTTGAGGGACTATTTGTTCAAATCTTGGAAACTTGTTGCATGGGTCTCGGCCCTTGGCTGAAACCCATTCTCGTTCCTTTTTCCTTGTGTATCAAGCAAACCAAACCATCACCCAAAACCCTATCCTTTTCTTGTGTGGTGCGGCCGAAGAGGGAGAGAGAGATCGTGAGAAGAGAGAGAGATAGAGAAGAACCGAGAAGAGAGAGAGAGAGAATCGGCGGCGAGCAAGAGAGGAGTCGGGAGAGAGATCGCCGGAGGTGAAAGACGCCGGAGGAGGAGGCGCAGCCGCTGCAGTCGCCGGAAACCGCTGCCACCACCGTTGTTCGTCGAGAGGTAAGCGTTAAGATCTCGATTCTTGTTCTTGTTTTAGTCGCCGGCGAAGTAGCCGCCACCGGTCGCCACCGGCGACCACCACTGCCGGAGATGGCAGTGGGTGGCGCGTGGCCGTGACCAGACCATAGTCACTGTAGAGCCCTTAACCCGTGACTTAATCGATTAAGCCGAATCGTACAAACCGTTTTTATAAATCGTGGTTTTATGAAAATTCTAAGTGTGCTGTCCAGTTTTCGTGTGATCATAACTTTTCCGTCGTAACTCCGTTCGAGCCGAAACTGGCGCCCACGGTTCAAGTTCGGGGTCGGGCACGTTTTCCGTGTTTTAGCGGAAAACTGGTTCGGTCTCTAGCTGGGCGAAATAGTGGTCGCAAGTTCGGTGATTCGTCATTTTATGTGTAAAATTCTGGAATCTGCCACTGTTTTGTGTAGACCATAACTTTTTACTCGTAACTCGTTTTGAGGTGAAATTGGTGCCCAAAGTTCCCAAATCGAGTTGGGAAGGTTTTTCATGTTTTGCCGAAAGTCTGATTAAGCCCGTAGCTAGGCTGTATTGGGCTGTTTGTGCAGGCTGGACCGAAAACTGGCAGTTTTGGTAGTCGTTCGTAATTAATTCATAATAAATTGTAGAAAAATCGTTAGGAGGCGTATAATATGTCCTTGGAACCCTAACTCAGAGTACTTTCTGATCATGAAATAATATTGGGAATTTACTGGGTTTAAGGAGGACGAAACAGGTCCCGAACAGACCTGTTTGGCGAGACCGGGAAGTAGTTTTAGTGACGGTTTAAGCGGGTGTCGTGTCGTAGGGTCCGGGTCTCGTATTGATACGTTTTAACGTGCGTTTAGGTGCTGGGAAGTGACCGTAATTGGGAAGCTCGAATTTGTATTGTTGAGCTAGGCGCGCATTCGAGGTGAGTTCTCTCACTATAACTAATGTCGGTTATTTTTACATTACGTTGTGTATGTATGTGGTAGTTTTATTTGCTTTTGATGCGGGGTTAAATAGTGGGGTGTCTAGTCGGACCTTTATTGTTGTGACTACGCGGGTGGCGTAGGAGTTCGGCGGGGCCGAGGGTCACATACGCGGGTGGCGTAGTAATTCGGTGGGACCGAAGGTTGTATACGCGGGTGGCGTATGAACCCGGGGGTACCGGGTTGCGTTTGCACGATTGTCGTGTGGTCGGTGGGACCGACGTATGTCTATTAGGTGGGTTGGTGTGAGTATGCCCGTCTATGATTTGTTCGTAGACTTGTATGCTGTTTATGTGCAATTATCTGTTTATGGTGGTGTGGAAATAACTGTGTTACTTATGGTGTTGAATTCGCTAAGCTTCGTGCTTACCCTTTCCCAATAAACTGTGGTTTCAGGTACGGGCGGCTCCAAGGCGTGACGAGTACACACTGGCGCGCGAGGAGGGCTGATTGCTTTATGGTTTTAATAATTAAACGTTTATTTCGCTGGTTTTTATTATGAAGATATTAATTATGAGTTGCAAACGAAACGTTGGGATCATTTAATGAGTTGTTATAAATGAAATGTTTATTTAAAAATTTAAATTTGCTTGTAATTTTTGGGACGTTACATTAATTGTTTAAACTTTAATTTGATTTGAATATTCTCACTAGGCGAAAGTCTAATGTTTTAAAGTTGAATTTTCTTACCAGGTACAAGCTCCGGGAAGTAAGTGGGAAAGTGAGATGAGGATTTTTGGTAAGACTCAAACTTAGAGATAACGGAGGATCTAGTTATTCCTTTGGATGCTTTTGGGACAGAATATCAAATAACTTGATTAATCTGATTATTTGTATGATTAGATTAATAGGTTATTTGATTTAGATGTATTGTATATAAAACCTTTACATTTGATCCTCAGGTTATAGAAGTTTGAAGTTTTATGATCTTAACTTGTGGCAATTTTTAAGTTTTAAATTGGCCCTGTTTTTAGGGTGTTACAATATGGTATCAGAGCACTAGTTTAAGCGAACTAAGTATGCTGCTAAGATACTTAGACTTAAGCTGAGATGGAGTAGGTTATGATATGTGAGATCTGGGTAGAAGTGTTAAGACGGGATAATCTTAGAGTCAACGGAAATACGTGAAAATTAGTACTGTGACAATGGTAACGAGGATTCTCCTGTATGATATGTTCACAATTCCAATTAGCTACTGTTATTATGAATATATAATTACACGAGCATGCTTATTTCTGAATTATTACAGTGACTAACGATCGGTAAGGTACGTTTTGTATGTGTGTACGTACATAACCATTTCTTATGGTTATCCCTTTATGTTATAGTAGAATGATGGTGAATACGCCACCAAGGTCCTTTGAAGGACAGATCAGTATTGATTGGAGGTTGGATAACCTGAAATTGGTGGGACTCATGAAAATCCGCCAAGGCAACCTTTAGTAGGTGGATTGATATGTGTGGAGATAGGGTATGAGATGATTGATCAAGATGGAAATGGTATGACATGGTAGAGTATGTGGATCGTGGAATGCCAGTATAGCAAATGTTATAAGGCCGAGAGGGCGACCACTGGTCGGAAGTAGAGTGTCAATGATAAGTTACGTAAGTAAGACGATTGACCTCGTTTGAGTAAGTAGCCTTCAATTGCGAGGAAAGTTTTATGCCTGGTGTTTTAGTGTGTGTTACATGAGTTTTCATGATTTCAAACCAAATGCATAAATAACAGTTTTAGTCAAGGTTGAATTAGCATGTGCGAAAGTGTATTTAAAGAAAAGGCAATCCCATTTACGTCGCACAACGATTTTTTTTGAAGTTTTTACAAAGTATTTCTTACTTTACATGAAAAGTTGAATTGTAGCAAGAAAGCGTTGGTCAGCAAAACGTTTAATAACTAACAGGAGTATGGACCTATTAAACATTATATAAATAAGTGAGAGAACCGACTAGTTTATTTCGTGTCGGTCAAACTGTTTCGAACTGTTGTCGTACGAAGAGATTTTCATTTAGTATATTACCGTCGTAACAACACTGTTTTGGTTGAGAAGGATTGAGTTTTCGGAAACTTAATATGCAAACGATTCTCGAGATCGTTGTGCAGTACTTTGGGGTATGTGTGCCCAAGTTGTTCCCAGTAGGGTTATTTAAAATGAGAAAATGTGCGAAATGATTTGTCATGCATAAAGGCTATGAACTCGCTAGGTCGTAGAGTATTACGTTATAAGCTAAGAAAGAACTCCAAGAGTGGAGAGGTGTTGGATAAACCTTGGGAGAAAGTTTGTAGTTTTGGTAATTGTGTTCAAATGAGAGATGAACAGTGTGAGAGTCGAAAGTGGTCTGTGGTGTCGGTTGTATGAGAGTTTGTACCCTTGTTCGCTGACTAGGAATACAGTTGCTGAGGGACGGTTGTGTCCGGAGGAAGAATTAGGTTCAGTTAGGGACCTTAAGGTTAAGGAAGTGTCGACATGTCAAATATTGACTTTGATGTCGATAGTTGTGTAAGGTGTATGAGACATTTCATCTGTCATTGGGTGCGGTCTGGGTGCGTCCCGCGTATGCCTGTGCGGACAGGAACAAAACCGTAAGCGGTACCGGCATGCTGTTATGCAGAGGGAATGCGCAAAGCGGACATTATTTGTACGGTAGACTGAGGATGTTACAGAATGGTCTATATCTTGTGAAACACCCATTTTGGGGGAAATTTGAGTGATTGGCGAATAAATCGTGAGTGAAAGAAATTTTGATTAATTTATTGCATAAGAGAAAGCTATGTAGTCAAAATACGCTTTTAGAGTCATTGTGGTTGTACAATAATTATGATGTGATATGTGCTTAATTGCATTTTATTTAAATGAGTGTCGTTTTAAGTATTGGTCTTATGTGTGAGGACCGTTTGATGATCTTGTATTCTTAGTACCTTTGGGACTAAGGAACCTTGGTGAGTGATATACATTGTTGAGTATAAAAGAGTTGCATATACGTGTACATATAGATACATATATGAATTGACTTCATTGGGAAGGTAGCAATGAAGGGGTTGGGAGATTATCACGCCTCGGAGCGTGTGTTGCATGATGTGAGTTAGATGTATTTAATTGCATGAGTAAAGGTTGATAAATAATCATTAGGTCCTTTGAGCAGATGGCTCGGTTTTGGACTTGGTTGAGTATTGGGAGCATTCGCCTGGTTTAAATAAGCTCGACGTAGGCTTGGGGTTGGAATCATATGAATTGTATTATAATTGAAGTTTACATGATATGAATACATTGATTATTTATGAGGTCATGTATGAATATTAAGCCTGGAATCAGAAAATAAAAAGTTAAAGGATCACCTTGTAAAGGTGTTAGAATATTGAAATACTGTGGTTTTAAATAAGTGTTTTATTTACGAAGTGGATGGTTAGTAAGGACTGAAGTAATTGACACGAACTAAAGGAGTACATAGATTGTGTTGATCTGTGAAGGAGTATGTTCGGTTTATGTAAAGGTTTAGAATCACAAAGGGTTAGCAAGTAACGAGTAGGTACGAGTTAATTAGAAACTCGTGAGTTGTGGTCCAACTGAAGTTGGGGATGGATAAAGTAGCGAAATAGACTCAGTTAAATAGGCGGAAGAACATGAAGGTAAGTTGAATTATGTATGAATGATCATGAGAGACTTGGTCTGCTGTGAGATGTTATAGGTGGAGAATGTACGGACGAGTAGTGGAATAAATTGTCGGTATAAATGTGTCAACTAATGTGTAATGTGAGGCTAGAAGGAAAAAGCTTCAAATGGAAGTCTTTTCGAGGATTCCAGATAAAGAGTATTAGTTATCAATAAAGTTGTTGGAGCATGTGGTTTGCGAGATGGCGTAGTGATATGGTTAATATCGGAATAGAATGGCGAAAAGGTAGTGGGTGTTTATCCAAAGAGATTTTGGTTGTGTGACTCGCTAAGTAAGTTTATGTTTTTGAATCATTGGAAGTTAACGAAGATGTTGGATATGTTAGTCAAAAATGTGATGTAAAAGATGCAAAATCCTTAAGGAATATGAGTTGCTTCTTATGTGTGAAAGAATTGTCCGAGAAAGTATTAGTTGCAGATTAAAGAATGTGTAGTAACTTAGGAAGGTATGTCGTTCCAAGATAACTTAGTTGATTGCCTTAAGTTAGAATTTTGGTACAACTGTTTGGTTATGTATAGTAATGAGAAAATGTTATCGGTATGTGGAAAAGTTGGGAGAAAGAGACAAGTAATGTTTGGAGAGTAGTACTCCATGCTATCGTGGGAAAAAAAAGGGTCGGACCTAAGAAGGTAGTTATACTACAGGTTCAATGAAATTATCACCCTTGATATACAACACATTAGTGTTTGGTTGCAATATGGTCGCGTAGTGCGATAGTGGTGTGAGGAAATGGTAGCACTTTGTACTGAAGAAACGTGTGAGTCATGGATGTAACAAAGGTTTGTCATATTTATCGAAGTATTCAAAAGTGGTGAGTATGCTCAATTTAAGGTGAGTGTAGATTTTCAAGCAGTAGGTGGTAATGTTATTTTGAGACCCGAAAATCGAGTTACGGTTAATGACGGTATGGTAGACCAAGAAATAGTCAGGTAAAGATTTGATGATGAACAGTTACTCTAAGGAGGTTTGCAAATCCAAGTTGGGGAGCGGATACTAATAAAAGAGGTAAGGTTCATAAAATATAAAAAGATGAATCCTTATTCTTTCTGGACTTTTGATTGTGATTAAGTATGTAAGACTTAAAAGGAAGAGATGTACAAAATATTTCATGTTGGGAGGATGTGATTTCTTTTACTAAAGTAAGAATAGATAAGAAGAGTTGTTGTGTGGAGAAACCAGAAGAAATTTTGATAAGTCAATTAAAAAGTTATGAAATGGCAAGGAAGTCGCTATGTTGAAAGTTCAATGGAAGCATCATCGAGGTGCTAATGTGACTTTAGAGTCAGAAGAAGATATGAAAGTTAGATATCCCCATTTGTTTGCTTAGCTTTGATTTTGAGGACGAAATCATTTCCAAGTTGGGGAGTATTGTAACATCTCGAATTTTCATATATAAAGATGATGAGTTTTATTAATTAATTGAGTATAATTATTTGATAAGTCGTGATTTTAGTTGATAAATTAATTATTAGAGTTTAACCCTGAGTAAGTTATGTTAATCGTTTTTATGGAATATTAAGTTAGGGGTAAACTTTAATTTTAATTTATAAGTTGAGGGACTAAAGTTGTTAACAGTTGGAAGTTTAGGGGTGAAAGGTGAATCTCCCACCCCACCACCGCCTTGTTCTTTATGTAGGAGGAAATATCTCCTTTTTGAACCTATCTTGTGTTTTATGTGTGTGTGGTATACGGTGTAAGAGAGAGAGAGAGAACCGAGAAAGATTAACAAGAAAAGAAGAAGGAAATCAGTTGTATTGCAGTTGAGAAGCTAGAATAAAACAGGTAATCATCATTAATCCCTCATCTTGTTAGTAAAAAGCTTTCTATGGAGTTTTTAGATGGGTTTTGGTAAATTTTGATGATTATGAGAATCTGAGTTTTTGGATATGTTAAGATAGGGATATTGAACTTATCTGCAGGTTTGCATAAACAAACATAGCTTAAAAGTATAAAAATCTGGGTTTTAGATAATTGCAGAGGGTTGAGACATTCAAGCAAGTCGCAGTAGTGCATTGCGATATTCAAGCAAGTCGCAATAGAAGGTTGCGATTTGGGTTGAAGTCGCAATAGACGGTTGCGATTTGGTGTTGAAGTCGCAATAGAGGGTTGCGACTTGGCATTGGAGTCGCAACAGTTGATTGCGACTTGGTGTCGAAATCGCAATAGAAGGTTGCGACTTGGGTTGGAATCGCAATAGTGGGTTGCGATTTGGGGTTGGAGTCGCAGTAGTTGGTTGCGACTTGGCCCAGTGCGTTGCGACTTGAGACGTAGATTTTAGAGATTAAGGATTCTTAGTTCTTAGAAAGTCATGTTCTGTAAATTAATATCGGTATATTTTTATATTGGATATTACAGTAAACTATGGTGGTGAAAACAGAAGTCCCTACGACTTTAAAAGAATTAATAGAAGTGTGACTTTGCAGCAGGTGAGTTTATTTAACTCTCTTTAAAGTTCAGCAATTAATATTGAAATAGTTATGAATATGTATGTCTGAACATAATAAATAAAGGACTCATCTTAATCAGTAAAGAGTCCAGATAAATGATTAAAAGTTATGTTATGTTGATTCCCGTGCTAAAAGGCAAGAGGGGATAGCTAAGAAGTCGAGGTGTTAAAATTTTGAGATTCTTTATAAATGTATATGTAAAATATATATTGAGATGTATTACGTTGTGTGTACGCATATACACTGATAAGAGTTATAATACTTATGTATTATGTTGTAATTGCTAAAAGTAGGCATTCGGTCATCGGGGGCACCTTAGTACGGTATAATGGGAACCGAGTACTAGCCATTGACCAAAGGGATGTAATTTTTAGTAATTGAGTGTACCTTGAATCATCGGGGGTCCCGGTTGTTTATCGAGATATTATAATCCCATTGGGACCATTGATTCTAAGGTGAGGAAAATATGAAATGTGGAATAGGCAGATTTTGATTTGTAATTCCCATTTCAAATGGAAGATCGGAGATTTCCATTGTTATAGGGAAGATCAGAGATTTCCCAATTATAAAAAGAGGATTAAGAAATAGGCAGGTTTTGACTTGTAATTTCTTAGATAAGAGTATTGACTTTGAATCTGGGATGATTTAGAGTAATCTCTTGGTAGTGTTTTTATGGCTAGATCGATTTAGTCATAAGTATGGGAGTGGGGTAGATTCCCAGTATTGAAAGGAGTTATTGTACGGTAAGATGAGTGAGAACAGGTTTGATGTATCTGATGATATTTTAATTGTTTAAACTTTAATTTGATTTGAATATTCTCACTAGGCGAAAGCCTAATGTTTTAAAGTTGAATTTTCTTACCAGGTACAAGCTCCGGGAAGTAAGTGGGAAAGTGTGATGAGGATTTTTGGTAAGACTCAAACTTAGAGATAACAGAGGATCTAGTTATTCCTTTGGATGCTTTTGGGACAGAATATCAAATAACTTGATTAATCTGATTATTTGTATGATTAGATTAATAGGTTATTTGATTTAGATGTATTGTATATAAAACCTTTACATTTGATCCTCAGGTTATAGAAGTTTGAAGTTTTATGATCTTAACTTGTGGCAATTTTTAAGTTTTAAATTGGCCCTGTTTTTAGGGTGTTACAGATTATCACATTAAAGTAGTTTAAGTATGCATATGTAACTAGCAAGTTCACCATAACACTGGCCAGGTGTTGTCTTCTGTAACACCTATAAAACTATAGAAGGAAATACAAATTTCTTCAATCTTCCATGTGTTGTCTTCTGTAACACCCTCAAAATTGAAAAGAGCAAGTAAATAAAATTTCGATAAAATAAGCACTTAAGGAATAAAATTCCTTCTACAAACCATTCATGGAATAATCTCAAGATAAGAGTTTTAACGACTCTCACAATTACTAACTCAAATTCATACTATGTGACCACAGACAATCGGGTGTTACTTAACACAAATACCAGTTGCTAAACCCAAATATGATTGTAGAAGACATCACTAAACAAATCACTTCTCGTACACCCTACTAGGTTCCATCGAATGTGACGGGCACACAAAGTTAGGTCACTTATCAATGTTATTGAGCTTTAAGTATTGGACGCCGAGGGTGACTACTTACAACACACACCTATAAAATGACGACATCCAAGAACGTAATAGCACGTAGGACTTATACCATACCGTCGATGCCTAACAGTGCCGCAATGTGGAAAACTAACGTCCCATCATTGGCGTAATACTCAAATCAATATAATCGCACGTATGACTACTTACAACACACACCTAATGGTGCCGCAATGTGGAAAACTAGTTTCCCATCATTGGCATAAAACTCAAGTGCCTATGGATCCATTGCATTACAAATAAAACAATACATAACCCCAAACGAATGAACTAGCGCATTCAAAACATGTAATTCTCAAATAAGATGCATTAAATGCAAATCATAACCAAACGCCCAACAACGAGCTATCAAAATCGGACAAATGTCCCCAAGACCCAACGGAGTCAAAACCGAGCCATGGGCTCAATAAATCAAATGACCATTAGAAAAAAAAACATAAAATGAATTAAACGTAAACTTCACACGTTTATGCGAACACCCGTTTTGAATTCATGAATAACCCAAAACACAACATTTGGGTGGGACATCCCTTTTTCCAAAGGAACTCATACCGCTTACACTTTCAAACCGTCCCACAACGTACTAAATGCATGTTTCCAAATTATGTACAAAATTCATTTTCATATCAAGTAGACTTCGTTTATAAAATAAATCATCAATACATTTCATTTACGATTTATTTATCAAATTTCCCCAAAATCTCAAATATGAGCATTTTACCACATTTACCAAGTTAAACATTTCAAAGGTCTAAACCCACCAAATAACCCAACATTTGACAATTTTTATGTAAACACATAAATATTTGGAAGATAACATTTTTGGCATGTACAAAGTTTTCACAAAGCAACTTGAACTCACCTTGCTAGATTTAGGCTAAATCTAGATTTTTCCCAACGTAAGCTCCTTTGAAGAAACTTGCATCCTCAAGCCAAATCCTCCAAAAACCTAGATCCATAAGTTTCCAACCATAAATATCCACATCCAACCACAAAGAATCATTCCCCAAACATTTTACACCCAAATCCCAACTTATATCAAAACCCTAATTTTATGGATGAAGAAGAAGAAGGTTTCCCTTAACAAAGCATACCCAAAAATACATCAATACAACCCATAATGGGGAGAACATGAAAACCACAAAACCCTAGCTTTTAGGTGGAGAGATATTACCTTTATCACTTGAATCCTTAGAGCAAAACTCCTAGTCTCCCATAAAAGCTCCAAGCTTCCATACCTTCAACAATGGTGGAAAGGGGTTTAGTTTGAGGGGAGAAGATGAAGAAGTGAGGAAGAGTTTAGGGTTCTTCTTGGGAGAAATCGTTCAAGAGAGAGAGAGAGAGAAACTGAGTTGGGATGTTGAAAAAATGAAATGAGGGAAGAGAGGGAAAAACCTTAAAAGCAAATCACAAATTCCATCAGACACCACGCGGACGTCCGGATTGTGCCTCTCGCGGACGTATGGCCTCGACATGACCAACACCCACATTTCCTCTGTTGCTTCCACGGACGACCCGCTGACTTTTGCGCCATGCAGACGTCCGACATGTGCCTCTCGCGGACGTCCGTAACTCCAATTTTGGTTTTCCAATTTTGGTTTTCCAATTTTCGGGGTGTTACATCTTCTCTCTCCCTTTATTAATGTTTAACCCTTTCGTGTTTTTTGAAGAGTGACAATCGCAGAGATTATAAGTTCTCATGTGATTTCTGCATAACGAAGACCCATCGGATGCCTTCTCTTTATATGGCAGAAACTGATATCTTTAGGTTCAATTTTTGAAGAAGGTCCATCAATTTGAGATTGAAATTTTCAGAAAATGGGAAGAAATATATAAAGAAATGGGGCTGTAAGGGATTGTCTCTTTGGTGTAGAAATAGGTAGAAGGAAATAGAAATTGAGATGGATGGGTTTTGACTTTTGAGACTGAACCTTAGGAAAATGAAATCGACAGCGAAAAAGATTCACAATGATGTTTATGCTTTTGAGGATCTCGAGCCCACGAGAACCGAGAGCAGTGATCACGGTTCAAGCTTTGCGGTTTTTGATGATGTTATTACTTATTAGCGGATGCTTGCCGATAACCCACCGTGATGGGAACGAGCAATAAGTTCTTGGCCTACATAACACCTTTTATCAAAGCTTATGGCGTTTAAACCGGCGAGATTGTACTCTAGTCGGATTATTTTGGGATCTCAGTCGAGCCTTCGGCAACTCCATTCTCTAATCTCCAAAGAAAATAATTTTCATCTCGGGTTTCCGTATCAACCTCGACCATAGGTGATTTGACAGTGGAGAGGAAGATTCCTCAAAATCCTAGGCAATCGAGTCGAGGATCTTTATGCCATTGCCGGGATTGGGGAAGGGACGATGGCGGTGGTTCTGATCGGTTACGCTGACGAGGTTGGTTGCATTGGTGAAGGGGGGGGGGACATGGAACAATCAACCGATCCATTTGAGGTGAGGGTAATTAATGCAGTCATACATTATATAATACAGAGTAGTATATTATTTTAATTTACTTTTTAAGGAAGCAAAAAAAAGAGAAAAGACATATATGCCCTTCACTTAACTTGCTTTTTAACAGAGTTAGTCCTAGGGACGAAAAACAAAAGGAATAGAAAACCACAAGGACTGAAAAAGCAGTTTTTAAAGATCAAGGACGAAAATAGTTATAAACAATAAACCATAAGGACGAAAATCGTAGTTTACTCAATATGTTAATTAATACAACCAATGTAGTAAAAAATTAAATAATATAACATGTTAAATAAAAGAATTTAAAATTTATTATTACATATATACTATAAATTTTGAATTTGTAAAAACAAGTTTTAGAAAAAAATTATATTAACTTATGATTTTAAATAACCTTATATATAATATAAAAATATAATCAAATAATAATTAAAAGATAATAGTAATGGATATTTAAAATAGGGAAATTAATTAAAATACCCAAAGTTTGACCAACTGTTACCAAAATACCCAAAAAAAATTCATTTTGCAAAAATACCCAAAATACCCGCGATGGATCCCGCGATCGCGGGCTAGGGCTGACGTGGCACGTATTTTGGCCCCAAATGCCCCGCGAAGCCCCTCAACTTTGGTCGCGGTGCACTTTTGGTCCCTGCCCGCGATCGCAGCCCGCGATGGACCAAAATTTTCACTTTTGGTCCCTGAAAATTTACACTTTTGGTCCCTAAAAATTTACACTTTCAGCCCCTGTACTTAGACGAATCTTGCATGCTTTTACTGTTTTTTTCCACAATTATTGTACTTTGAAGACCGATTTGTGGTTGAAATTCATTTGCATGTTTGAGATTTCAACCATAAATATCAGTAGTATGCAATTCACAATTCACACTTCCTCTTGCTTTCTTTCTTGATTTCTCTCTTGCTTTCTTTCTTTGAATTGATTTCTCTCTTCTCTCATTTCATCCACAAATGGCATCGTCATCAAACCCTAAGTCTACTCCTGAAAAAATGTCACCTCAAATCGAGGTCGCCATAGCAAAAAAGGAAAAGGAGATAGATGAACTAACAGAAGAGTGGAAAAAATTATGGACAGGAAGGCAGTCCATTTGAGAAAGATCGAAGAGGAAGACAGGGAGATCAAAAGGATGAAAGGGGATATAAAAGCTCGGGAGGCTCGTGTTCGTCGAGAACAAGAAGCAATTCACCATATTCTGCAAGACTTCGCAATTATTCAAGCGAAGGTAAACGAGAAGCAAGCTTGGATTGATGAAACTAAATCAATTTTTAAGTAGGTGGTGGTTATATTTTTTTTTTTTTGTATTTTTTTTACTGTGTTGTTATTTGTATTTTTTTACTGTGTTGTTGTTTTGTATTTTTTGTTGTTGTTAATTTCTCTGAAAAGTAGTTTTTAAGCCGTTGAACCACGGTTAGGTTGGATACATCATGCAAGGTCAAGTCAGAGGTTACCTCATTCGTGGTCCTACTTCTCTTGTAGAATATATGACAACCCTCAACTCATTTGCTAAAGTGTGTGCGGGTTGTGGTACACAATGGCCATACGTGGTTGCAAAAGCAGAAGCCGTTGAAGAAGGGTCAGAAAGATTGAAGATGAAGAGCTTGTTGGATGGAATACAAACTAGCTGTGTTATCAATGTTCATTTAGAAGCATATGTATGTGTGTGTATATATATAATATGAAATGGGGTTTTGACAAGTTGGTATCACTGGACTCATTTAAGAATTGTGAAAATGAGTATTTGACGAATGATGATTCATGTGTGTTTGGAGCTGAAGTGTTTTAAACACACATGAATCATCATTCGCCAAATACCCATTTTCACAATTCTTAAATGAGTCCAGTGATACCAACTTGTCAAAACCCCATTTATAAACAATTCTACCTTCTCCTATTGCCATTCACGATATCTATAAACACATTCAAATAATAATAATTTAAAACGATTTAATGAATTAGTTAATATATGATTATTATGTTAATGCGATAGGAGTGTAAAACAAAATTGAAAAAAAATATGAGATGTACCATAAATTAAATAATTAACTATAATGGTGTAATTTGTTAAAATTAAAACGTATCTAATATGAATATATAAACAGACATGTGTACTCAGAGTTAACATTCACTGCCATGGATGCAAGAACAAGGTCAAGAAAATACTAAGAAAAATTGAAGGTCTCCTATTTTCTTTATGTGTGTAAATATATAATACGAATATATATATATATCATTTACAAACTAGTTGTGTTATCAATGTTCATTTAGAAGCATATGTATGTGTGTATATATATCATTTACAAATCAGTGTTTAGATCAACAGTATCATATGGGTTTGTTCCATATGGTTCAAGTTGTGACGGGCCCGGGGTGTGACTGACAGAATGTCTCCTTGGCACGGTTGAAGGGGCGGGATTTGGACACTCTCCACGAGTGTGTCCTACGCATTGGCACCGAGTACATCTTCGTTGTATCGAACTTTCACCACGTGATGGACGTCGGTCGTTCTTTCTCGGTCTCCCGACCCTGTTCTTATCCATTAAAGGTGGATAGCATGGTGGAAGCGGGTCGGGTGGATACACCCATGCTGCAGGGGGTCCAGCTGGGTTTATTACCTCCACGTATGTTTTCCGGTAATATTCGGACGTGAAGAAAGGTACAACCAAGTCGCTGCAATCTGTACGACCCATATATGTTGCTGCAGCGATGGCATGGCCGCACGGTAACCCAGATTTATCCCATTCGCGACACGAACAAAGGTGGTCTTCCATATTCACAATCGCGTGAATATAGTCATCATGCACCTCGTACTTCCCATACCCGATTGCTCTTACCGGCCATGTCGCCGCACGACGCGCCCTGTACTGAACGATATTCTCCGCCGTTGGTGCGAGTGCATTTTGTATCTTAGCTCCTTTTAGGCGTCGAATTTGGTACCACTCTTGTTGAAAGGCCCGAAAGTAGTCCATAAGATTAACAATCGGACATCTACGCGCAAAACGGGAGAGTGCATTCACAGACTCTGCACTATTCGAGGTCAGAATGTCATACCGTTGTCCAGGAAAATGGGCCGCGGACCACCTCTCCGGTCCAGCATCGTCAAAGACTTTGGCTGCTTCCTTGACACTGTATCGTAGCATATTCATGTACTTGTTAAACTCCCGATCCGTATATGCTCTGCATGCCGCCCAATAGACATCCTTGTAGGTGGTAATACGTTTGTCCTTGGATTTGGCGTTCATCTCCAAATGTCGACAGCATATGGCGTGAGGGGCGTTTGGGTACATGGCAGAGATTGCGGCGCTTATGGAAGGAGCCCTGTCAGACATAAACACCAACCCTTGCGGGTCTCCGATAGCTTGTCTCAACATGGACAGAAACCAAGTCCACTCGTCCCCGGTTTCGGACTTGCCTACGCCGAAAGCTACTGGAACGATGGAGTTATCCCCGTCCATGGCAACCGCCAGGAACATCATACCCAAGTAACGGCCCTTTAAATGGGCTGCGTCTATTATCAGGACACGACGTAGATTTTCCAGAAATGTGCGGATCTGCAAAAACATAGGTTAAAATGTTATAGTTTATAATGTGTAAATGTTATAGTTTATAACGTGTAAACATATGACGTGTTAAAATACGTACCGCGGGTCCAAGGGCCACGAAGCACATCTCAAACCGTCCACGTGAATCGGTCCGTAGCTGCGTGACAGTACCAGGGTTCTGCAGCTGCAAATTATATAAATATGTCGGGAGTCGTTCATACGACTCCTCGAACGTGCCTCTCACCATAAACAGTGCATGGCAGCGCGCACGCCACGCTTGGTGGTAATCAATCGTGACGCCGAACTGCCGGTGAACGTCGTGGACGATGTCCTTTGGACGCAATGACCTGCTAACATAAAGAAATTTGTTTTTCAGGATCGCACCCAAAGTCTTTTTGCCGGCTTGTTTGTGGTGGGGATTAAGTTGCGTCCTCGTACAAGTGTGTACGTCGTGCAACTTTCTAATCATTATCGCCCCTCCTTTGGGACCCGTGTGAATCGCGTACAACCTCCACTCACACTTTTCTCTAGCACATTCAACTACGTATTTTATTTTGTCAGATGCCCGCATGCGACTTTGGAAACCCTCTTCCAAGAACTTGAGTCCGATCTGACTTGCTAAGAGATCCTTCGAATCGAATATCTGACCTGCTGTTAAACTTTCGCTATGAATATAAGGTGTAGGTTCGTAGCTTTGTGTCTGGGTATGGGAGTCTGGAAGAATAGGGGGCATATCAAAAAAGTCATTTATCTGACTACATGATTTTCTACTAGGGGTATATTCTTCGTGATCATCATTATCGGTGTCTGATCTGTCTATTTCAGAATTACCCGTTCTGAAAACGTGGGTTTCGTCATCAGCAACTCCAGCAGTACGCCATTCGTGTGGTTGTGGTGATGGTGGTGGTGGTTGTTGTTGTTGAGAATCAGGTTGCTCTATTTGGAGGTCTTCGTCGTCATCACCCTCCTCGTCACCGTCGTCGTCACCGTCGTCGTCACCGTCGGATACGCCGGGATACACAAAGAGTAATGGGGGTCTTTCTGAATCGACTGCAAGGTGCAGAAAAGTAGAGATATCCCCATCGTTGGATAAATCCACAAATGACCCATCGCCATTTTTAAACACTAACTTGCAAATATCAGAAGAGTTGATTCCACATTTTTTCATGGCGTATGCAACAAACTTCTGATAAGTATAGTTTACTGACACTTTTACACCATGCTTAGATTTATAAGCAAAATTCCACTCATTGTTATCTTGCACCCATTCACCATCAAAACAGAAATATAGCTTAGCTTTTGCAACAGATGAACTCATTTTTTCAGTAGTATCTCAAACACAAAATATTGCAGAAAGAAATATTGCAACAATGAAATCGTTGTGTGAGAATTATGGCTTGAATTTTACGTCTATTTATGAATGAAACAACCAACATATCAGAAAACCAATCTCTCATTTCATCCACAAACTGATATTCCAAAAACATTGATTTAACATTGATTGAAACATGCAATTGAATTTCAACCACAAATCGGTCTTTAAATTGCAATAATTGTGGAAAAAAACAGTAAAAGCATCAAGATTCGTCTAAGTATAGGGGCTGAAAGTGTAAATTTTCAGGGACCAAAAGTTGAAATTTTCAGGGACCAAAACTGTAAATTTTGGTCCATCGCGGGCTGCGATCGCGGGCAGGGACCAAAAGTGCACCGCGGCCAAAGTTTAGGGGCTTCGCGGGGCATTTGTGCCCAAAATACGTGCCACGTCAGCGTATCCCGCGATCGCGGGACCCCATCGCGGGTATTTTGGGTATTTTTGCAAAATTGAAAAATTTTAGGGTATTTTGGTAAGAGTTGGTTTGACTTTGGGTATTTTAATTAATTTCCCTTTAAAATATATTGATTAATATTAAAAAATATAAAAATAATTTATATGTTTAACAATAACTTTAAATAATTAAAAAATAATATCAATGTATAATTAAAATTTAATTTAATAGTTTTCAGTTAATATTTATAAATATTTATTAAGTAATAATAAATAAATAAATTTAAAAAAATAATATTATTTATAATGATAGTATATAAATAATAATTAATATAATGAGGTCAATATTGAAATATTCATAAAAAGCTATTCAAAAGTTACTCCAAG
This sequence comes from Saussurea involucrata, assembly GCA_033807775.1. Taxonomy (NCBI): domain Eukaryota; kingdom Viridiplantae; phylum Streptophyta; class Magnoliopsida; order Asterales; family Asteraceae; genus Saussurea; species Saussurea involucrata. The sequence continues at coordinate 94,784,533 of CM066312.1, read as the reverse complement.
TAGCGTTTTAAAGTAGCTTATAAAAAGCTATCTTAAAAGCTAGTTTTTTTTTGCCAAACGATGCCTTAACCGGTCCGTGAGCAAAAATCTGGACCAAATCCAGATCGACATTCCCAGCTCGCCCAAAGCCCGACCCAACCTGCCCAAAGCCCGGACCTAAGCATGTCGGTTACAACCGGGCCAACATTTTGGAAGTTTCGCTGGCCTGGCGGCCCGAAGCCCGATTGAGGCCAAACCCAAGCTCGGCCCGGCTCGACGTGTTTGCATTTAAAAAAAAGTCGTTTATTAACGGTATTATGACCGTTAAAATACCCGTTTTTATTGTTTTTAAGCATTCCTCACACTATAAATACTTAAATAGGATAGTTGGTGTATGGGGTTACATACCAAGTTACAAAACGCAACTCTCGCTGAAAATTCTCAATTTCTTGCTACCTCGTGTTCGTTTTCCGCAACTTCTCAATCTCTCAATTTTTCCATCTTTCACTCAAAATGGTCGGTGGTGATGCATCAAACGAACAAATTAGAGAAATTATTGCCGAACACGGACGAAAATCTGATATTTGGAATGCTTATAATATAGTGGTTCTCACAAACGGGGAAAAAGGCACAATGAAAATTGTGCAAAGCTCTCTTGATGACCACGGAAACTCAACGTTAAAGAGGCACACCGCAAAAGCGTGCCCATCTTTTGAAGTCTGGAGGTGATTCAAGTCAACCATACTTGACAATCAAGGTAAAATATAGTCGTACGATGCCATGTTGACCCGAGAATGGACAACTAAATGTGTCATTCGAATGGGGTTGCCGTTTGGACATTTCAACAATCATCTCATTGCCAAGATGATCCAAAAGTGTCTACAACCTCACTACCAACCGGTAAGTCGTCAAACTCTTAGACGTGAGGCACTACAATTGTGGAAAAACGCTAAAAATGAAATGTCAGACACGTTTTCTCAAATGTCTAACAACGTTTCTTTAACTTGTGATGTGTGGAGCGCACCACACGGGTTGCCAATTTTTTCTATATGTATAACACCAACTTGGATGAATGAGTGGCAATTAGTTAGACGTGTAATCACGTTTGAACCGTTTGGTGCGTCACATTCGGGTGAACGTCAATTTACAATTATTAGAAAAGCATTTAATTTTTATAATTTAACAAATAAAATCGTTAGCATTTCATTTGATAACGCTAGTAATAATAATGCATGTGTGGACTGTTTAAAGTGTGCTTTATCCCCTATGTTGGACAGTGACATATTTCATACACGTTGTGTTGCCCACATTATCAATTTAGTTGTTCAAGACGGTTTAGATACTTGTAAAGACGTACTAAATAAATTTAGACTTATGTTATGTAGAACTTTTTCAAAAGGAAAAACAATGCATGCGACTTATAGAAGATATTGCAAACAATGTGATTTTAAAGCTTTGGGATCGAACTTTGATATTGCCGTTCGCTGGAATTCGATATATTTAATGATAAAAAATTATTGTACATGCATTTTATAAAATTCATTACCCAAATACTACTATTGGAGATCGGGAATGGGGAAGTGGTTGATGAATTATACAATATTTTGGGCGATTTTAAAAACGCAACAACTTGGTTATTCGGTTGTTATTATCCAACAAGCCCTCTAGTTTTAAGTCAATTATATATTTTGTCAAAAAAAATCGGAATACGAGTACAAAGAATAATGGGGAGCTTTGATGACTTCAATGAAAAATTAATTGTTAAAATATTTTAGACAAATCTCCTTGTCTTTTCTTGTTGTCGCGCGTTAAACTTGTATCTAAATATTAATGGTGTTGAGGTTTTAATTAAACAAATAACTAAATCTTTTGGTTTTAAAAAAAAAAAATTTGTGAAGGCGCGGTTTAAAGCTCAGCCTGAAAGTCCGGTTATAAAAGTCTAAACGGGCCCAGATATTTGTGCTCAAGCCCGGCCCGACCCATTTAAATGACATGGTTAGATAAAACGGTAATAGTTAGATAAAAAACCGATATTTAACCTCTTAACCAGGCCGCGATCTTTTCATGGTCCTTCCTTTATCGGATCTATTTTTGGGGTATAGTACAAAAACCGTAACCGATTCGGCCTTTCCCATTTAATCAGTTAGCCTTATCGGTTCGTTTTGCTTAAGAATTGGTTAGCCAATCATTTATGCATCTCTACATATATACAAAACAATTACACTATATTAGAACAGAAGAATGGTCATTTTTATATAAAAGAGGAGTAGGTGTAATAAATTATATATACTATTGACTCAAATAAGTCTAACCGTTTTGTGTTAGATCTGAACCGTTTAAAATAATCTCATATTTGATCTTAGCTATTCAAATTCATTTTATTTTAGGGTTTCAACCACCTCTCTAAACCCACTATCCATATCCCTTGAATTTTCTCCCACCTCCGCTCCATCATCATCATCCCATCCCCAATTCCATGGCTATAAAACAGAAAATTAGCAGAAAACCATCCTTGCGAAGATTTAACATCTTCCTTTCAACTTTTGATACCTTCAAGTAGATAGGCATATTATGTCTTGAATGTAGAATATATAGCTAGCCAATCATCAGCTTAATTGCGTTTCTCATTTTACCTTTAAAACTTGGTGCTTGGATCTTCAACTCGGGCATTTTCAATATCTTTTGTGCAGATGATGAGATGATATGCGTTCATATAATTGGAAGGTGTTATTTCTCCATTTCATCAACATATTAATTTCTACTACCCTAAACCTCTAAACTATCTGAAGTTTCTTCACCATGTCTGGAGAAAAACTCTTCTTTCATGAATATGCAGGACGTGAATTTGCTCATTCACTAAGGCATAGGAAAGTATACAAGGATATGTCAGGTTATCTTTTGATACTCATATTTGAAATACAATTAACCTATATTATTTTTCTTATTCCAATGGTCATTTATGTGGCAAACTTATTGGAATTACCTATTAGAAAAAGTCAAGTTAAAGACAAGTTTTTGCTTTCACTTTGTGAAGGAAAAAATTACATATGGTTAAAAGATAAGTGGCTATGTACAACTCTTTTTGACCCTACCACCACTTCCTTGGAAGCAAGCATAGCCTTCATATTATCCTCATTCATGCAAAGAACAAAATCGATGTTTTGCAGTTGGTTGTTTGAGGATTTATATATGTACATGCATATGTATAAGTTTTTAAGTCGTCTTTATATGCCAATGATAGTTTGCAAGGACTTGGACCAAACGAGATTTTTTTGATGTTTTTATCAAATGAGAATGACGATAATAACTCCCAGTGTCTAAAAATATGCAATGTTTGGTTTGATACATAGTTCAAGAAGCCTTTGACATATGATTGTAATTTGTATTTTGTTCAACCATTAATTTTAGATATTCTATTTTTAACGATGAATCTTAGTTTTTCATCCTCAATTTACATAAAAAAAAAGTTATAGCAGGTACACAACTAGAGAACAAATGTGCAAACTCGAAATATATCGTATTTACAGCAAAAAGAGGTCTAACAAATAAGAAAATATATCAAGAACAAATAATAGAGCAAAGCAAAAAGTAAGATTAAGGAAGCATTTGGTTTGATGGAATTATTATTAAGGATTTGGATTTCGTGAAAAGAATTTAGAATTGAAGAGATTTGGATTTAAAGTCTTATGATATGTTTAATTTGTAAGAATTGGAATAGAAATGCATTTCATTCTTCATAAATAAGTGAAATACCAACCGTCCCAATGAGATTCCAAAATCCTATGTTTGTGCGATTTCAATAAAATTCATGGATTATCAAATCGAGGAAATCCCTCAAACCAAATATGTAGGGGTGGCAAAAAGTGACCCAACTCGTCAATCCAACCTGAACCCAACCGAATAGTAGCAGGTTGGGTTGAGATTTTCAACCCATTTAAGTTAAATGGGTCAACCCGCCTAACCCAATTAATAAATGGGTTGGGTTGGGTTAAAGTTTTCGACCTGTTTACAACTTGTTTTCAACTCATTTACAACTTGTTTTCAACCCATTTACAACCCATTTGTAACCCATTTATGACTTGTTTTAATTTATCATCATTATTTAATTTTATAATTAATAATTAAAAAGTTAATAAAAAACTAAATATGATTTCACTAAAGTCAAACAAAACTCCTTCGATCCTTCCATTTCAATATTCCATCGTTCAAACTTTTAAAGTCTAAACTCTCTAAACCTTAGCCGACACTTCCTCCCGGTTCGAGCCAAGAGATCGAAGCCATCCCTAGAAACTTATTTGTTTGATTTTATGGTTGTGTTGTTGAAACTTTGAACAATTTATTTCACTTTATGGTTGTGTTTTATTGAAACTTTGAACAATTTGGTTTTGTAGTTGTGACTTGTGTATTTGTCATGGAATTATGTTTAGTCATTTTTTATTTTTTTTAAAGTTTTAAAATTAAATGGGTCAACCCATGTTCAACCCATTTATTAAACAGACTGGGTTGAGAAAATCATAAACATGTCAACCCACTACCAACCCATTTAAGTACCAGGTTGGGTTAGGTTGATTATCTCAACCCATTTACTTAAACGGGTTGGATTGAGTTGCGGTTTTCAACCCAATTAATAAATGGGTTGAACCCGAACCCAATCCAACCTATTTACACTCCTACAAATATGGGATTAAAATGAAATTCAACTCCAAATACTTCCAAACCCAGTCCAACCTAAATGTTCAAGATGTCAAGATTAGAATCATGGTACCCTCTTTGCACGAATTGTAAGCTTTTAATTATACACTTCTTCCTTTCAACCTTTGATGAGTCACGTAAAATCCTTTCGTGCTTCTGATATGTCCTTAAAGATTTAACATCTTATGTGGGTTCTTCAATGAGGTCCATTATTTGGATAGTTGGATATCCCTTTATGAATAGAACATTTTGGATTGTTCTAACAGAATTGTGGTCTTCATTTAGCAGGTCTATGTTGATGTCATGAGAAGCTTCCGAACGAGTTTGATGATATGTTTACCAAAGGTCTTTAAATCTAAAAGCCATGCAACAGAGCTCAGAGCCCGATATTATAACCCTGTACCAGACACTCTTTGAGGTTGTTAAAAAATACTTGATTGGAGTGAAGTCTATCTACTCAGTTATCCCCAATTTCCAGTTATAAATTCTTGGTCTATTATAATAAGTTCACAACAATTTTACTTTTTTGCAAAATTTTGTTTTTGTTTAAACCAAAACAATATTTTACTTATATACAATAGGTGGCGTTTTTATGCATTTAAGGTGGTAGACTTTTAGACGAACACTTGAAAAAATATTTCAGCACTAAGCTATGACGGAATATTTGAAAATGCAAATCATTGATTGAGTGTTGTCAAATTTTTGCGCTCTTTTACGATCTTGAATCCACTTGATTACGTGGAAAAACCATGAACTTCTAATTTGCTTCTTCAAAAGGTAAAATCGACCGCTTTGGCATTTTAGATATTCTACCAATAGTCTAACATGGTGGTTAAGCTATGTGATATATATATATATATATATATATATATATATATATATATATATATATATATATATATATATATATATACTAGCAGTCTACCCGTGCAATGCACGGGGTGAGAAAATATATTCTAAATGGAAAATGAAAAGCCATTGGACGTGGAGCTCAAATGGCAAAGGGGTGAAACGACATTGCTCAACTTCAAATCCTCCATACTTCTTCCATTGTGATTATTTGATTAACTCAGAATTATGCCTTCATACGTAGGTTGAACAAAATTACCAACAAACAAACGGATGTTCATGTTGTAAAGAAAACATATCAATTAAAGCTCATGATATAATAACATTACAATTTGAAAGTGTCTAATAGACAACTTGAAAATGTCTTAAACCCTATTCTGACAACCGTGTGGATCCAGACCAGCTGGCTAACCCTGATATTTTTAGCCATTTTTATGTATAAGTTTTGCAGCATTCTTCAAGATCCCTTCAGGCACTTCTTCCGGCCGGGAGTCAAAAATGAAGACAAAACCTTAGAAAACATATGCAACCATTGCTAGATTGTTGTACAAAGAACATTAAAAAGGCCACCAACTTTCTTGATCTTTAAACCAAATGGAACCATAAAGTTTTCATACAGTCGAACGATAAAAACATTGATACATAAATTAGTCCCAAACAGAATCAAGTTCGAAGTTCTGAATTACAACACAAGCTATTAAGATGTTCTTGAAAAAATATAACATCCCTTGATAAAGAAGATGTAATCCCAGTACAATTAAGAAATAAAAATCATTGCCCCCTAATTCAAAACCAAGAAAATCCCATGAATAATAACTTAGAAACTGAAAAGAAAAAAAAATTAAGATTTAATTCAGCTTATATGGAAGATAACTTTGGAACATCTACAAGGACTGATCAATCTCACCGATCCAAGGGCTCTTCTCTTTCGCTGGATTGACAGTCTTTAAAGCCTTCCAAACAGCACTGTTGCACTTAAATCCAGATCCAAAAGCTATTTCCCAAGCTCTATCTCCTTTCTTGATCCTCCCTTTTGCTTCCGAATAAGCCAATTCATACCAAGGTGAACTACTTGAGTGTTGCCAAATCGATTAAGTTTCATTCTTGATGGCTGCAAATTCTTCTCGATTACATCCAAAACAGCTCTCCCACCGGCATGAATGCAAAAATGCTTAAAAGCTAGCTTAAAATCTGGGATATACGGCTTAATTACATGTTTTTGACAAAAACTACCATCAAAACAATTAACTTCTCAGCAAACAACCAAACCGATGATGAATGAAGACAAACCTTGATGGATATCAATAAAATAGCCGCCATATATAGGATGCATTGAGTGCTAAAATTCATGCCTGCAGGAGGAGATAGAAGATATGAATATGCTTTAATAGGCTATTCCAGATCACACACCAGAGGACAATCGCATATGAATATTTAGAAGTTTATGCAACTCCAAAGCAAGAAAGGAGCTAGCTCGATGTTAAAAAGTTGTTAAATATAACATCAGAAACTTGATTTTTGCATCACCTATGAACTCATCATGAAACCGAAGTGATATTGCTAACCACGGCAAAATAGAACACTAAGCAGTATAAAAATGATCTTCCAAATAAACCTCAAAGTAAGCTAGAACACAAAAAAAACCCATAAGAAACAGCACAAGATACCCAAAAAAACATTACTTTGACCGTAAGATGAAGTTAGGAATGTTGTCCCAATCATTCATGCATGGCCATCTTGGAGAATCTGGGCTTCCAAAAATTGGGGAGCTTTGTCCACTGTATTGACGAGGTCGATCTTCTATTGTCGGAATGGGACTCACCTCCATCCCATCCCAAAAAGCATGATGGGATCTTCATCCTGGGTTTATACATAAATACAAGTCATTCACTCTGAATACACAAAATACTAAGGAAATATGTGATTCTGGAAACCATATCAACAAGCTTACCATTGATTTTCTTGGTGAAGTATTGCATGTAGACACAGATTGACAAGAAACATCTATGGTTGAATAATAGAAATGGTTTTAAGTTATTTACAATCAAAGGAGTAAAAGATAACAATTAAATAAAAAAGTTTGAATAGAGGGGAGTTGAGAAATCTATGAATAAAATTTAAGTCTGTATACATGATCAATGGGATACAAAAAGCGTCAACAACAATACCAAAAGATTTCATCAAGTCTTAAAATCTCTCAATCCCTCAATCAAATTTGTATGTGAGTGTGCACATGTTACATCTAGACACCAATCTAGAACTCAAGAACACGGTTTAAAAATTATACCAGCACAAAATAAAAAATAGTGATCAATCAAAAAGTGGGTCATCAACTGCAAGTATAACAGGAGATGTGGTATGAAAGAACAATTGCAACCATTAACTACAGACTCAAAAGATCCTTCTCCGGCCAGGTTAACTTCAAACAAAGATAGTCTTTCCTTAGCTCCATCAAGAGCAAGTAGCAACACATTTGAATGGAACAAGTAGGTAGTAGTCGTTAGAGAAGAACAAACAAACAAACAGAAATAGAAAAAAACAATTAATCAGGATAATAAGTTAAATACATCAATATTTCTTTGATTCAAAACAGAGCTGAAGATGAATTTGAGTGAGAAAATGGATTGCCAACTCCCTCTCTTTCATTCTCACTCTATGTATATTATATTAGCATATAGGTAGGCGTGTGAATGTAGAACATGAATCTATACCTAAGAAAACAATAGCACACTTTTGATATAACAGAACTTGACTTTCTATGCTTGGAATACATGATTCCAAAGCTTTCCAAATAGAAAAAAATCAAAGAAAAAAACATTCCACAAAATGTATAAATGCAGGCAAATGAAACAAGTAGAAACTGACACAAGACAAACCTTATGGGCAATTAATTAAACAAAACACAAAGAAAAGTGATGATCATCTACAAAACCCAATGTTGATGAACATTTTCACCCTTATGGGCGATAAGCAAAACCAACCATTGCAGACCAAAGTTAGAGCTTTTGTGTTCTAAATACTTGACAAGGTTGTGAAAACTGATAAAAAATCAAGAGAGGAAACAAAATTAACTGGGCTTGATCTGGATGGTAGTGAACAGATGCAGGCTTAAATAAACAAGACCAAGACAACAGAAAACAATAAGTTGATGCTAAACCAGAATTAGCTCTAAAAGTGTATGACATACAAATGAATTGGTAACTGGGAATCAAATTGAAGCAAGGGATCATAGATGGCAGCAGTAAAAAAATCGCGATTATGGGCCAAAAAAACCCAAAGTCGGACAAAAAACAAGATTTAAGAATCAAACTGAAGCAAGGGAGAGCCATACCACAAAGACGATCTAACCAAAGTGCTTTTAATCCTGAAAAAACAAAACATGGACATTCAGATGTAAAAAACATATGTTGCAACAGTTATTTCATAAAAATAAAAAAAAACCTATTGGGTTATTTCATCCAAGAAATAACATGTCGTAGATTATGAATTTAGGGTTCTTTAAATTTGAAAGCATATATAACCATGAGAAACAAAAAATGATTCAAATAACATATACATAAGATACAGAAATTTGTTTAAACACCAAAAATCGACACCCTAAAATAACTGAAGAACTTGAAACAATCTGTGTTCAAACACCAAAAATCGATACCCAAAAATAACAAAAATAACTGAAGAACTTGAAACAAAGCAACACACAACAAATGAGTGACATAAATCATACCGTCGATAAGCAGCAGCAGAGGACGGCGACCACAGCAGCAGGGGACTGGTGACCTTCGCAGGCAACGACAACCAACAGTACTCTCAGGCAACAGAGGCGGAGCGGGGGGAGCGTGAGGCGAAGTGTTCGTGGAGCGTATGAGAGGAAATCTTCCATTTATGCGTGACTGAGGTATGGTGGTAGAGGAGAAAGGGTATGGGTATGCCGGTATGGTCGAGACGTGAAGGTTGTACTGTGGGTATGGGCTGACTACTGTGGGTATGGCCATATAGGCTGACTCTTTAAAACCAAAAAGTTTTCAAGTTGTACAATATGCATAAGAAGTTGTCTTTTAAGAGTTTTTTTGAATTTATGCATAAAGTAGTGGTACCCTATGCTTAAGAATTTGTAATTAAGACATTTTTCCTAAATGCTTATATATGTAGTATAGATATAGAGTCCTAATAAATTGTAAACCATCATTTTCGTGTAAACCGTCGATTTCATAAGTTTTTTTGATGAAATTGTTTATGAAATTGTTTATTTTGATGAAATTGTTTCATATAATTCATTTATTGGTGATTTTTTTATGAAATTTGTAGTTTCATAAGTTTTTTTCATTCTTATGAAACTGTTTCATATATTTTCGTTTTCACCTATGAAACTACAAATTTCATAAAAAAAATTCATCAAGAAATGAATAATATAAAACAATATCATCAAAATAAATAATTCTATAAAAAAAGTTTATCAAAAAAACCTATGAAATCGAGGGTTTACACGAAAATGATGGTTTACAATTTATTATCCCTATATATATATATATATATATATATATATATATATATATATATGTGTGTGTGTGTATGTATGTAGACAAACGGTCGTTTGAGAATAAGAGTTAAGGTGAAAAAGTAAAAAAAGATCTGGGTCATTGATTACTTTTAATCTCAACCTTATCTATGAATCGTGCTTCATACGTGGATTGATTAATAATGGAGTATCATTTAATCAAATTTCACGAGAAGAGATGAGGTGTTATTTTAGTTAAATAAAGTCACGTCGTATACCCGATCAACGAACGAGTATAATACAAGCGGGTTTGGTGAGTCTTCCATTTTAGGGTTTTACACCACAAAAATAGCTAATAAAATGATTTTTCTTTTTGTTATATTTGTTTTGCATGATTGATAATTAGATTTTATTTTAATGTTGGGGGATATTTTTTGTAAAGATTTGGTACATATTTATCATCACATCACTTAATTAGAACAATATCCCTCTTAACGAAATATTTTCGATATATTCTTTCTATCTTTTGTCATATATTGCGATCACTTTATTTTGTATTTGTAATTATGTATATTTTACTTTGCCCTAGCGATGGGCCTACATGGTTCACAAATATTTCTTTTAGAGTAAATTCTAATTATAGTCTTTGAGTTTTAATGAAAAGCTTGAAATGAGACCTGAACTCTAATAATTCTAGAAAACATCCTTACGGATTTCATTTTATTTTGAAAGTGGTAATTGGTTATTAACACCATTAAAGTTTTTCGTTAAATAAAGGGTATTTTGGTCTTTTTATTCTATATACAATAATGATTAAAAGTTGTATTGTTTTATATTTTATAAAGGGAATTAGATGTTTCCCTTCCCCCAACGCAACATTTCTGTGGATATTTACGATAAGGTTCACTCCGGTTGCGACCAAAATCCATCTTCGGCCACCTCTCCCCACCGTCCCCTTCCTCTGTCGTCGCCACTGAGAACACCCGTCACTTTCCCTCTTGCCTCTTCTCCCAACCACTCCCTTCCCCTTCCCTCTTCTCCATTTTTTTCTTTTGCTTTTGGGCGAGGGTGTGAATATAGATCAGTGGCGGACCCAGGATTTTAGGTGAGCGGGTGCACAAACGAAAAGTCTAAGAAATTGTTGTCGATGTGTTTTAGCCGTAGGGGATTTTTTAAGTTTTTTGTCGATTTCAATTAATTTTTTTGGTTTTTTTTTTGTGTCGATTCGAGATAATTTTTTGGGTTTTTTTTAATGATTTCAAAATAAAAAATTTATTCTTTGGTTGATTTCGAGAATAAATTTTTGGATGTTTTGCAAATCAAAATTAACTATGCATATAGACTTTAATGTAATAATAATCAAATCAATAACTAAAAAATAAAAAATATAAAATTCTGGAGATAGTTAATGATCAAATTAAATTATATTAATAGAGTATTTAATGGAGAGAAGTTATGAGTTTTCTCTAGTTTTAACAAAAATTAAAAACATAAGTGTCAAGAGTAGGAATAGAACCCCAAACCTCTTGAAACTAGACACTCTAATTAAGTTGACACAAACCATCTCACTGGAAGCTCATTTTGGTTAGGTATCCAGTTTAAAAATACTTAATAGCACTCTAAAAATTAAGTGGGTGCACTGTCAAACGATCTATATTTTTTCCCTTACGGCAAACAAGTGAGCGGGTGCACGGGACCCCCGAGAGGAAGGGTAGGTCCGCCCCTGATATAGATAGGGATGGGATAGTCAGCTATGCGTTTTTCTTTTGGTATTGAGTTTGTTTTTTTCTTATTTTTAATATGGTAATCAGATTTTTTTTTTAACAGCAGAAATAGCAATACCATTACCAACCAAATCAAGAAATTACAACAAAGGTCCCGAACAGGTATCGAAGCCACCGTTTCCACACAACGAATCAAACAGAAACTAACAAACAACTACGCGAACAAAAACAGAAGCATGAATAGCAGCAAAAAGAGACAAAACTGCACCCGTTTGCGAGACGCAAACCAGCTCAGCTGAACGAAACAGCAGCAGCTTACCAGGGACAGCTGCTACTGATCAGCTCCCCACACAGCAGCGCTGTACTGCACCCTTTCTGCCACCGATTGCACACTCCTCGCTCCTCCCGTTGACGCTTTCACGAGTCACCCCACGTCTGGGTTTGACAACCATGACGCCCAATCTAATGCTAGGTCGACATCTCTCGTGGTCACCCACTCGAAAGTTTTCATTTGAAAAGAGAAAAACTGGTCTTCCGTGATTCCATTAGCCTTCCCGAACACCAATTTGTTCCGGTTCTCCCATATTAAGTATAGAACACACCAAGCCAAGCCTTGCCATCTCCTTAAACCTCTTGAAGATAAGGCCAAGACTCCCTCCAATACTTATGAGATCACCCAAACAGCTCACTGTTCCTAAGTTAATATTCCACCACCTCCCAACATGCTCCCAAAGTTTCTTCACCTTAACGCATTTGACGAGCGCGTGATCCACCGTTTCAACCTCATTGTCGCATCTTGGACAAAGAGTGGAGTGTAAGTCGACCCCCAATTTGTCCAAGACCTCACGTGACGGGAGTCATCCAAGTTTGGCTCGCCACAAGAAAATGCAGACTTTCTTTGGAATCGCTCTACTCCATGAAGTTGATGTAATGGTTCCTCCTCTTGCCGTTCTCTTTTCTTCTAGCAACGTCCGAAGTTTTTTCACCGTGTAACCTTCTTGAGTGTCCAATGCCCACCACGCCTTGTCCTCACACACTCCTTTTGGTTTATGCTTCTCTACCAAGGTCCGTAGCTCCTCGAGCTCCCCAATCTCCCTCCCCCTCGGCTCCCTCCTCCACCCCCACTCCCATTCCCACTCCTCAACACTTCTCCCTCTTCTAACCGCAACTGATACCCCCTTTTCCGATTCTAAGTGATAAAGTCTATTAAACACCTCTTTGAACCTCCCCCTCGGCGTCCACCGATCCTCCCAAAACCTAGTGTTCATGCCATCCCCCACTCTCTTCCCAAAGGAATTCAAGAAGGACACCCCTTCCCCATCAATTTCCTTCCCCATGTTAATGATACCCCCCACACCGAACCTCCCCCTCCCCTCGACTCGCTCTCCGCCAAACCCCCATCCCACCCATAAAGGCTTTTGATCACTCTTACCCACAAGGCTTCGTTCTCACTATGAACCTCCACCACCATTTCCCAAGTAGAGCCCGGTTCATGTCTCGAAGACCCCCAATATTAAGCCCCCCCTTATCAAAAGGCCCCAATACTGTGTCCCATTTGACCCAAGCACAACCTTTCTTTTCACTCCCGTTCTCACCAAGACCCACCCCTCCCCAAAACAATTTGCATCTCACACTCTCTAGCAATTTCAACACACCTAACGGGGTACGAAATAACGAAAAGAAGTATAGCGAAACACTACCTAAAACCGATCTTACCAATGTCCAACGCCCTCCAAAAGACATAACTTTGGCCTTCCACGATGCAAGCTTTGACTTCATTTTATCCACCACCGGAGTCCAATGCGATATTCTTTTCATGGACGCGCCTACCGGTAACCCGAGGTATATAAAAGGTAGGGAGTCCCAACCACACCCCATCCCGGTCACCCACGCTTGGATTTCCCCTTACGCGACGCCCACTCCATAAAGCTTGCTTTTACAAAAAATTAAGTTTTAGACCCGATACCTCACGGAAGCAACGAAGGACCAACATTAGCTTTTTCAAGTTTGCAAGTCTCCACTCTCCGAAAAAGATGACATCATCCGCAAATTGCAAGTGCAATATAGGCACCTCATCCCGTCCCACCTTGATACCCTCGAACAATCCTTTACTCACCGCTTCCTCCATCATGTCGTGTAGCCTTTAGGCTACTACCAAAAAGAGGAATGGGGCTAGGGGGTCACCTTGCCTTAGGCCCCTTTCCATTTGAAATTGGTTTGTTGTTGCGCCGTTGACTAAGACGGAATCCTTAGCCGATTTTAGACAAGCCCCAATCCACTTCCTCCACTTTGGTCTGAACCCCATATCCTCCATCGCATCTAATAGGAAGGCCCAATCTACCGTGTCATATGCTTTTTCAAAGTCGACCTTAAAATTCAACCCCTTCTTCTTTGATTTCTTCAAGAAACTCACCACTTCATTCGCTATTAGAATCCCGTCTAAGATTGATCTCCCTTGAAGAAACGCGCTTTGCTCTTTACTTAGTTTTCCCATAACCATCTTCATCCGTTCCGCCAAAATTTTTGATATCACTTTGTAAGGAATCCCGATTAAGCTTATCGGCCGAAAGTCGTTTAATCCGATTGGGTTATCGTTCTTTGGAATCAACGTCAAGAAAGATGCATTACAACCCTCATGAATCTCGCTCTTCTCCCAAAACCACTCCACAACTGTGAGATCCCACATCGGCTAGGAGGGGGAACGAAGTCCTCCTTATAAGGGTGGATGGATACCTTCCTTGCATGAGGCCTTTTGCCTGTCACAGGGTGCGGTCTGGGTGCGTCCCGCGTATTCATGTGCGGGCAGGAACAAAACCGTGAGCGGTGCCGGCATGCTGTTATGCAGAGGGTATCCGCAAAGCGGACAATATCGTGTACGGTGGACTGGGGATGTTACAACAACCTTCATAAGGTCACTTTTTAAATCCTCCCAAAATCTTTTTAAGAATCCTATTGTGAATCCATCCGGACCCGGAGATTTGTTGCTCCCGCATTGTTTAATTGCCATCCACACCTCTTCTTCCGTCACCCGCCTCTCTAGCAAAATGGCATCTTCCTCCGAAAGTTTCTTTGTCCGATCCAACTTCAATTTGGGTGCCCGACGCCTATTGCTTGCAAATTTATTTTTAAAGAATTCGAACACATACTCCTTTATTTTCTTTGGATCCTCCGTCCAAACCGTATCTATGTTAAGCCCAAGAATTGAATTTCTCCTTACCCGATGTTTTACCACCGAATGGAAGAGCTTGGAGTTTTCGTCACCCTCTTTAACCCACTTAACCTTAGCCTTTTGTTTGGCCATGGCCACACTCTTCTCTTCCAACTCTAACCAACATTTTCTAGCCTCTAACCAACGCTTCCTCTCCTCCTCCCCTAGTGTCTTGTTTTCGTCTTCTTGCTCCCATTTCTTAACTTCGTCCTTTTTACCCAATAACTCCCTTGCCATTTCTTCCCCCCAATTTTCCCGACTCCAACTTCTCAAAGCATTTTCCACGTTCTTTAGCTTGTCCCGGAACCGACAATCTGGTCTGGTCGAGGTAAACTCCTTGGCCCAAGCTTCTTTAACCACCGCTTCTAGATTCCCATCATGAAGCCATGCATCAAAAAACTTAAAGGGTCGTGGTCCAAAATTGGCCCACTCGTCACAAAGCATGATCGGCACATGGTCCGACCATTTCCTCTCCAAAGCTTTAGCTCCCAATTTCTTCCAAAGGGAACCGAACTCACTTGACACCAAGAATCTGTCAAGTTTACTAAACTTTTTACCGTCGTCGCTCACTCTTGTGAATTTGTGCCCCCCCCCCCCCCCCCCCACAGAACGTCTTCAAGTCGGCATCTATTGATGAACTCGTTGAAATCCTCCACCCCTTTAACGTTTGTGATGGGATTTAGCCTTTCGTTCTCCCCCCACACCTCGTTAAAATCCCCAAAGAATACCCAACTTACCTCATTTCTTCCACATAATTGTTCCAATTTCAACCAAAGTTGTGCCCTCTCATTTTGGTCACACGGCCCATAAACATTTACACACCCTACAAGACCCTCAATCGTCCCCCATTTACCTACCACAGCCACGAAGTTTGCGTCTTCTACCTAAAATTCACATTTGAAAGTATTTCTATTCCACATTAACAAAAGTCCCCCGGATCTTCCTTTCGCCGCAACATGTGCAAAGTCACCATCATTACTTCCCCACAACATCCCAGCAAGTTGATCGGTTACCGTTTTTAATTTTGTCTCCTGTAACCCAACCATACACGGTCTCTCTTTTTTACAAATCATTTTAACCCAATCCCTCTTGACCACCGATCCTAGCCCTCTAACATTCAGCGATACAATTTTCATAATAAAACGAGGATTATCGAACTTACTTGAAACTTTCAAGCTATCTTTTATTAGCTTCCCCCTTGCTGCCATTTTCTGTCTCATTGCCCCACATCACCCCAAGCTTTGCGCCGAACTCCTCCAGTCCCACCGATGCATCCGTACTTCTCAGTTCGTTCGAATAGGCAGCTTGGTTCGACAGCGATACCCCGGCCCCTGACAACTTCGTTTCACCTTCTCTAGTAGAATCGCCACTCTTCGATGATTTTTTCTGACCCCCCCTTTGGATGGCCGTTACTCCTTGCCATCTGTTTTAGGAAGTGGAAGCTCACTCTACCTCTTCCAAACACACAATTATCTGCTCTTCTCCCTTTTGATTTCTCCGTAAACCCTCCTTGAATTTTGGGTCTGCCTTGTTTATCGTTACTGGATTGTTTCTTCTTCCCTTTCACGTCGCACCTCCCCATCGCTGATTCCGTCACGCCTTCTGATTTGTGCACTCCTTCCCCATCGTTTCCCATGAAGCATCCCGTTTTAGGGTCTTCCTTTGTACTGAACTCCTGCCTTTCCATCTCAAGATCCCAATTAGTTCTGTCTTGGGCCTCAACTAGCTTGGATCGCAAATCTGGATTTGGGCCACAAGAGGCAGGCCTGTTGGACCATCTTTTCCCTTGTCAACAGTAGCTGACTACAAATGGGGCCCAAAATTAACATTTTCCTGCGGCTCATTAGGCTAGCCCAAGTTATTTTCCAAAGTATTCTCCTCTTAGCTTTTTTGAAACTTAGAGTTATCACCTGCAGCCGCCTCCACTCTCTCGGGAAACTCCTCTGACACACAATTATTGGTCGTCATTAATTTGTTGGTTCCCATCTCCGGCGCTTCATCTTCCTTCCCCGTCACCGGCGACATTCCGGTCACCTTAGTCTTCTTTTCCGATTGGGCCTCCGTATCTCCATTACCTTCGCCTTTGTCTTTTCGTTTTTTGTCTCCCATGTTTTCGAATCTACTCTCCTCAACTAGCCAATCTTCCTCGTTTCCGTCATCGCCCTCCGACCATTCTGACGGAATTGAGGAAGTTACTTCGTCCTCCTCACTTTCCCAACCCTTCCTTTCTACATCCTCCGTTACATGGCACTCTAGGAGACTGTTGTCCTCTTCTTCAACCTTGATCACGTAAAAGAGATCCCCTACTTTAATACTCTTTATTTCGTTAATCCTTGCCACTAGTCCCGTACTGATTAATATCTTCCCCCACCGTAGGATTGGGTTTTCCTCCAAGTTGCAATTTCGGTGCTTCAGAACCTTTCCCCACTTACTTGTTATACCCATAAAGGTGTCTTCCTTCCATGCATGAAGCGGAACCCCCTAAATCCGTAACCATGCTAGTCTGTCAAATAGGCGGAATCCGGTCGACCACCTTCTCATATCCTTCACCCAGTGGTGGATTCCATGAGCCTTATTATTCAGAATATTCTCCAAGGCACCAATTGATTCGAATTTGACCAGTATACTCCTACCCTATGCTGTTAATATCGTATATCGGTGCCATATCGGTCAAGGACCGATATTCGATATCGGTGATATATCGGTGATATATCGGTGATATATCGGTGGTATATCGGTCCAAGAATATCGGTTCATATAATATTTTTTAGAAATATATATAATATATATAATTATATAATATTATATATATATATATATATGCATCCATAAACATATGATATGCTCATATGCATTAATTAAAATTTAAAAACATAGTTCAACATCAAAACATCAACGTAAATAAGGTTTCACAAAACAAAATAGGAAAAGTGTTCATGACTCAAACGAGCTAATTGCAATCAATAGGTTCGGCATCCGAGTCAACATCATCTAATACGTGCACTTCCTCGTTTATGTTAGCTTCCAAATCTTCCTCTTCTTCCCCTACATCTCCAATGAGATCATCATCATCGTCATCCCTATAACGCTCCCTTTTACTTCTTGTGCTTGGCCCAACATGTTCATTACCTCCCATTGCTTCTCGTACATCTGACCAAAGGAGGCCATCTCTTGCATCCACAAACTCTTGGAGCTCAAGTTCGGTTGGAACCACCCAATTTCTACTAACCGGAGGTGGCACTCGGGCTTCAGTAATTTCTATTTCATCATCTTCTTCCTCCTCCTCATTGTCGTCAACCGAGTATTGTTTGAGAATTTCCCTGTTTCTAGTTCTTTCTTTCTTTTTCTTATCATTTTCATTTATTGATGCAAGAACTCTTTTTTGGATGTCGATAGTTACATTAGGACAACGTGTCACGTTACCTCCGATGTGGGTAAGATGTTCTTTCAATCTACTAATCCCTCCACTCATTTTTTTATTGCACAAAGTACACCATACCATATTTTTTTTGGTTGGATCTTTCTGTTCGCCCCATTCCCAAGCCATGTCACCACTACCAGTCACGCTCACGCATCTTGTACCCGCATCCGATGAAGTAGTATTAGTCGGGCCTGTCGGGTGGGTCACAGATGCTCTTGAAGAGTGACCCCCTTCCATTGCGTTCGTTAGCTAAGCCAGTAAGCTGCAGTTCCTCACAGCTTAATACCAATTCTAATAGAGAAATCCAGCAAGCATATAGATTCTAAATATTTAACCATAGGCTTCTCACAATGATAGTTCCTCACAGCTTGGTTCGTGAAGACGTGAACAACAGCCCTTAAGCTGCAGTTCCTCACAGATTGGTTCATGAAGACGTGACAACAGAGAAAAAGAATCCAGATTCTTGTTGGTTCGTGAGCAGATCAACAGCAGCTAACAGCCTTGTTGGTTCGTGAGCAGATCAGCAGCAACTTGTTGCCTTGTTGGTTCGTGAGCAGATCAAGAGAAGAAGAAGAAGTAGAAGTGAAGAAAAGAAAAGAAAAGAAAAGAAGAGTTCGTGAATCGTGAGCAGATCAGGGAAAAGGAAGGATTAAAACCTAACTAATAAATCAGTAAAAGCATGAAAATAGCCTCATTTAACAAGGCCCAAACCATAAAGCCCAAAAAAAGCCCCAAAAAAAGTCAAACCGATATACCACCGATATATCGGCCGATATATGAAACACAATATCGGCGATATATCGGCACATATCGCCGATATATCGCCCACCGATATAGATTCCGATATTTTGCGAATAGATATCGCTCTAAGTCCGATATCCGATATATCGCCGATATATCGCGATATTGACAGCATAGCTCCTACCTCCCAACATCTTAAGTTCACACCCATCCAACTCTTTCGATTTGAATAGGTTTTGAATGGTATCAATATTATCCATATTCACCACATGGCCTACTGCACACTTTTGTAGGAAGCTTATAGCTTTCTCATCTGAGTTCCATGTACCTAATACTTGTTGATTCCGCTTCTCCGATGCCGAATGATCCTTTTGGCCGCCGCTCACCACTTCCGCATAGGTCCCGTACCCCCACCGCCTCTTCCAAGGTCCCGATCGAGCACCATGGTCGTGCCCCCTGATTTACTGTGCCGATTCAGCTTCCCTTTTTGTGTCTCTGTCTATCGTATGCCAAGAATACCCACAATCTGTAAGAACCTATCCATATGTCTTTCAACTTCTTCTCTAAGGCCTTTCCATCCTCCACCGATTTAAATCGGACGAAACCAAATATTTCCCCGTTCTTCAGTCTTTTGTTAGCCATGTAGATATCCGATACTATCCCGAATTTTTTGAAGATCCTCCATAGTTGCGCAACCTCGTATGTTGCTGGAAAGTTGTAGAACATCAACGACGTCACTTTTGGATTCCTGTTGTCAAAGGTACGTCGATTCCATAGTGCTTCGCTAAACCTAAACGAATTCCTATACCCCGTCTCTACCCTCTCGTTCCCACCCACCCTCCTGTATCTCTCTCTCTGCCTCTCTCTCTCTCTCTGCCTCTCTCTCTCTCTCTCATCTTTTTTTAAATTCTCTTAAATCAATATGGTAATCAGATTCATACTCATGTTTTACATATTTTTACATTAAAAAGAAGAAAATGAAAGAAATAAGCAAAGTGACAAAGATACCCCTCATTTTGACGGAGGGGGACGACTTTGAAAAAAAAAAATAAGAACCACAAGGATGTTTTCTACAATTATCAAAGTTCAGGTCTGAATTTAGACTTTTTACTAAACGTCAAGGATCAAAATTATAGTTTACTTTTTCTTTTACAAAATAATTGTTTTGTTCTTTTTTGACATAATAAAAAAAAGCAAAAGCAAAAATAAAAATAAAAAAGATTAGAAGTTAGAAACTCGTTGTTCTTTATTTTATTTTATTTTAATTTCTTTTTCGTTTTTTGACATAAAAATAGGAAAAATTGCATCAAAATGGAACCAACTTTACTCTAATTTCTATTTTAGGGAACTAACTTTAGAAACCATCATTTAAGGGTCTCGGCCGGAGGAGATGACAGACTGCGGTTGTCGGCCGGAGGAGATGACGGACTGTGATATAAAGAGACTCTCACTAAACCCAAATTGTCTCAGATTCTCCATTCCACCGTCTCCCTCACTAAACCCACGCACGGTCTGAAGAATCTCCATTTCTCTCTCTAAAAAGAACTGAATCTCCCATCATCATGGGGTGCGTAAAATCTTCGAACGTAAGTTGTCTTTGTGATTGGTTTTTAGAATTTCGTGAATTCTTGCATAATTTAACTCTTTAACTAATTAGGTTTTGTGTTTTTGTTTCTAAATTCTTGTTTATCAAATGTGTTGGGTAAGTTTTCGATTCTTGCATAATTTAACTCTTTAACTAATTAGGTTTTGTGTTTTTGTTTCTAAATTCTTGTTTATCAAATGTGTTTGGTAAGTTTTGTTTAATTTGATTCTTGCATAATTTAACTCTTTAACTTATTAGGTTTTTTGTTTCTAAAGTCTTGATATTCTTGTTAATGATCTTGGTCTTCCGATTCTTTGCTCGCAGAGAATCAGGGAAAAGGGGGTAAGAAACCCAAGGCGGCACCATCGCCACAGGTCAACAACAATCAGCGACCATCGACGGATCGGTTCGACAATCCCCGACCATGGACTACAAATGGTTATCAACCAAATAGCACTAGGGTCCACGATCAACACCCAGTCACGGGCGGTGATCTTATGGTGCCGAACATGCTTGAAAACTCTGGGGTTATTGGCCACACTCCACTTCTGAACCCAGGTACTTTTTTTTGGTCAAACTTGTAGTATTCTTTGAGGATGACATGGCTTAAGTTGCTAACTAAGCCATGTAATAAAAAATAAGCAACTTAAGCCATGTAATCCTCAAAGAATACTACAAGTTTGACCAAAAAAAGGTACATGGGTTCAGAAGTGGAATCTGGCCAATAATCCCAGAGTTTTCAAGCATGTTCGGCACCATAAGATCACCGCCTGTGACCGGGTGCTGTTCGTGGACCCTAGTGCTATTTGGTTGATAACCATTTGTAGTCCATGGTCGGGGATTGTCGAACCGATCCGTCGATGGTCGCCGATTGTTGTTGACCTTTGGCGGCGATGGTGCCGCCTTGGGTTTCTTACCCCCTTTTCCTTGATTCTCTGCAAGCAAAGAATCAGAAGACCAAGATCATTAACAAGAATTTAGAAACAAAAAACCTAATAAGTTAAAGAGTTAAATTATGCAAGAATCAAATTAAACAAAACTTACCAAACACATTTGATAAACAAGAATTTAGAAACACAAAACCTAATTGGTTAAAGAGTTAAATTATGCAAGAATTAAACAAAACTTACCAAACACATTTGATAAACAAGAATTTAGAAACAAAAACACAAAACCTAATTAACTAACGAGTTAAATTATGCAAGAATTCACGAAATTCTAAAAACCAATCTTACCCAACACATTTGATAAACAAGAATATAGAAACAAAAACAGAAAACCTAATGAATTAACAAGTTAAATTATGCAAGAATTCACGAAATTCTTACCTAACACGTTAGCGTTCGAAGATTTCACACACCCCATGATAATGGGAGATTCAGTTCTTTTCAGAGAGAAAAATGGAGATTCTTCAGACCGTGCGTGGTTTTAGACTTTAGTGAGGGAGACGCTAGAGTGGAGAATCTGAGACAATTTGGGTTTAGTGAGGGTGTATTTATATCACGGGTTTCTAACTTTTATTTTATTTTTTGTCAAAAAACGAAAAAGGAATTTAAAAAAAAAGAACAACGGGTAATCTTTTTTATATATCTTTTTATTACGTCAAAAAAAAACAATTATTTTGTAAAAGAAAAAGTAAACTCTAATTTTGATCCTTGACGTTTTGTAAAAAGTCTAAAATTCGGACCTGAACTTTGATAATTGTAAAAAACATCCTTGTAGTTCTTATTTTGTTTTCAAAGTCGTCCTTCTCCGTCAAAATGAGGGGTATCTTTGTCACTTTGCTTATTTCTTTCATTTTCTTCTTTTTAATGTAAAAGTATGTAAAACATGAGTATGAATCTGATTACCATATTAAAAATAAGAAAAAAACAAACTCAGTACCAAAAGAAAAACGCATAGCCCACTATCCCATAATATGTAAAACATGAGTATGAATCTGGTTACAAAACAGTTACCCGGATAAACGCTTACCAAAGTCACATTACCTACCGGATTGATATGGCAAGGACCAAAAATCATACCCGATAAGAGCGAATGAAATGACCGAAAGTCTTACCCCAGTAAGTGATAGCGACGACTCTTACCACGGTAAGCACTTACCGGGTGAATTGTTGCATATGAAACCGATTTGGCGGATTAAAATCTTACCCGGTAAGTAAGTGATAGTGTTAAATTTGATTGGTAAGCGCTTACCCGGGTAAACATTTGATAAACGACCCCTAACATTTGCTTTGTCCAAGCATATATACAAGATTCAAGGCTATAACGTATATTCACTAAAAAGATCCATACAAGATTCAAGAATAAAAAAATATGTACATTAAAACATCACAAAGTCATGTTTACCCGCTCATATATTCACTGTTGTTAAAAGAAGCATATTGTTTCTGAAAAGCAGCAATAAAAACTTGAATCACCTTTCATGCAAACCATCACATGAATTCAAGTCATGGAAATGTGTTGAATCACACACAATTTTCAAAGAACCCCATGATTTGTGAGCCTGCAACAAAAATATATTGAGAAAAATAATAAACATTGGTTGCCATTGAATCACAATGCAATGATGATTAATACCACAAAATAGAACAAAAGGCCAGTAAAATTATCTTGACAGAGGATAACCGAGCTTCAAGTCACAACATAACATTAGGCTCAACCTGTCAAAGTCCACCAAAGCCAATCGTTAAAAGACAAAAAGTGAACCAAGATCAGTGTGAATTCCTTAGAAAAACACATAAATAACGAAGATTGAAAAAAACACTTTTCTAAAGTCTAAAAGTCGTCATCAGTTCATCAATTGGGAAATTGTTTGAACAACATAAAAAGATAATGTTAAAGAAGACTGTGCACTTATGAATTCCTTGAATTTTGTTTGAACTACTTCTTTTAGAAGAACAAACAAGCAGAAAGTAAATGGTCATTTCCCAAGTACCATCCAATGTATAAACAATTAAGTAAAAACTGGATTTACAAACAAAAAATCGAATACTTCCTTTGTGGAATTTCAACAAACACATGATAATGGAAACCCTAACTTCATCACATGTTAGGAAACCTAAATTGATGTTATTGTTGGGTCACCAAAGATTTGAAATTGACCCACCGATTTCTATCCTAAAAATCTTACTTAGAACATTTTACTTTGGTTCTTTATGATGACTTAGACAAGACAACAAAAGTTCGGTGAAGTCGAAGATTAACCGAAATCAAGCTTGAAGATGCTCTCATTGTGGAAGTGAAAGATACTCTTTTCAACAAAAGTCTAAAGTCACAGTCCACCGAAATTCTTAGTGAAAATCGGTGGACACTCCAACCGATCCTCACTCTAGATCAGTCAAACAAGCCCACCGATGTAAGCCTCAAATCGGTGGC
This sequence comes from Saussurea involucrata, assembly GCA_033807775.1. Taxonomy (NCBI): domain Eukaryota; kingdom Viridiplantae; phylum Streptophyta; class Magnoliopsida; order Asterales; family Asteraceae; genus Saussurea; species Saussurea involucrata. The sequence goes on along the minus strand of CM066312.1, from coordinate 94,760,461 downwards.
AACATGGTCTTCATCACACTCAATTTCGGTCAAAGAATCTCACCGACCTCTCAGTCCAAATCGGTGAGATTTATCCTTGGAAGACAAAATGAGAAGATCATTTATTATGGGATAATATCTATTGTCAGGTAAAAGTGACTATTTGTCGTTTTATCCAATCTCAGATATTGTCTCAATCAAGCATGGGTATTCTTCCTGGTGTTAAGGAAAAAGGTGAAAAGGACACATCAACTTTTCAGAGTCAACCCCTACTCTCAAATCTCCAGATGACAAGTGTCCTAAGCATTTAATGTTTCATGCACTATATAAAGAGGAAGGAGCTCCCCATGCAAGGTTACACTTTCTTGAAGAATTTTCTCAGTGCAAAAATACTTCATCCCCAAGAACTTTATAGCTTTGAATCTTAGTGTGTTAAAGTTGTTTTGTTTCCAGTTTGCTTTGTGAAGATTGTTAGAATAGTTTATCTGTTTTTTCTGCAACAATCTATAGTTTCTGTGTGTAATTCATAGTTGAAGTTTTTCAATAAAAGAATTAATTAAGTAATTTTTGTGTATTGTATTCAACCCCCCCCCCCCCCTTCTACAATACTTGTGCTAGCCATTTGGGACTAACAAGTGGTATCAGAGTAGAAAGTTTAATCCATAAACTTGATCTGCAATGGCTGCCTCCTCTTCAAACAATGAAATCTCTTTTCAAAACAGTGTTTCTGAAAATGGCTCTATTGCCAAACCTCCAAAGTTTAACCCCAACAATTTTTCTCTCTGGAAGAGCCTAATGATGCTATTCATGGAAGGGGTGGATACTAGATATCCAACCATTCTCAGTGAGGGACCTATTGTCCCTAGAGTCTGGGCTCGCTATGAAACGCAGAGGCCTGGAAAAGAAACTACTGATAAGGATGATTCTGATGATTCTTCTGATGAAGAAAAATCTGTTGCTACTGGTCGTTACATTCTAAAAAAACCTAAGAAATACACCGATGAGGAAAAACGTCTGGTTTCTCTTGACTCTAAGGTCAGGGCAATTATTGCTCTTTCTCTTCCTGGTGAGGTCTATTGTTGGTCCCGAAGGCCTATACAAGTTTGTAGAAGGGGGGGGGGGGGGGGGTTGAATACAAACACACAGATTTTACTTTTCTAAATTGTTTATTGATAAATCATTAACAATTTACAGCTTGTTGCGGAAACAAGATTAAGGATAAACCTAAATCTAAACAAGTTGGAACACTAAGGTTTCTTGCACTAAGAGAGATAAGGAAATTACTAATAATAACCTATCTGAGATAAGAGATTTGAACTTGTCCAGAGTTAGCAAGTTACTTCAAAAGAAGTGAGTTCATCTCTTTATATACTGCATGCATTTAATGCAAGTCAGTATATACTTTACACGTGTCATCAACTGGTTGGTTGCATGTCATTGACTTTTGTTGACAACCTTAGTAACCGTAAGGATGAACAGTGTAGTATCAGAGTGGTTGTACGATTTCAGATTTTCGGAGGTTCTTTTCTGACATTTCGCACGGAGGCGTGCAAGGGTGGTTAAGACAAAAGTACTTTGTACGGAGGACTTCATGATCAGCTTTCGTTGATTCAGCGATTATCATTTACTATTCAGCAGATGATAAAGTTCAGCGATAGCTGAAGTCTTGTACTTGATACTTCACGTTGAGTGGACAAATCTGAGTCTTCGCTGATCCGCATCAGTTCATTAGGAGACTTGTCGCTGGTTCTTGAGCTTGATCTTCGACTTCAGCGTAGAACCTTTGTTGACGTGAAACTTGTCTTCAGGGATCATAAGTAAACAACTAACTTATCAGCGATCATCATAATGACTGAACAGACTCAGCGTTAATGATGAACAGTGTTCGCTGAATGTTTAATTTAAAAGAGCGAGAGTTCCTATCAGCGGTACTGTAAGATCTTAGTACTTATCAGCGATAGCGAAACTCTGATACATATTGTTTACTTACAATTTTCACTAAGTATAAGAAAGGGTCATTATCAAATCACTGAGGGTTTGGATCAACAATCTCCCCCTATTTGATTATGACATAGCAACAAAGAAAATTGCTATTTAATGAAAACATAAGGATAAAAAGAACTCATAAAATATTTGTCCCTTTTACTGTTTTCTGGGATCTTTTCAGTACTGATGGAGTAAAGTACATTCGCTGAAATCTTTCTTTAAAACTTTGAATCAGGTTACAAAGAGAAATGGAAAGATTACAAGTACGAGCGAAATAAATTACAAGTACAAAAGGATAACTGATAAAATAGATGAAAGAGGCGATTTTATCAGCTTACAGAGGTTCTTCCTTAATGAGAAGTTCATCAAGGGTCTTTTCAGTGGGGATCATCCAGTCAGGAACCGTTACACCTCATTTTCTTTTGTTCAGCGCTTCTTCAAAGATCAAGGGTTTTAGGTGTCGTGCCTGAATGTCTTTTCTGAAGTCACACCAGTAGATGAGATCTCTGAGCTGTTCGATTGGAGTGATTGGAAGCTCAGCGATCCGTTGAAAACATTTACGTCCGTCGTAGTCGAGAAAGAATATTCCATAAGGATTACTGATGACTTTACCAGGGACGAAAAGTTCACATGGTGGCAAAGAAATGTCAAGGGCAGATAGATCAGGGTCAGGACCAAGCACTTCAGCGCGAGAGAAACCAATTCCAGTTTCATTTCGTATGACAGGACCTGAGTTTGAATCTTGACGTTTCTTCTTTGGAGAGGCCCTTTTTCTTTTCAGCTTAAGATCAGGAAGAGGAGGAATGTCCACACAAGAAGATATCAAGTCGATATGTCTGTTTATCAGCTTTTCGAAATGATCCTTGTACTTAGATTGTGACGATTGGATATCTAACCTCATCTCCAGCCATTCAGAGAGACCATACCTTTTTACAGTGTCAGCGCGAAAGGTTTCAGTTTGGCCATCTTCTCTGAAAAGTTTGATGTCAACAATAGGTACTCCGATAGAGGTTCTTCCAGAGATGAATACCTTGTTGATCTTCGCTGGACGATATCTGAAGTGTATTTTCTCTTTACATCAGATCAGGGTGGTCTGAGAAACTTCAGTTTTCTTTTCCACGATCTTCTGGGCTTCTTCCCAAAGCTTTCGTTGGATTTGAATGGGAACACGTTTCAGCTTGGGGTCTTTGACAGATTCTTGAGTAAGCTTGATGGCGTATTCTCTGTCTTTTTCTTCAGCTTCCTTTCTTTCAGCGATTAGGCGTTCAGCTCTGAGGTGTTCCTTGTATTCAGCTTTTGAGATTCTGAACTTTGGAGGAACTGAAGGAAGTTGATCATGCCTTAGAATGATTCGCTGATCCTCGAATCGCTTTATTATATCCTCTCTTTTCTTTTGTTCCTCTTCACTTAGCTTTTGAGGAGCTAAGGAAGGTCTGCGTTTGTGAGAGAGAGTCTGTTCTTCAGGTTCATCAGTCTCAGAGATCAAATCCAAGACTGGGATTATTTCGTCAGCGGCAGCTGGTATTTTTGGTGAAGTCGCAGTTGTGGAGCCTTCAGCGATATCCTCAAACAGGGGAGAAGACTAGCTGAAACACAGCGATCTTACAAGTAAGAACTTGGGTAGAAACAGATAGAGAGAATTGGTTTAAGTGTATAGGCTTGGGTAGAGGAACTGATAGTGTATGATAGAGGAGGGATGGAGTAAGAGATGTTTAGTGTACCTGACAAACCGGCTTTTCAAGCAAGATCGTCAGATTGTCATCTTCAGCGACGCTTTTGCCTTTGCCTTTCTCAGCTCCAGAGGCTGAGGGCTTTGTCTTTGTCCGCTCCCCTGAAGGTTCATTTATCGAGATTCCCTTAAGAGCTTTAATCTTTGGAGCAGGTTTGATGATAAAGAAGTCATCGTCATCTTCATCATCATCATCATCATTCTTTGGAGAAGAAGATGGTTCATTATCAGGGATGTCGACGGCTTCATCATCTTCTGCTTCGGATTCTTCAGCGTCTTCTTCGAGTTGCTCCCCCTCAGATACAGAGGCGAGCTTCTCGGTTCCCTCAGGGTTTTCATCTCCATGAGGTCCAGCAGCTGCTTCCGCTTCAATAGTCTTCTCACCCTCTTCAGCGAAGGTGAGGTCTTCGTTCTTCTCTCCCCTGATAGATTCATCATGGGAAAGGTCTTCAGCGCTCTTGGAAGGGTTTTCAGCGCTCTTCTCCCCCTCTTTTTCATGATGACTGGGGGAGGAATGGGTAGATTCAGCAGCATGGGTAGGTTCTCTGTCTTCTTGGCCAGAGAGACCTACGCGAACTTCAATCTTAGCTAATCTGTCTTCAAGGCCAGAAATAGCAGGATTGATCTTCTTCAGCTCTGTGCGATCCGCCGCTGTGAAGTTTTCAGTTTCAGGGACGGGTGCAGGAGCAGGATCAGGAGTATTGGCTTTGTTCAGCAGCTGCTCGACCATTGTCTTTATCGAACTAACATCGGTCTTTACAGAGCCTAAGTCAGTTGTTAGAGTTTGGACATTTGTCTTCACATCAGACATATCTCCCTCGAGTGTCCCAACAGATGTCTTCAGCGTTGTTAGTTCGCCGGACATGGAGGAAACTGAGTTTTTGAGTGAGGTGTAGTCTGTGTAGATATCAGCGAGCACCTTAGCGAAGTCGATGAGAGTCTTATCAACTTGCTTCAAGTCATCTGTGGAAGCCTTCTTCTCCACCACCGTTGTCAGCTTTATCAAATTTTCTCCAGCGGTGGTTACAGCTGTAGAGTTGTTGGAGAGTGTGGTGGTGAGATCAGTCAGCTTTGTTTCCACGGACTTCAGAGAAGCGTTGATGTCTCCCAAATTAGGACCTGTAACACATAAGTACTTGTGAACAAAGGAAAGCTCAGAAGTTTCAGGTTTAGTTACAGTGTATATGGGTTGATTTGTACCTGCAGGAGGATTGATGAACTGTTCCATATCTTCCTCAAAAGTTCGGTGAGGAATGGTGATCTCTGCAGGTCCTGTCTTCATCATTCTTTGAGAAGCGTCAGCGGAGGCTTCTGGAATGATGGCATCTCCAGTATTCTTTGGAGGAGAGTCCAAGTGAGTAGAGGGAGAAGCGAAGGATAAGAATTGGGTTCGGGTACTGAGTTCAGCGTTGGATTCGCTGAAAAACACTTCATCAGTCTTTGGAGAGACTGAAGGAGGTTGGGTAGGTTCCAAGTTTCTAACCTCGGCGTTTAGAGACGCTGAAGCCGGGATTGAAGGGATGGTTTGAATGGGTGTGGCAGAGCGTACCACAGAACTTTCCTTCAGCTCTGCAGAAAGAGCTGAGGAGTCTTTAGCAAGAGATTGCTGGGGCTGCTCCTTGGTTTTCTTGATCCTTTTGGAACCAAGTTGGATTGAAGAGTGTTTCCTTTTCTTAGAAGGAGAGGATTGTGTGGCCGAGGTATCAGCGATGGGTATAGTCGCTGAAGGAGCCACATAAGTCGAAGAAGTAGGGTTGAGAAGAGTGAGAAGGGTAGAAAGACGTACCTCATTTTCGACAGGTTTGAAGTCGAGCACCTTAGGGCCAACCTGGGAGAGTTTCAGGTCACCCTCTTTCGGGTAGCTGTCCTTCAGGCCATATTGAAAGATGGCGCTGATGAATCTTGGGTATAGAACCCATGCAGGTCTGTCAGCGGCAGAGTCTACTCTTTGCAGCAAGTCATCATAAATGAGAGGTGCCCAATCAATGTGTAGACCTTTCAGCAGAGCGTATCCCATTGCTTGTTGAGGTTGAGAGGCTTGATCAGAGGAGCCGGTCTTGGCAGTCATGCAGCTGATAAGGTGAGCGAAGATGAAGTTCATCTCGCTGGGCATTTTTGATTTCTTCAGCAGGGTCAGCTTCTTCTCAGGCTTCTTGTCTCTACCAATTTCCCATACATAGCCCATTGCATCAAAAAATGCAATAAGAGCTTCTTTGTCAGCGTGCTTCTTGTGGTCAGGGAATGGAACAAAAGGCTTTTCTTTTTTAGCGATGGGAAAGTTTAGAGCTTTGCGAATGATGGTTGGTGTGATCTTTATTGTGCCATATTCAGTATCACAGAGGATACAATCAATTGTTTTGGAGGGATCTTTGGCGGATGGTAGCTGAGAGTGTCTGGCAGAGTACCAGAACTGGGATAGCAATAGCTGAAAGAAGAACGTGTCGGGGTTTATCCGTTGCAATGACGTCACAACTGTCCTTTCATATTCTTGGTTGTCTCTGAGGTTTTGAAAAACTCAGGGACTCTTTGAAAACATGAAGCACTGAATAGAAATATCAGTGAAGGTTTTAAGAAATTTCAAAAAGTCGCTGTTAAGGAAGAGATATTCAGTGATGCAATTTATTTTGAAATCTTGCATTTACATGCGATATGTCAGAGAGAGAAAACATACCTTGATATCAGCGAATCAAGTTTATTCAGAGAAAAGATGATGAAATGGATTATATAAGTTGATTTTATCCTATCGCTGATCAATGTGAATCGCTGAGGATTTTATCCTTCAAAGTTCAGCATTCCAAGCTCGCTGATGAGAAAGTTGAATCTTGTCTCATCAAGAGGTTTGGTAAACATATCAGCTAACTGATAATCAGTTGGAATAAAATGAAGTTCTATATCACCATTCATCACATGATCTCTGATAAAATGATATCTGATTTCGATGTGTTTTGTCTTTGAGTGTAGCACTGGGTTGTTGGCTATAGCGATGGCACTTGTGCTGTCGCAATAGATTGGAATTTTGGAGAGCTGAAGATCATAGTCTAGTAGCTGATTTCTCATCCACAAGACCTGAGAGCAGCAGCTTCCAGCGGCTACATATTCAGCTTCAGCTGTGGAAGTGGACACTGAGTTTTGCTTCTTACTTGTCCAACTTACCAGCTTTCCACCCAGGAGCTGACATCCTCCTGTGGTGCTTTTCCTATCCATTTTGCAACCTGCAAAATCACTATCTGAATATGCAGTTAGATCGAATCCTGAGTCTTTGGGATACCAAAGACCTAGATTCGCTGTACCCTTAAGATATCGAAAGATTCGCTTTACAGCTTTCATATGGGATATCTTAGGTTCAGCTTGATATCGTGCGCATAAGCATGTTGCAAACATAATATCGAGTCGGCTAGCTGTAAGGTACAATAGTGAGTCGATCATCCCACGGTACAACGTAACATTGACAGGAACACCCTTTGTGTCCTTATCAAGTGTCAGCGGTGGTGCCATAGGGGTTTTCATAGCTGAACTTTCAGTTAAGTCGAATTTCTTCAGCATATCTTTAACATATTTTCCCTGATTTATAAAAGTTCCTTTTTCAGTTTGCTTAATCTGAAGACCAAGGAAATATGTTAGTTCACCCATCATGCTCATTTTATACTCATCTTTCATTCTATCAGCGAAACGAGTACAAAGCTCAGGGTTAGTAGAACCAAATATAATGTCATCAACATATATTTGAACTAGAATGATATGACCTTTCACTTTTCTAAAAAATAGAGTTTTGTCAATCTTACCTCGCTCAAATTTTTCAATATGGAGATAAGTGGAAAGAGTGTCATACCATGCACGTGGAGCTTGCTTCAAGCCATAAAGTGCCTTATCCAGTTTATAAACATAATCTGGATGCTTAGGATCTGAGAATCCTGGAGGTTGTTCCACATAGACTTCTTCATTCAGCTTTCCATTTATAAACGCTGACTTAACATCCATCTGATGTACTTTGAAGTTTTTGTGTACAGCATATGCTAAGAATAGACGAATAGATTCAAGTCTTGCTACAGGAGCAAATGTTTTGTCATAATCTATGCCTTCCTCTTGTCTGTATCCCTGAGCAACAAGACGAGCTTTGTTGCGGGTTACAGTACCATGTTCGTCCAACTTGTTTCGATAGACCCATTTAGTGCCTATCACAGTTTTGTCAGTTGGTCTTCGAACAAGTTTCCAAACTTTGTTTCTTTCAAATTCAGTCAGCTCTTCTTGCATGGCGCTGACCCAGTTTGGATCTTTGAGGGCATCATCTACCTTCTTTGGTTCAGTTAGTGAAATAAAATTTACAAATAGACAAATATTACCTGCACTTCGTCGAGTCTGAATCCCAGCGTTTGGATCACCAAGAATTTGATCAATTGGGTGATTTATGGTCCATCGCTGAGCCGGAGCGTGAGATGCTGACTCAACTTGATCTTGTGAAGATGAAGCTTCAGCGACGTCGGGAGTATCATCCAAGAGAGGAATGGATGCAGTTGTCATTATATTCACTGATTGCTGAGAGGTAGATGGAATGTCTGAGACAGTTGGATCAACTGCAGGTATAGTGTTTATAGGAACAGCTGAGACCCATGATGTTTCAGCTTCACTATTCTGCATGTTTGGAATGATAGTGGGACTATCATCTTCTAATGGATGAGCATGAGGAGTGGGAATATCTTCTGAATCACCAAGATGAGAAAACATCCATTGATTCAGTTCTTCTGTATCAGCGTTCGGTTTAGAGTTCGCTGAACGGGATTCGTCAAACGTGACGTGAATAGTTTCTTCTACAGTTTGTCTTCTTCGATTGAAGACTCTGAAGGCTTTGGAAACTGGGGAGTATCCAAGAAAAATTCCATCATCAGCCTTAGGATCAAACTTTCCAAGAGCATCTCTATTGTTCAGTATAAAACACTGACAACCAAAGATGTGAAGAAAGCTGATTGAGGGCTTTCTCCCATGAAAAAGTTCATAGGCTGTTTTATTGAATCTTTTGACTATCAGCGACCTGTTTTGCGTAAAACAAGCAGTGTTGACAGCTTCTGCCCAAAACTGAGTAGGCAGGTGAGAATCGCTGAGCATTGAACGTGCAGCTTCAATAATTGTTCTATTTCTTCTTTCAGCGACTCCATTTTGTTGCGGTGTTCTCACTGACGAAAAGTTGTGAGAAATACCCTTACTCTCAAAGAAGGAATCAAGAGAACTATTTTTGAATTCAGTCCCATGATCACTCCTTATTGAGCGAACGGTCAGATTGTTCAGGGTTTCCATCTTCCGAACAAAGGTGATGAGTTCTTCAGGGGTGTCACTCTTAGAACGGAGAAACATTACCCAAGTGAAGCGAGAGAATTCATCAACTATGACCAGCGTATATTTCTTTCCAGCGATGGATTGTTTGTTAACAGGGCCAAACAAATCCATATGGAGTAGTTGTAGAGGAGATGACACTGAAGAAACTTGCTTTGATTTAAAGCTTGCTTTGGTCTGCTTCCCTTTTTCACACGCTGAACATAAGGACTCTTTGGCGTATGAATGCTGAGGTAGACCAGTGACTAACTCTTTTGTCATCAACATATATTTGAACTAGAATGATATGACCTTTCACTTTTCTAAAAAATAGAGTTTTGTCAATCTTACCTCGCTCAAATTTTTCAATATGGAGATAAGTGGAAAGAGTGTCATACCATGCACGTGGAGCTTGCTTCAAGCCATAAAGTGCCTTATCCAGTTTATAAACATAATCTGGATGCTTAGGATCTGAGAATCCTGGAGGTTGTTCCACATAGACTTCTTCATTCAGCTTTCCATTTATAAACGCTGACTTAACATCCATCTGATGTACTTTGAAGTTTTTGTGTACAGCATATGCTAAGAATAGACGAATAGATTCAAGTCTTGCTACAGGAGCAAATGTTTTGTCATAATCTATGCCTTCCTCTTGTCTGTATCCCTGAGCAACAAGACGAGCTTTGTTGCGGGTTACAGTACCATGTTCGTCCAACTTGTTTCGATAGACCCATTTAGTGCCTATCACAGTTTTGTCAGTTGGTCTTCGAACAAGTTTCCAAACTTTGTTTCTTTCAAATTCAGTCAGCTCTTCTTGCATGGCGCTGACCCAGTTTGGATCTTTGAGGGCATCATCTACCTTCTTTGGTTCAGTTAGTGAAATAAAATTTACAAATAGACAAATATTACCTGCACTTCGTCGAGTCTGAATCCCAGCGTTTGGATCACCAAGAATTTGATCAATTGGGTGATTTATGGTCCATCGCTGAGCCGGAGCGTGAGATGCTGACTCAACTTGATCTTGTGAAGATGAAGCTTCAGCGACGTCGGGAGTATCATCCAAGAGAGGAATGGATGCAGTTGTCATTATATTCACTGATTGCTGAGAGGTAGATGGAATGTCTGAGACAGTTGGATCAACTGCAGGTATAGTGTTTATAGGAACAGCTGAGACCCATGATGTTTCAGCTTCACTATTCTGCATGTTTGGAATGATAGTGGGACTATCATCTTCTAATGGATGAGCATGAGGAGTGGGAATATCTTCTGAATCACCAAGATGAGAAAACATCCATTGATTCAGTTCTTCTGTATCAGCGTTCGGTTTAGAGTTCGCTGAACGGGATTCGTCAAACGTGACGTGAATAGTTTCTTCTACAGTTTGTCTTCTTCGATTGAAGACTCTGAAGGCTTTGGAAACTGGGGAGTATCCAAGAAAAATTCCATCATCAGCCTTAGGATCAAACTTTCCAAGAGCATCTCTATTGTTCAGTATAAAACACTGACAACCAAAGATGTGAAGAAAGTTGATTGAGGGCTTTCTCCCATGAAAAAGTTCATAGGCTGTTTTATTGAATCTTTTGACTATCAGCGACCTGTTTTGCGTAAAACAAGCAGTGTTGACAGCTTCTGCCCAAAACTGAGTAGGCAGGTGAGAATCGCTGAGCATTGAACGTGCAGCTTCAATAATTGTTCTATTTCTTCTTTCAGCGACTCCATTTTGTTGCGGTGTTCTCACTGACGAAAAGTTGTGAGAAATACCCTTACTCTCAAAGAAGGAATCAAGAGAACTACTTTTGAATTCAGTCCCATGATCACTCCTTATTGAGCGAACGGTCAGATTGTTCAGGGTTTCCATCTTCCGAACAAAGGTGATGAGTTCTTCAGGGGTGTCACTCTTAGAACGGAGAAACATTACCCAAGTGAAGCGAGAGAATTCATCAACTATGACCAGCGTATATTTCTTTCCAGCGATGGATTGTTTGTTAACAGGGCCAAACAAATCCATATGGAGTAGTTGTAGAGGAGATGACACTGAAGAAACTTGCTTTGATTTAAAGCTTGCTTTGGTCTGCTTCCCTTTTTCACACGCTGAACATAAGGACTCTTTGGCGTATGAATGCTGAGGTAGACCAGTGACTAACTCTTTTGACGAAAGAGTGTTCAGTGTCTTGAAATTTAGATGAGAGAGCCTCTTATGCCATAGCCAGTTGACATCAGATGAGGCCTTTGAGAAGAAACATGAGTTCTCAGTGGTTGTTGAGTCCATGTTTATTACATAAACATTTTCCAAACGATAACCGCTGAGTGCTATCTTCTCCTTTTTGTCAGAGACAAAGCAGGATTCCTTAGTAAAAATTACTTTGTTATCCATGTCGCAAAGCTGACTGATGCTTAGAAGATTATGCTTCAGCCCTTCAACATATGCGACTCTTCTGAAGGAGGTTGTACCATTTGAAAGTACACCATACCCTCGGGTATGTCCTTTTCCATTTCCACCGAAAGTCACAGAGGGACCTTTCTCTTCCTTGTATTCAGCGAGCAGGCATTTCTTACCAGTCATGTGTCTAGAGCATCCGCTATCGAGATACCAGATACCCTTCTTAACCTGCAATACAAAAGAAGATTAGTTTTTCTTAGGTACCCACTTAACCATGTATACACGTTTGTCAGTGGAAGTAGTTGGAATGGAAGGTTCAGCAGTCTTCGCAGCATTTGAAGATTCAGCTTTGTCTTTCTTCACTTTGGTTAATTTCTTAACCTCAGTGGTAGAATTCACCTTGACCTGATTTGCACCAGGGTTGGTCTTCTTTGCCTTGGGGGCAATCTTCACCTTAGCTATCTTTTCAGCTTTGGTGGCTGTGGGGCACTTACTAGCAATATGATCAGTGAGTCCACAGTGATAACATTTCCTATAGCTAAAAGTAGTTCTAGGACCATTTGAATGCTGAGCTTTTAATTTTGAATTGGAAGTGCCAGCACCAAGTAAACTATTGGCTTTAGAAATGGGACGAACATTCAGTTCTTCAGATTTCTTACCAAGGACATCCACTCTGAGTCTAGGAGTAGATCGCTGAATAGATCCAGAGATCAGCTTCCTTGATCCAGAGGGATGTGTCACTGAAGCTTTAGAAGCATTCAGCTTTGGTACTAAAGTACCCTTCTGAGGATTTTGATAAATAACAATTCCTTTACCTTTGTCTTTAGAGACAGAGGTAGATTTTGAATAAACCATTTTCTCCTTGCCTTTTGAGGAGGTAGGAGTTTCCTCGGGGATTGGTGTAATGGACGAGGAGCACTGAGAAGATGAAGTATCAGCGACTGAGGATACGAACGTTCCAAATTTAAGCATTGAACGCTCAGTGGTTGGTTTTGAAGTTTCATATTTGTAACCCAAACCACGTTTATCACTCAGGGGAATCTGAGACTTTATTATCTCAGTGATCTTTGTTGAAGAATTACACCATCCTTCAACAGTAGCTTTTTCAGCTTTTAATGCAGCGATAGCTTCTGCTCGTTCGATTTTGACTAGCTGATTTAAATATACTTGATCTTTAAAATCTTCTTCAATTTTAGAAAGCTTTTCTATTTGAAGATGACAGTTTTTAAGCTTTTCAGCGAGATCAAGGTTTTGGTTTTCAACCACAGTTTTGCCGTTCATGGCTTCGTATAAACTTCTAGTCAAGAGATCGATCTTACGGAGACTATCAGCTTCATCAATATTTGCAATATTGGTAAAGAAAGAAGGTGATACCTGAATAGCAGAGGTTGAAGTGGAGGGAATGTCTGAACTTTCTTCCTCTTCTTCAATCTTGGCCATGAGACATTGATTTGCTTCATCATCTTCAGAATCAGATGATGATGCTTCTTCATCAGAAGCAGCCCAATCATAGTCAGCCATCAGGCCTTTGCCTTTCTTCTTAAAGCTTTTCAGCTTCGCATATTTTTGTTTCAGCTTTGAGTATTTGTCATCTTTATTCCTTGGAACAAAGGATTTCTTTGTAAAAGCTGAGGGTCTAGAAACTTTCTTAGACCTGCACTCGTTAGCAAAATGTCCTATCTTTTCGCAGTTAAAACAAGTAGCAGTAGCCTTATCAACAAAAACTGATGATTTAGGCTTGTCAGTTATGGAAAGAGGTTTGTTCTTTCTAAACATTTTCTTCTTGGCAAATCTCCTGAACTTTTTAGTTAGGAGAGCCAAGGATTCATCATCATCTGAAGAAACAGAATCTGATGACCTTTCAGAGTTACTCTCTAACTCAGTGATAGTGACCGAGGGTCGCTGAGTAGAAAGTTCCTCTGAGACTAAAGCAACAGGGGTGCTTTTGGAATCTTTAACAAGATTCTTCTTAAGATGGCTCGATTGCTCATGATTCAGCAACGTGCCATATAAGGTAGCAAGGGTCATTGATATTAGATCCTTTGACAGCTTGAGACACATGGAATAATTGTCCCAGCTTTCAGGTAAACATTCTAGAAACTTTGTCAGCACCTCAAAGTTAGAATATTCCTTACCAACAGTTTTCAGATCTATAATTAAACAATTAAAACGTTGGTGAACTTCAGAGAGAGTTTCATTCTTACCAGAAATGAAGCTTTCGTATTGTCTTACCAGGTTGATCTTTCTTGAGTCATGGACTTCAGACGTTCCTTCATACTGAACACATATTGTGTCCCACATGGCTTTTGATGTTTTCAGATTCATGACAGAATGGTAGACTTCGTCAGAAAGGGACATGGATAGTATGGATCTGGCTTTTGTATCTATAGCCACTTTCTTCTTATCTTCGTCGGTCCACATGTGTATTTCCTTAGGAATCAGCCTTTCTGGAATAGCAGGTCTATTTGCAGTAGCTGGAACTGAAGGATCAATTGTTACAGGGATGTATGGGCCGTTTTCAAGATAGTAAGGCATAGTGGGGTCTACACCTTCTAAGAAGAGTGTCATCCTATTTTTCCATAAGTTGAAGTTATCTCTGGAAAATCTAGGGGGTTTTGCAAGAGAACCATTGTCTATATAATTTGTGTTTGTATTGGTGGCCATTTTCAGATAATAGCAAGGAAGAGAAATATCTTAGATTAGATCTTGTTTATGAGATTAAACAAATCTGCTCTGATACCACTTGTTGGTCCCGAAGGCCTATACAAGCTTGTAGAAGGGGGGGGGGGTTGAATACAAACACACAGATTTTACTTTTCTAAATTGTTTATTGATAAATTATTAACAATTTACAGCTTGTTGCGGAAACAAGATTAAGGATAAACCTAAATCTAAACAAGTTGGAACACTAAGGTTTCTTGCACTAAGAGAGATAAGGAAATTACTAATAATAACCTATATGAGATAAGAGATTTGAACTTGTCCAGAGTTAGCAAGTTACTTCAAAAGAAGTGAGTTCATCTCTTTATATACTACTTGCATTTAATGCAAGTCAGTATATACTTTACACGTGTCATCAGCTGGTTGGTTGCATGTCATTGACTTTTGTTGACAACCTTAGTAGCCGTAAGGATGAACAGTGTAGTATCAGAGTGGTTGTACGATTTCAGATTTTCGGAGGTTCTTTTCTGAAATTTCGTACGGAGGCGTGCAAGGGTGGTTAAGACAAAAGTACTTTGTACGGAGGACTTCATGATCAGCTTTCGTTGATTCAGCGATTATCATTTACTATTCAGCAGATGATAAAGTTCAGCGATAGCTGAAGTCTTGTACTTGATACTTCACGTTGAGTGGACAAATCTGAGTCTTCGCTGATCCGCATCAGTTCATTAGGAGACTTGTCGCTGGTTCTTGAGCTTGATCTTCGACTTCAGCGTAGAACCTTTGTTGACGTGAAACTTGTCTTCAGGGATCATAAGTAAAAAAACTAACTTATCAGCGATCATCATAATGACTGAACAGACTCAGCGTTAATGATGAACAGTGTTCGCTGAATGTTTAATTTAAAAGAGCGAGAGTTCCTATCAGCGGTACTGTAAGATCTTAGTACTTATCAGCGATAGCGAAACTCTGATACATATTGTTTACTTACAATTTTCACTAAGTATAAGAAAGGGTCATTATCAAATCACTGAGGGTTTGGATCAACATCTATCATTCTTTAGTCAACTTTGCTACAACTAAAGAAATGTGGACCACTCTGTGTGTTCTGTACGAAGGTACAGAGGAAGTTAAGAAAAGCAAAAAGATTGCTCTCATCAGGAAATATGAACTCTTTGCTCATGAGAAAGGAGAATCTCTTTCCAGCTATTACAATCGTTTTAACAGCCTTCTGAATGATTTGAAGTTATTGGGCAGAGTATATGAAAATGAGGAAGTCTTGTGCAAATTCATGGATTGTCTTCCTGACTTTTGGGAAAACATATGTACTTGCATCAAGACAACCAAGGATCTTGAATACATGCCTCTAACTGTCCTGTATGGAACTTTATTTAATTATGAACAAACTAAGATGCAAAGGAAGTTAATCATCAAATAGATAAAAGGCTCCTCTATAGCCCTTGTCTGTGATACTTCCAAGAAAGATTAGTGTGTTCCTCGCATCACTTACCCTTCATCAGATTCTGACAATGACAGCCAGAATGGGTCCACTCACGAAACTGAGGCATATCCAAGTGATATCGATGATGAAGGTAAGGAAACCTCGGTTGAACAGATAACTGATGAAATGGCAATGACGGCTGGACTCAAGAACAAACCTCGTTTCTATAGCAAACCTAGAACTTTCAGAAAACCCTTCTCTTCCACAAAACTCCCTCTACTAACAAGTCAAATGAGGGGTGCTTCAATTGTGGTAAGAAAGGACATTTTGCATATAATTGCAGAAGCAAACGTGTTGAAAGAACTAGGAACACTTCCTCTGACAGATTTTCCTCGAAATATGAGAAACCCAAAAACAACACCTCCAGGCCAACCTTTCCTAGAAAAGGTAGTCAACCTTCTTCACAAGAATATCAGGAACGTGCTGAGAAGTACAAAGCCAAGTATAAAAGAGAGAAGGAAAGAAATGAGAGACTTCTCAAAAAGGGAAAGGGTCTAATGGCTGAAACCCATGATTGGGCTGATGAGCCAACATCTGATAGTGACAAGGATTCTCCCAACATGTGTTTCATGGCCATATCTGAAGACATGGAAGGTTCAGAAAAGGCAGTCACATCAACTGCCTTGGTGTCAACTGGGTGCTCTTCATCTTACTCTCAGGTACATCCTTTCAACTCTATGTCTGAAACTGAAAAGATTGATGCTTATGAATCTTTGACTAATGACTTCTATAATATCAAAGATGCCAAGAAAAGAAAATCTGATCAAGTTAAAACTCTTTCCTCTCAACTTGAAACTTGTCTTTCTAAACTTGAAAATTTTGATGAAATCAAAGCTGAATTAGAGGACTTGAAAACCATAAATAACATCATTGCCAAAGAGAAAAATAAGTTGTTTAAAAGATTGAAACGAGAGCAAGAAACTGTAAGAAAATGGACTAGCTCTTCCAAGAATCTTGAGAAATTTTTCCAAGACCAAATCCCCTGTGATGATAAGACTGGACTAGGTTTCGGGAAAATGGAAACTGACTTCCCTTCACAAGATCTTGTCTCCACTTCTTGTATCTCTCCCAATATCTGTGAGTCCTCTAAGTCTATTTCCATTGGGTCTGTGTCTATGAACTCCGTTGATCTGTCTGAAGCCTTAAAATTCGGAATGTTTATAAAAGCCAAAGATACTCAGGACTCCTGTGACTCCTCAAAACCCATCCATGATCTTTTAAAGGTTTTAACTCTTGATGAAGTTTCTTCTTCTAATCTGTCATACTCAAAGATGTCCAAAAATGATAAACCCATCAACCAATCTTTGAAAAGAAAATCCTCTGCTCTCTCAAAAACTTCTTTTAAAAGTCTTCCCACAAAACACTTCCCAAGAAATGATAACTTCAACCATGCCAAAAGTGTTTTGGGTTTTCCTCCCCTAATGTCCAGTTTTGGTCCTAAAGCTTTACAAGTTGATGTAAAAGGCAAAGGGAATGAAAAAGTTCAAAAATCCAAAAAGACGTTCATTTATAGAAAATGCTATAATTGTGGTGACACCTTTCATCTTGCAAAAGACTGTCCCAAAGATAGGATTGACCGAACCACTGCTAAAGACTCTTCCACCTCTAACTCAAAAGGACCCACCACCAAATGGGTACCAAGAAACTGATTTGTCTGTGACTACAGGTTCATGAGCATCAACAAATCTGGTATTTGGATGGTGGGTGCTCACGTCATATGACTGAAAACAAATCTCTTCTTGTAATCTATGTGTCTGAAATGGGTCCGTCTGTAACTTTTGGAGACAACTCTAGAGTTTTCACAAAAGGTTATGGGACTCTCACCAATGGATCTGTCACCTTCAACAAAGTTGTACTTGTTGAAGGCCTCATGCACAATCTTCTGAGCATAAGTCAGCTGTGTGATATGGGATACAAAGTTATCTTTGAACTTTGTATATGTACAATTGTTGATAAGGACATGAAGGTGGTTCTTTCCGGAAGAAGGAGGGAAAATGTCTACATCATAGACATGGGACAAAGCAATGACTCATCAAATGTATGCTTGTATGCTTTGTGTCAGATGACACAGCCAAAAGAAACTGGATGTGGCATAAACGTCTGTCTCATCTGAACTTCATAACTCTTCACATCATCTCTAACAAGGATTTGGTAACTGGCATGCAAAAGCTGAACTTCGTGAAAGAAAAGTTGTGTGATGCATGTAAAAAAGGGGAAACTCACCAAAACCTCTTTCAAGACAAAGCAATGCTCCTCCATCACTCTTACTCTCCAAATGCTGCACATGGATCTATGTGGACCAGTCAGCACTCCTAGCCTAGGTGGCAAAAGGTACATTCTTGTTATTGTTGATGAATTTACAAGATACACTTGGGTTTCTTTTCTCACGTACAAAAGTGATGCAACTGAAGAAATCATCAACTTTATCAAAAAAAATGAAGTTCTGAATGGCCAGCTTGTACGATCGGTAAGAAGTGAAAACGACACTGAATTCAGAAACAGTGCCTTGGAAGACTTTTTCAATGACAAGGGAATATCTCAAAATTTCTCGGCTGTCAGAACTCCTCAACAGAATGGAGTAGTTGAAAGGAAGAATTGGACTCTGTGTGAAGCTTCAAGGTCAATGCTAAGTGAATCAAATCTTCCCACCTATTTCTAGGCTGAAGCTGTCAACACTGCTTGCTTTACACAAAACAGATCGGTGATCTCCAAAATACATGGGAAACCCTTTTATGAAGTTTTCCATGGCAGAAAACCAAATATAGGATTTCTTCATGTTTTTGGCTGTGTGTGTTTTATTCTCAATGATTGTGATAACCTTGGGAAATTTGATCCTAAGGTTGATGAAGGAATTTTTGTTGGCTACTCACTTCCCTCAAAGGCATACCGCGTGTACAACCTCAGAAGAAAATGCATTGATGAATCCATTCATGTCAAATTTGATGACCTAAGATCACCATCCCTCTCAAATGATGATGATGAACTACATAGATTGAAACACCCTAAAAACAGGGTCAATTTAAACCTTAAAATTTACCACAAGTTATGATCAAAAACTTTCAAACTTATATAACCTGAGGATCAAATGTAAGGTTTCTATATACAAACGTCATTACTTAAATAACTTATTAATCTAATCATGACATAACAATCAGATTAAACCAGTTATCTAAACAACCGTCCCAAAAGCATCAAAAATCTCTAGATCCTCCTGTATCTCTAAGTCTGAATCTTTCCAAAAGTTCTCGTCTCTCATTCCCGCTATTTCCCGGAGCTTGTACCTGATAAGAAGATTCAACTTGAAACATTAGGCTTTCGCCTAGTGAGGATACTCAAATCAAAATAAAATTTAATAATTAAAACATGAACAGATAACTCAAACCTGTTCTCACCCATCTTACCGTACGACAACTCCTTTTCAAATCGGGGAATCTACCCCAATCCCAATTTCCTACGACTAACTCATTTAATCGCAACAACAATATAAGAGCTAACTCTGAATCGTTCCAGATTCATAATCAATAATCACACACAAGAAATTACAAGTCAAAACCTGCCTATTTCTTAATCAGGAAGTAGAGATTACAAATTACTTTATGCCTATCTCTAGTCTTCCTCTCATCACAGGGAAATCTCCGATCTTCCCAAATCGAAATGGGAATTATTAAGCAAGCTCTGCTTATTCCGCATTCCACCTCAGAATCAATGGCCCCCATGTGATTATAATATCGCGATACTCAAATCGAGACTCATGATTCAAGGTTCACCCAATTACTAAAATTACATCCCTTTGGTCTATGGCGAGTAATCGGTTCCCATCATACCGTACCCAAGTGCCCTCGGTGACCGGATGCCTATTTTAGTAAAAGCACATAATCACATAATATAATATATGTAATAATCGATACTACTATATGCGTCCAGCATACAGTATATCATTTCTCCGAACATATTCTATATATATATGATATCAAGAATATTAATATCTCCTCTTTAACTTAGCATGGAAGTTAATAACTCAATCAAGCTTCAAATCATAATTAGAGTTCATAACCACATAGTAATTTCATGTAGTAGATAATCAAACTTAGCATGCAAGTTTAATAAATAAATACTAGTTCATCAATTTCATATATAACTCATCTTGGAAACTTTAACATGGTAACCAACATAACACAACTTTTAATCGCCCTCTTGGCTTATCTCTAATTTAATCAAATCCACATAAGACATATTCATGCATACATATAAAGCATCTAATTCAAGATTAATTACTGAATTTTAAAGAGAGTTGAATAAACTCACCTGATGCGTTATTACTCATTTTAATCCTTTTAACACGTAAAGGGCTCCTTTCTTCACTACCACAACTTACTGTACTATTCAATTACACATATTGATATTAATTATCAAAACAGAACCCTCTATAACTGAAAATCCTTAATCTCTCAAAATCACATCTCAAGTCGCAATGAACTGAAATCGCAATCACCTATTGCGATTTCACTTCCAAATCGCAGTGAACTGGAGTCGCAGTCCTCTATTGCGATTCCAATTCCAAGTCGCAGTGAACTGTTGCGATTACAGTACCAAGTCGCAACTGCCCATTGCGATTTCACCCCAAGTCGCAACTAACTGTTGCGATTCCAAAGCCAAGTCGCAATGGTCTACTGCGACTCCAACTCCAAGTCGCAATTGCCCATTGCGACAATCATGAATGTCGCAACTCAAGGTTGCGACTTCGATGATATTCAACCAAGTCTCAGTCCACTAAGTTCGTTCTAAACCCAGATTTTTGTACTTTTAATCTATGTTTGTTTATACCAATTTGCAGATATGTTTAATACACTTATCTTAACATATCCTAATACTCAAATTCCCATTATCATCAAAATTACCAAAACCCAACATAAAAATTCCCAAGAAAGCTTTTTAACTAAGAAGATGATGGATTAGAGAGTGATTACCTTTTATGAATCTTCCAGAATAAACACAATAATCAGTTGATTGAAAGGTATTGATCTTCTCCTTCTCTTTTCTCAATTTTTCTATCTCTCGGTTCTCTTTTCCTCTCAAAACCGAAAGACACACAAAAGCACACACACACACTTGCACAATTAGACTATATTGCCTCACATTAAGACACCTCATCCTTAAACTAATGAGTCATAAACCAAAATACCAAATGAACCCTCATCTTTAAGAAAATGACATTACAACCTTCAAACTTTAAATCCACTTTAATCAAGACTTATATAAAAGATACAATTTAACCCCTAGTTAAGATTGAAATTCCCAAAATAATACAACGAAGATTCGGGATGTTACAATACTCCCCAACTTGAAAATGATTTCGTCCCCGAAATCAAAGTTAGGTAAACAAATGAGGATACCTATCCCTCATACTCTCCTCTGACTCTAAAGTTACATTAGTACCTCTATGATGTTTCCACTGTACTTTCAACATAGCTACCTCTTTACCACTACGTAACTTTCTAATCGATCTTTCTAAAATTGCCTCTGGTTCCTCTACACAGCGACTCTTTTCATCTATTCTCACATCTATGATTGGAATCACATCCTCCTCTTCGGCCAAACACTTCCGAAGATAACATACATGAAAAGTATTATGAATTCCTTCCAACTCTGGTGGAAGATCTAACTTGTAAGCTTGTAACCCAATTCTCTCAACAATGGTGAAAGGTCCTAGAAAACGAGGACTCAACTTCCCACGTTTTCCAAACCTTATCACACCTTTCCATGGGGATACCTTGAGCATCACACGCTCCCCAACTTGAAATTCCTTTGGTCTCCGCTTCGGGTCAGCATAACTTTTCTGTCTATCTTGGGCTGCTTTCATATGCTGCCGAATCTCTTTTACTTTATCCGTTGTTTGCTGTACTAACTCTGGACCAGCAAACTGTTTCTCCCCGGCTTCTAGCCAACACACCGGAGTTCTACACTTACGACCATACAACGCTTCAAAGGGTGCTCTCCCGATGCTCGAATGATAACTATTGTTATACGCAAATTCTACTAACGGTAGATGCGTATCCCAGTTACCACCAAAATCTAAAACACAACACCTGAGCATATCCTCCAAAGTTTGAATAGTCCGCTCACTCTGTCCATCGGTCTGTGGATGAAAAGCAGTACTCAAATTAACTTTAGTACCCAATTCTTCTTGCAATGATCGCCAAAATCTCGAGGTAAACCGACTATCACGATCTGACACTATCGACACCGGTATACCATGCCTTGACACCACTTCATCAATATACAACTTTGCCAATTTCTCAATTGGTGATGCCTCTTTCGTTGCTAGAAAATGAGCACTCTTAGTTAATCTATCCACGATTACCCATATTGTGTCGTTACCTTTTTGCGTCTTTGGTAACTTCGTCACAAAGTCCATGGTAATCTTCTCCCACTTCCATTCCGGAATTTCCAAGGATTGGAAACTTCCATACGGTTTCTGATGTTCAGCTTTCACCAACGAACATGTTGTACACATTTCTACCTTTCGAGCCACATCTACTTTCATTGCTGGCCACCAATAATGCAATTTCAAATCTCGATACATCTTCGTACTCCCAGGGTGAATGGAATACTTAGATTTATGAGAATCTTCGAGAATCAATTCTCGATTTCCTCCAATTTTAGGCACCCAAACTCTTCTTTGAAACAATTTAATCCCCCGACCATCTTCAGTCAACTGAAGATGTTGCTTACCCATTACTTCCTCTTTCAGATTTTCCTCTTGCAAAGCAATCACTTGTGCTTCTTTGATCTTTTCCATCAAACTTGACGTTACATCAATTCTAACATTTACCGATTTCAAACACCCACCATATTCTTTTCTACTTAAGGCATCAGCCACGACATTTGCTTTACCAGGGTGGTAATGCAATTCGCAATCGTAATCCTTAAGCAATTCTAACCATCTTCGCTGCCTCATGTTTAATTCCTTCTGATCAAAAACATGTTGCAAACTCTTGTGATCAGTAAAAAGAGTACACTTTGTTCCATACAAATAGTGTCGCCACAACTTCAGAGCGAACACTACTGCTGCTAACTCTAAATCATGGGTAGGATAATTCTTTTCATGTTCTTTAAGCTGTCTCGAGGCATAGGCAATCACTTTGCCCCTTTGCATTAGCACACATCCTAGACCCATCTTTGAAGCATCACTATACACAACAAAATCTTCTGCCCCTTCTGGCAAGGCAAGTACAGGTGCTTCACACAGTTTTTGACGTAAAGTTCTGAAAGCTGTTTCCTGTTTCTCCGTCCAAACAAACTTCTCATTCTTTCTAGTTAACAACGTCAACGCAGATGCAATCTTAGAGAAATCTTTTATGAATCTTCTATAATAACCTGCTAATCCCAGAAAGCTTCTTATCTCAGATGCACTTCTAGGTGTCTCCCAATTCGTCATCGCTTCAATCTTTGAAGGATCTACTTTAACTCCTTCAGAAGTAATCACATGACCTAGGAACTGCACCTCCTTCAACCAAAATTCACACTTTGAAAACTTTGCGTATAACTTCTCTTTTCTTAAAACTTCTAAGACTTCACGAAGATGTTGCTCATGATCTTCTTCAGTCTTTGAATAAATAAGTATGTCGTCAATAAACACAATGACAAACTTATCTAAAAATGGTCGACAAACTCTGTTCATCAAATCCATAAATATCGCAGGAGCATTTGTCAACCCAAATGGCATTACAAGGAACTCATAATGTCCATATCTTGTTCTAAACGTTGTTTTTGAAACGTCTTCATCTCTTACCCGCACTTGATGGTATCCAGATCTTAAATCTATCTTTGAAAAGTATCCCGCACCTTGGAGTTGATCAAATAGATCATCAATCCTCGGAAGCGGATACTTGTTCTTAATAGTTACCTTATTCAACTCTCGGTAATCAATACACATTCTCATGGTACCATCTTTCTTCTTAACAAATAAAACTGGAGCTCCCCACGGTGAAGAACTCGGTCTTACGAAACCCTTATCTAATAACTCCTGAAGCTGAGTCATCATCTCTTTCATCTCAGCAGGTGCTAAACGATAAGGTGCTCGTGCAATCGGTGCCGATCCAGGAATAATATCGATACGAAACTCCACCTGTCTTTCAACTGGAAAACCTGGAAGGTCATCCGGGAACACATCCGGAAACTCACACACCACGTTGATATCTTGAATATTTTTCTTTTCTAACTTTGTATCAATAACATAGGCTAGATAAGACCAACACCCTTTCGATAAACATTTCCGCGCCTTCATCACTGAAATCAACGGAATTTCTCCTTCCTGCTTTTCTCCGAACACGAATACACTATCTTTCTCGCCCATTGGAATTCGAATCAACTTCTTTGCGCACATAATTTCTGCCTGGTTGTTGCTCAACCAGTCCATCCCTACTACAATATCAAAGCTCCCAATTTCCATTAACAACAAGTTAATCGGAAATTCTGTTCCCTCTATCATAATCTTACAATCGGCCAGGCTCTCCTTAACCAAAGTCTGAACTCCATTAGCTATTTCGACTACTAAGGCATCTCCTAGAGTAGTAACCGGCATAGCTAACTTATGTTGAAACAACTTGGATACAAAAGAATAATTTGCACCACTATCAAACAACACACGTGCAGGAATAGAGTTTATAAGAAATGTACCCGAGACCACGTCCTTTGACCCCTTCGCTTCATCAGCAGTCATTTGGAATGCACGACCGGTTGGTTTGGGAATATCCAGCTTTCTTCCCTGATCTCCTCCTCTTTTCAACTTCGGACAATCTTTTCGAAAATGACCCGGTTGCTGACATTCAAAACAAACCGACCCAGGCACTGTACAACTCGACGCCATATGTCCCATCTTCCCACACTTGAAACATTGATTTCCGACCACACGGCATTGGCCAAAATGTTTACTTTTGCATTTTGAACACCAACCCGGTTCTCTGCGAGAATCATTGCGAATGTTCTTTCCGAATAATCTTAATTTCGGAGAAGGTTCGGAACGACCCTCCCATTTTCTCTTTTCCCCAACCTGCGCTTTCTCCTCCTTATCTTTCACATACATTTCCTCTATCACCTTTGCTTCCTCAATCGTCTCCCTCAAGGTAGCAGATTTTGAACTACGAACTCTTGTCATCATATCTGCTGGTAGACCTTTCAAGTAATACTTAATCTTTTCTTTCTCTGTTGAAGCCACGTGCCCCACAAGATTTAGCTTCTCCATAAAGACCTCGGTATATTTTCTCACCGACATATTACCCTTCTTAATATTCCGAAACTCTTCTTCAATTCGGTCCATCTCATGCTCGTTACAATATTCTTCTAAAATCTTTGCCTTAAACTGACTCCAAGTTACGGAATTCAAAGTTGTCTCAGTCACAGTTGATGATAACACATTCCACCACTGCAACGCTTTGCCACACAACATTTGTGACCCAAATCTCACCTTAGATCTCTCATCTGAACATTCACAGGCACGAAAAGCCTGCTCGATTTCTATTATCCAGTTCATACAAACCACTGGATTATCATCTCCCTTGAATTCTGGTGGTTTACAACTTAGGAACGTCTTGTAAGAACAGTTTCTGTCAACCCTTCTAACTGTCTCCACTCCTGGATTTACAGTCGGATTTATCACATTAGTATCGGTCACTGTTCTCCTTGGCTCCACATTTCGATCATTAATCAATTTCGTAAACATCTCTGCCTGTCTCCCCATTACAGTATTCATCATCTCTGCTTGCCTCTCCATTGAAGCATTCATCAGCCGAGTCACATTATCCATTATTCGCCCCTCCATACCTGAATCTGACGACGTTTGATCAACATTACTAGTACCTCCTGGATGTACTCGACTTCGCATTCCTCCCAAGGAAAGAAAATCTGATGGCGTATCAGGAACTCCGCCCAATCCAGTTTGTCTCTCTCCAGCATCGTCTAACCAATTCCTATTCATCGAAGAATTTGGAGACCTCGGGGGCGTATTCACCATCGTTCTGATGGAGCATATAAGAATACTCATCAGTTAATGGTTTATACAACTAAACATACAATACATACTTTACCGCTAATCAGTCACTGTAACAATTTAGAAACAAGTATGCTTGTGTAATAATATATTCATAATAACAGTAGCTAATTGAAATTGCGAACATATCATACATGAGAATTCTCATTAACATTGTTACAGTACCAACTTCGCGTATTTCTATCGACTCTAAGACTACCCATTCTTAGTACTTCTATCCAAAACTCACGGATCATAACTTAACTCATCTCAGCTTAAGTCTAGGTATCTCAAATTCATACCTATTTCGCTTAAACTAAAGCTCTGATACCATACTGAAACACCCTAAAAACAGGGTCAATTTAAACCTTAAAATTTACCACAAGTTATGATCAAAAACTTTCAAACTTATATAACCTGAGGATCAAATGTAAGGTTTCTTTATACAAACGTCATTACTTAAATAACTTATTAATCTAATCATGACATAACAATCAGATTAAACCAGTTATCTAAACAACCGTCCCAAAAGCATCAAAAATCTCTAGATCCTCCTGTATCTCTAAGTCTGAATCTTTCCAAAAGTTCTCGTCTCTCATTCCCGCTATTTCCCGGAGCTTGTACCTGATAAGAAGATTCAACTTGAAACATTAGGCTTTCGCCTAGTGAGGATACTCAAATCAAAATAAAATTTAATAATTAAAACATGAACAGATAACTCAAACCTGTTCTCACCCATCTTACCGTACGACAACTCCTTTTCAAATCGGGGAATCTACCCCAATCCCAATTTCCTACGACTAACTCATTTAATCGCAACAACAATATAAGAGCTAACTCTGAATCGTTCCAGATTCATAATCAATAATCACACACAAGAAATTACAAGTCAAAACCTGCCTATTTCTTAATCAGGAAGTAGAGATTACAAATTACTTTATGCCTATCTCTAGTCTTCCTCTCATCACAGGGAAATCTCCGATCTTCCCAAATCGAAATGGGAATTATTAAGCAAACTCTGCTTATTCCGCATTCCACCTCAGAATCAATGGCCCCCATGTGATTATAATATCGCGATACTCAAATCGAGACTCATGATTCAAGGTTCACCCAATTACTAAAATTACATCCCTTTGGTCTATGGCGAGTAATCGGTTCCCATCATACCGTACCCAAGTGCCCTCGGTGACCGGATGCCTATTTTAGTAAAAGCACATAATCACATAATATAATATATGTAATAATCGATACTACTATATGCGTCCAGCATACAGTATATCATTTCTCCGAACATATTCTATATATATATGATATCAAGAATATTAATATCTCCTCTTTAACTTAGCATGGAAGTTAATAACTCAATCAAGCTTCAAATCATAATTAGAGTTCATAACCACATAGTAATTTCATGTAGTAGATAATCAAACTTAGCATGCAAGCTTAATAAATAAATACTAGTTCATCAATTTCATATATAACTCATCTTGGAAACTTTAACATGGTAACCAACATAACACAACTTTTAATCGCCCTCTTGGCTTATCTCTAATTTAATCAAATCCACATAAGACATATTCATGCATACATATAAAGCATCTAATTCAAGATTAATTACTGAATTTTAAAGAGAGTTGAATAAACTCACCTGATGCGTTATTACTCCTTTTAATCCTTTTTAACACGTAAAGGGCTCCTTTCTTCACTACCACAGCTTACTGTATTATTCAATTACACATACTGATATTAATTATCAAAACAGAACCCTCTATAACTGAAAATCCTTAATCTCTCAAAATCACATCTCAAGTCGCAATGAACTGAAATCGCAATCACCTATTGCGATTTCACTTCCAAATCGCAGTGAACTGGAGTCGCAGTCCTCTATTGCGATTCCAATTCCAAGTCGCAGTGAACTGTTGCGATTACAGTACCAAGTCGCAACTGCCCATTGCGATTTCACCCCAAGTCGCAACTAACTGTTGCGATTCCAAAGCCAAGTCGCAATGGTCTACTGCGACTCCAACTCCAAGTCGCAATTGCCCATTGCGACAATCATGAATGTCGCAACTCAAGGTTGCGACTTCGATGATATTCAACCAAGTCTCAGTCCACTAAGTTCGTTCTAAACCCAGATTTTTGTACTTTTAATCTATGTTTGTTTATACCAATTTGCAGATATGTTTAATACACTTATCTTAACATATCCTAATACTCAAATTCCCATTATCATCAAAATTACCAAAACCCAACATAAAAATTCCCAAGAAAGCTTTTTAACTAAGAAGATGATGGATTAGAGAGTGATTACCTTTTATGAATCTTCCAGAATAAACACAATAATCAGTTGATTGAAAGGTATTGATCTTCTCCTTCTCTTTTCTCAATTTTTCTATCTCTCGGTTCTCTTTTCCTCTCAAAACCGAAAGACACACAAAAGCACACACACACACTTGCACAATTAGACTATATTGCCTCACATTAAGACACCTCATCCTTAAACTAATGAGTCATAAACCAAAATACCAAATGAACCCTCATCTTTAAGAAAATGACATTACAACCTTCAAACTTTAAATCCACTTTAATCAAGACTTATATAAAAGATACAATTTAACCCCTAGTTAAGATTGAAATTCCCAAAATAATACAACGAAAATTCGGGATGTTACATAGATGGATCTCATCATGTATTGGTGATGCCCCTGCAGCCAATCCCACCGATTCCTCATCTATTCCTTTCACCCATTCTGACCCTCAAACATCTCTCCAACAAGTTGGGTCACCTTCAACCTCACAAATTCCACCTTCCACCGAAATTGACCCAAATATTGTCTCCACCGATCTCCGAGATCCTACTCCAATCATTCCAAATCCTCCATCTCCTCTCACACAAAATCTTCCACCTCCCTTACCTCCTGCTACCAAATGGACCAAAGATCACCCCATTGACCAAATTATCGGTGATCAGCAAGTTAGGGTCCAAACTAGAAGAGGCACTGGAAACATATGTCTCTATGTGAATTTTCTCTCTCTCATAGAACCAAAGTAAATTGAGGAAGCATTAGTTGATCCATGCTGGATCGCTGCCATGCAAGAGGAACTCTCTCAATTCGAAAGAAACAAGGTGTGGAGATTGGTTCCCAAACCTCCAAAGAAAACAATTATTGGAACCAAGTGGGTCTTCAGGAACAAAATGGATGAAGATGGTACATTCGTCAGAAACAAGGCCAGACTGGTTGCTCAAGGATACAGACAGGAAGAAGGAATTGACTATGATGAAACATTTGCTCCTGTTGCTAGACTTGAAGCAATAAGAATCTTTCTGGCTCATGCTGCTTACCAAAACTTCAGAGCCTTCCAGATGGATGTTAAAATTGCATTCCTTAATGGTGAACTTGCTGAGGAAGTCTATGTGAAACAACCGCCTGGATTTGAAGACCCAACACATCCAGACTATGTGTATCGATTGGACAAGGCTCTCTATGGTCTCAAACAGGCTCCTCGTGCCTGGTATGACACACTTGTCGATTTCCTTCTAAAGAATGGGTATTCCAGAGGTAAAATTGACAACACTTTATTCATCAAGAAGACCTCAGGTAATCTCATACTCGTTCAAATCTATGTGGATGACATCATCTTTGGTGCCACTGATGAATCACTTTGTGATGAGTTTGCTTCTCTCATGATGAGCCAATATGAAATGAGCATGATGGGAGAGCTTACATTCTTTTGGGCCTTCAGGTCAAACAAACTTCAGAAGGGATTTTTATTAATCAAAGCAAATATATTCGTGACCTTCTGAAGAAGTTTAATTTTGAAAACAACTCTCCTATGAAAACTCCTATGGCACCACCCTTGAAAATTCATGCTGATCCAGATGGTAAATTTGTTGATGTAACGAATTATTGAGGTATGATCGGATCCCTTCTTTATTTAACTGCTAGCAGACCAGATATTATGTTTGCTACCTGTCTTTGTGCTCGTTATCAAGCCAATCCAAAAGAATCTCATTTGGCTGTTGTAAAACGGATTTTCCGGTAGCTGAAAGGTACCTTGCATCTGGGTCTTTGGTATCCCAAAGACTCAGGTTTTAAACTAGTTGGGTATTCAGATTGTGACTATGCAGGTTCCAAAGTTGATAGGAAGAGTGCCACAAGTAGCTGCCAACTTCTTGGTGGCAAATTGGTCAACTGGTTCAGCAAGAAACAAAACTCAGTTTCAACCTCAACTGCTGAAGCTGAATATGTTGTTGTTGGAAGTTGTTGTGCTCAAATCCTGTGGATGAAGAATCAACTAAGGGACTATAATCAAGTCTACTCTCAAGTTCCAATTCTATGTGACAATTCCAGTGCAATAGCTATTGCAAACAATCCTGTTCTACACTCAAGATCAAAACACATAGATATCCGATATCATTTCATCATGGATCACATCTCCAAAGGTGACATTGAGCTGCATTTCATCCCTACTGATCTTCAGCTTGCTGACTTGTTCACCAAACCCTTAGATGAAGCCAAGTTCAACTTCTTAATAGGAGAACTTGGAATGTTGTATTTAGACAGTTAGTAGTATTATCAATATATATATATATATATATATCGGTGGCTTCTCTCACCGAACCCCCTTTCGGTGACCTCTGCCCTCACCGACACTTGCTTCCACCGAAACCCTACAAATACTCACACCGATATCCCCATTAAACCCTAAACTCACCGACATTTCACTACCCCCTATCGGCGAAACCCGTTGGTGGACCTCAGCCACCGACTCCTCTCTCTGAAATAACTCTCAATTACATCGGTGACTCTCTCACCGATTTCTACTTTCGGTGGCATCCTTCTACTTTCGGTGGCATCCCTCACCGACACCTTCCATCAAATTCTTGTCATCGACGATCTTTTCACCGATATCGTATCCACCAACACTATCCCATACATCAGTGGACTCCCAAATCACCGACCCCCTACATCGGTGGAATCCTTGTATCGGAGACATCACGCCACCGATCCCTTTTTCTCACATCGATGACCTATTTCTACCGAAACCCTACCCCATCGATGGCAACCACTCACCAATCCTCCTTTCTTTTTTATCCAATACAAATTCCAAGGCTCACGTCATCCCTATTTTGAATGTCAAGTATAGAGTTTGACCTTTCCATTTCCCCATTAACCCAAACCCTTCTTCGGCCTTTCGTTTTTCCATGCTATCATTACCCTTTTAATTTTCTTTAATATTTCTATCAATTAAGAAACCCTTCATATACCTCACTTCATACATAACCCTTGCCGCTCCTTTTCAAAAAGAAACCTCTCAACTTCCTCTCCTCTCTCCTATAAATACCCACTCCCTTCTCCACTTCATCCTTTTCGCAACCCACGATCACTCTCTCTCTCTACAAACCTGCAACTTCTTCCTATTCAACAATGGCATCCTCAACTTCATCTAAGGCAACCAAGACTACCAAGATCGTCAAGGAAATACCCACCTATTTCGACGACCTCAAGTTCAATCCTTGCAACCATGTTGCAAGATTTGAAGCCGATTCCGCTCATCCCGAGTTCACCACAGTTACCAAATTTCTGACCTGTTCTCCTCTTCTACATGCTTTCACTTGCAACCCTAAAATGAGCAAGTTTCTCATTGGTAAGTTCTGGTTTACCTGTGTATACGATCCCTCGAATGACTCCATCAATGCTTCAATCCTTACTGATGAAGAAGATGGTGATCATGATCTGACCTTTGGAGTGGATGATGTTCGCAATGCTCTAAGGATTACTGCATTCCCTGAATATGAAGACATGTATGCTGAACATGCACATGAAGAAGTGGTTAGTACTCTTGGCTATATTCATCAAACCTCTTCCAAACCTACCAAATCATCTAAAGGACCAGGCACTCTTGTGAGAAACAAAATGGGAGGTATTTGGAACTTCTTTTTCACCCACATCATCTACTGTCTTTCTAGAAAGACAAGTGGCCATGATCAATCACCCTCCTACATCACCTCTCTTGCCCATGCACTCATTTTTCAAAGGAAAATTGACTTCGCCCAATACTTCTTCACCGAACTGACCGAGGTGGTAAAACACCCAAAAAGATGTCATGTGGCCTACCCACGATTCATCTCCGTGATCGTTCAGCACAAGATGGGTGCTGCCTTAGATGTTGATCGAAAGTCAAAATCTCCCAAGTTTGTGTACGACTGGTCTGCCCCCGTTGTTGGCAAAAACGCTCTCAACGTTCCCGCTCTTGCTACCGACTTGCCGCTTTATCCAGGTATGTCCACTTTTGCTCACTCTCCCGAACTACACTGGAGGGACGCCGAAATCCCCGGGTTTGAACACCAGGCGATTCTGTAAGACCCTCCAGCCGTGGTGGCCCCTATCCCCTCTGCCCGAGTAAAGTCGGGTGGCGCCAAGAAAAAATATTCAAGGGCCACCGACATCTCCGTGTCCGCTTCCGGGACTACGCCTTTGAGAGAACCTTCGAAGGCTACCCAAGTCCCAACCCCTTCCCATAAGCGGAGGTACTCCAAATCCCCTCCGAGATCTCCTCTAAAGAGGTCTCGGAAGCCTTCGGCCAAGCCTCACAAGCCAGCTGTCGATTCTCAAAAATCGGTAGCTGTTGAAATTGTCCCGTCCGGGACAAGGGAATCTGTCATACCCCAAACCGACTCCTCTGTTGCCTCTCAAAAGGTTTCAGTTGTATCCATGGAGAATCCACAACACTCATCATCACCAACTTCTTTGGGTGGTGCATATGACTTCGGGGTCTCTCCCCTCGAAGGTACCGATTTTGCACTTCACAGCCTTACACCCGACCACTTTGTGGTTGATGATGCACAACCCAATGAAGGTTTGGCCGGTCCAGCGGTCGTTCCGGAGGGCTAGGATTTTCTAGACTTCTTGTTGCAAGATACAACTTCTCCACAACAGGTACAATCCCCACCAAAGGTATCCACCGATCTTCTGCTCACCGACACCACAATGGTCCCCACCGACGTGCCCTCTCCCCCACCGACGCATGCTACCACCGCCGACCCCACCGATGGTGCAAACACCGAAGCCATCGCCACTGACATCACTTACCCACCCGACGCTCCCCATCTCCCCGACACTCACCCTCTCATACTCCCCAAAGTAGTCCTTCATCTGAGGACAGCTCATCACCTTCTCCATCCCCCACAAGAGTACTATTTCCTGATCCCCTATCTGATCAACCATCCTCCACCACCATTCTAGATACAAGGTCACTTCCACACACACCATTATCTCTCAATGCTCCCCGCTTCCAACTTCCCAATGTTGGTACTTCTCCTACTACTGATATCAGACTCCCCAGTGATCTTATTGCTGAGGTTCAGGAAAGTGTCCGCCAATGTGAGATGGTGGGTACACAGTTTGAGGCATTCAAACAGGCCTCCGTGACTATGATTGCTCAGGCGAATGAAAGGGTAAGGGTGTTAGAGGATCAGAATCACCAGTTATTTGAAGCTTCTCTCCAGGCCATTCTCTGACCACTCACCCGACTCTATGGCTATTGTTGGTCAAAAGTTGGAGGATTTAACCACCTCCAACTCACATATAGCCATATCCTTGGGTGCCTTAAAAGCATCTGCCGATGCCAAAGATGCTGAAATTGCAAGACTTCGTACTAAGGATTCTCAGCAGCAATCTCTTCACTCCTCTATCATGGACTCTCTCAAGTCTCTTCACAAGAAGGTCGATTTCCTCAATGACAACCTTGATTGGGATCTTGATCTTGGGGGCTTCTCTTTTGATAATGTTGACAGACTTCGAATTCAGCAAATTCATCAACGGGTAGATAGCATCTCTGGTCACTTGGATATCTCTATTTCGGCTGCTGCTGAGGGGGAGAAAGGCCCAATAAAGGCTCCCCGAAGGCCATCTGTTAGGGCATGTCGGCAGCAACAGACCTCCATCAGATACCAAAGACACCTCATCCATCCGCTTCTCTACAAGGCCCAAAACTACCACCGACATAATTGTTGAGCCATCTAAGTTTGTGGGCATCAACAAACCACCGACCGATATTCCTTAAAAATTGGTGGCCACCCCTACTCCATCGGTAGCTACTCCATCGGTGGTCACCCCGACACCTTCGGCAGAAACTCCATCGGCAGCAATCCCATCGGTGACCTCTATCAAAAAATCGGTGGTCATATCCTCTATCATCCCATCGGTGGAGGGAACCGGCGGATCAGTTGAGGGGGAGAAAACTGTTCCGGCCGATGGCCCAAAAGACAAAGGCAAGAAAATTCTTTCAGCTGAAGATGAAGCAAAAAAAGAGAAAAAAAGGAGATGGCAAAGTATGGGGCTCGACCATCGGATGCACAATCTCTGATACTTAAACCTCCTTCCCAAGGAGTTGTCTTTGACTTGGGCTTATCTCCTCAAGAAATTGAGGAGGCTCGTCTGGTACAAAAGGATTTGGATGATGACAAAGCTTTATCTATTAAAGTTACAAAAGAAGAAGCTGCAAAAGCCAAGTCCTCCGATCCCATTAAAGCTCAAAGTCTGAGTTGGCCTCTCTTGAAGAAGAAAAGGAGAAAGAAATTGGTTGGTACAAGATGGTTATGCACTACCGGACGGACAGGTCACCGATCTTATGTGTCAAAATTGCAACTTCTAGAGTCACTCCTTCCGATGTTCGACTCATTATTGAAAGAGAGGATGGGTCTTCCAGGAACATCAAAGATTACCATCTTAAGCAATTTGGTCTCTCCGAATGGATGGAACTATCAAAGCTTCTGGTCAAATGTGCCAATCCAAAGAAGGACATCTTTGTCAAATACATCGGTGGGTTGATGGACAGAATGAAATAGATCAAGAAAAAGCACAACATTATTCTCTCTTCTGAAGAACGTGCCCGTGTCCAAACTTTGAAAGAAGATGTCAGACTTCCTGCTACAAAGACAAAAACCGTGAAAGACACCATCTTCAAAGACATGGCTGCCAAAAGAAGGATTCCCTATATGGACAATCTTGACCTGTCCATCCCAACCTCCATTACTTACCCTTCTACCACACTATGTCTCTCACCCATTCCAGGTTTATTCTTCAATGATGCTCTCGGCCACCGACGTTTCTTTAGGTTCTTCCAAATCCATCTTGCCGACATTTTCCTCTTGGATGGCCTTTGCAACCTCATGCCCTACATTCCTGAAGCACAGTCATACTACCAGAACATCGCCTCCAAAATCAAACGTCGACATCAACCAAGGAAGTAATATGGGTGTTGGTCATTTCTAGTACTTGTATCTTCTCTATCTTTTGATGTATTAGTTATTAATGAATACAAGTACTTTTCTTTCTTAACTTAGAATCTATTTGAATTTCATTTCATTGTTGCACATAATTTTTCTTTACTTGTAAATATTGGATATACTTAACAAATCCATAAAAGAAAAAATAGACCAAAAGAATAAAAAGAATGGTCTATGTGAAAAGAACCCAAAAAGAGTAAAAAGGGTCAAATTGCATGTTATATTCAGTTACTCTTAAATCTTCTAAGTATGGAGCTCAAATTCAAATAGGGGGAGATTGTTAGGTCACCAAAGATCTTACTTAGAACATTTTACTTTGGTTCTTTATGATGACTTAGACAAGACAACAAAAGTTCGATGAAGTCGAAGATTAACCGAAATCAAGTTTGAAGATGCTCTCATTGTGGAAGTGAAAGATACTCTTCTCAACAAAAGTCTAAAATCACAGTCCACCGAAATTCTTAGTGAAAATCGGTGGACACTCCAACCGATCCTCTCTCTAGATCGGTCAAACAAGCCCACCGATGTAAGCCTCAAATCGGTGGCAACATGGTCTTCATCACACTCAATTTCGGTCAAAGAATCTCACCGACCTATCAGTCCAAATCGGTGAGATTTATCCTTGGAAGACAAAATGAGAAGATCATTTATTATGGGATAATATCTATTGTCAGGTAAAAGTGACTATTTGTCGTTTTATCCAATCTCAGATATTGTCTCAATCAAGAATGGGTATTCTTCCTGGTACTAAGGAAAATGGTGAAAAGGACACATCAACTTTTCAGAGTCAACCTGAAACACCCTAAAAGCAGGGTCAATTTAAACCTTAAAATTTCTACAAGTTATGATCAAAAACTTCAAACTTATATAACCTGAGGATCAAAAGTAAGGTTTCTATATACAAACAACTTTCCTTAAATAACTTATTAAATCTAATCATATTATAACAATCGGATTAATTAAGTTATCTAAACAACCGTCCCAAAAGCATCAAAGAATAACTAGATCCTCCGTTATCTCTAAGTCTGAATCTTTCAAAAGTTCTCTTCTCTCATTCCCGTTTACTTCCCGGAGCTTGTACCTGGTAAGAAGATTCAACTTGAAACATTAGGCTTTCGCCTAGTGAGATTACTCAATTCAAAATAAAATTTAATAATTAAAATATGAACGGATAACTCAAACCTGTTCTCACCCATCTTACCGTACGACAACTCCTTTCCAAATCGAGGAATCTGCCCCACTCCCATACTTACGACTAACTCATCTAATCGTAACAACAATTTAAGAGTTTACTATGAATCATCCCAGATTCACAGTCAATATTCACACACAAGAAATTACAAGTCAAAACCTGCCTATTTCTTAATCAGGAAGTAGAGATTACAAATTACTTTATGCCTATCTCTAATCTTCCTCTCATCACTGGGAAATCTCCGATCTTCCCTAAAACAATGGAAATCTCCGATCTTCCAAATCGAAATGGGAATTACAAATCAAAATCTGTCTATTCCACATTCCACCTCAGAATCAATGGTCCCAATGGGATTATAATATCGCGATACTCAACCGGGACACCCAATGATTCAAGGTACACCCAATTACTAAAAATTACATCCCTTTTGGTCAATGGCAAGTAATCGGTTCCCATTATACCGTACCCAGGTGCCCCCGATGACCGGATGCCTATTTTTAGTAAAAGCACATAATATATACATATAATAATCGATACTACTATATGCGTCCGGCATACAATATATCATTTCTCAATCATATTATATATATACAAAAATAAAGAATATTATTAGCTCCTCATCTCAATCTCTTAACTATCCCTTCTTTGCAACCTAGCACGGGAGTTAATGTCTCAAATGTTTAATCTACATTTTTGGACTCATAGATAGGTCCTTAATAATTTATCTTAACATGGCTTCAAATCGTATTTAGAGTTCATAAACATGTAACAAATTGAATATAGCAGATAATCATATTTTACATGTAAGAATATTAATAAGTACCAGTTCATCAACTTCATAGCTATCCCCTCTTAGCAATTTTAGCATGGAAATCAACATAGCACAACTTTTAATCGCCCTCTTGGGCTTATCTCTGACTTAATCAAGTCCATATAAACATATCCATGCATACATATAAAACATCTATTTCAATATTAATTACTGAATTTTAAAGAGAGTTGAATAAACTTACCTGATGCGTAGTCACCTCCTTTAATCCTTAAAAAGTCGTAGAGACTCCTGACTTCACTACCAGAGTTCGCTGTAATATTCAATATACAGATATACTGATATTAACATCTAGAACAGAACCCTCCACAACTAAGAATCCTTAATCTCTAAAAACTATATCTCAAATCGCAATGCACTAAGCCAAGTCGCAACCAACTGTTGCGATTCCAATACCAAATCGCAACCCACTATTGCGATTCCAACCCAAGTCGCAGCCTTCTATTGCGATCTCGACACCAAGTCGCAATCAACGGTTGTGACTCCAATGCCAAGTCGCAGTCAACTGTTGCGACTTTAACTCCAAGTCGCAACGGTCTATTGCGACATGCATGAATGTCGCAGCTCAAGGTTGCGACTTCCATGATGTTCATCCAAGTCTCAGTCCACTATGTTCATCTTTAAACCCAGATTTTGTACTTTTATACTATGCATGATTCTGATAATGTGCAGATTTGATTAAGGCTATAAACTAAGCCTACTCATAAAATCAAATTTCCCAAAACATCTATTTTTCATAATAACCCATCTCTAAACTTTATCTAACAATTATAAACATAAGATGAAGGATTTAGGGAAAGTTTACCTTTATGATTCTTCAAGATTAATCACTAAAATCAGTTATTTGCAGCTGTTCTTCTTCCCTTGATCCTTCTTCTCTTGTCTCGATTTCTCTAACTCTCGGCTCTCTTTCTCTCCAAACCGAGAAACACACACAACAACACACAACTCACACTCACACACTTAGTCTATAATGACTAGTTAGTTGACACCTCACATAATTAATCACGAGTCATAGGACTCTTACCAAATAAACCCCCAACTTTAAGAGAATGACACCACAAACCC
The DNA here is from genome assembly GCA_033807775.1 of Saussurea involucrata. Classification (NCBI taxonomy): domain Eukaryota; kingdom Viridiplantae; phylum Streptophyta; class Magnoliopsida; order Asterales; family Asteraceae; genus Saussurea; species Saussurea involucrata. The sequence continues at coordinate 94,722,513 of CM066312.1, read as the reverse complement.
TCAAACTTTAAAGAAATAACATAACACACCTCATGCATAAATAAAACTCATAATAATAACCCTTAAGTTTAATATTCTCAAAAGAAATCTTTAAACTTTCAACATTTGTATTTTAACCCTAATTGAATTATAATACTCTATATAATTCAAGGTTACTCCAAATACAAATACATTCTAGATCTTATTAAAATAATAATAACAAAATTTAGGATGTTACACAACCCCTACTCTCAAATATCCAGATGACAAGTGTCCTAAGCATTTAATGCTTCATGCACTATATACAGAGGAAGGAGCTCCCCATGCAAGGTTACACTTTCTTGAAGAATTTTCTCAGTGCAAAAATACTTCATCCCCAAGAACTTTATAGCTTTGAATCTTAGTGTGTTAAAGTTGTTTTGTTTCCAGTTTGCTTTGTGAAGATTGTTAGAATAGTTTATATGTTCTTTCCGCAACAATCTATAGTTTATGTGTGTAATTCTTAGTTGAAGTTTTTCAATAAAAGAACTAATTAAGTAATTTTTGTGTATTGTATTCAACCCCCCCCCATTCTACAATACTTGTGCTAGCCATTTGGGACTAACAGTTATCAAAAAACTACTATTGTAAACCGAAGTAGATGTTATCGGAAAAAAAAACTATGAAAAGGAAGAATGGTTACTGATTGAAGCTCCATATCCATAATTTCATATAGATCTGTTACAATAATTCCATAAAGCTTTGTATGTGTATGAATGGAGAAAGGCTAGAGATGAAGAAAACCGGTTATGTAGATACAGATGTTGCGCGAATATATCGCTTTTTAAACCCAATGACAATCATGTTTAATGAGTATTCAATTGTCCGTATTTTTTAGTGTTAATTTTATGCTTTTGCGTGGGGTTTAAATTAAAGGTTAATATGGTTATTAGTTGAGATTTTTAAAGTGAAATTGTTGGATAGGGGATTTTCAAAGCCATAAAGTTTGTTGTTCTTATATTTTAAAGACCAACTTATACATTAGTAGTTTGTACTTTGTAACTTGTAATTTATAAAATAGAATCCAAATTTTTTATTTGAATAAACTAAAAAGTAAAATCATTTATAAACAATACGGCATATAAGGTATTGCTGAAAATATCCATTTACATAAATGTAATGAAAGAAATACACATTGACAATGGTAAATCATAATACACCTAACCCATATGTAAATCTTGATTATAAATCAGGGATTAAACTTTTAAGCAATTACACTTTAAAAGATTACTATAAAGTAATAGTACTTTTAGATATAATCTTCTACTCTTAGTTACGTACCCGCGCGCGATGCGGCGCAAAGCGCCTCGAAATCGAAACCAAGAACTTAAAACGACAATTATGTTTCATTTTTTGTTCTATTTGCGTTCCTTCTCCATGTTCTACGCATCATCACTTAGCTACAAACCACACTACACCTATGGTTATAATTAAAAAAAAAATCTGAAATGACAATGATAATGGAACAAAATCGAAACAATGAATGCGATAGTATCAAATGGGCTCTTCACGAAAATGAAAATGATTCTACCTATTCTGATGGAACAAAAAAAGCATTTTTATCCCACCCAATTCGGTCATGTCATGTCTGAATCTAATGTCACCAAATGTACAAAGTTTTTGTTATATTATATCATGTCCAACATACCAAATGCATCTAGATTCAACTAAAACATGTATACTTGCATTATATCGGTTTCTTTTTAGGGGGTATCCCATTCTTTGCCAAGACTAATCCCGGTAAAATGCAACTGTAAGACGTCATCGGTGGCCACAATTATTGTAAACGACTCGAATCGAATCTGGGACAAATGAGATATTCCACCACATCCGCTTGTAGTTACATATTTTTCAGTTTCGTGACACCTTTTTTGCAACTCCTGAAACATTTTACTTGAAAACAATAGTCGTATATTACATTGTTAATAACGATACTATTCGAGTTGCTATAAATTAACACAAAATTCTCAAATAACCAACATTAACATTGTACCCATATGGCATAGAGCAACACATGAAGACTTTAATCATTTTCCATTCCTAATAAGATAAAGTCATTGATCACACACAAAGAATTTGTGTTGATGTGAATGAATTTGACAGATCATGTCTCCGATCTTTAGAGGATCTTCCAACTGGGAATTGAATTGAACCTGAAAGAGTGTAACTTGTTATTGACAGTCAATAAAAATTTAACAAACTCCATATGTTTCACAAATCTGGAAACATATTTCAACATCACCACGCATACACTTTCAAATTGTGAAATAAACCATAACATGGATTTTGGTATCCTCCTTTCAAAAGTAAAAAAGGCCAAATGTGTCTAACAAAAGAAAAGAACAGGTAAAAGTTTTTTATATTTAAGGAATTCAAGTGGGAATCAAAGCTCATTTAACTCAAAATTATAATTGACAACGTTCCCATGTTCGTGGCCATAATGTTACATTTTGGCCACTTGATGATTTTATCTTGTGGTCATCGAAAAATTTAGTTATCAGTGTGTCATCATACGTCCGCACGTGACGGTGATAATTCGGAAGCATCCACATAAGGGTATTTTCAGTGATACCATATATCGTGTTAACTATACATATTAGAAATGTTAAATGTGTATTATGTGTGTGTATGTATGTATATTGGCAATGACGAAAGACTATGTGAGAATATGAGTTAAGCTAAAAAGCGTGAGAAGAGATTTGGACTATTGATCACTTTATAATTAGTGTTGCTCTAATTATTCAGATTAAGTCCCAAGTGTTTGGGATTGCTTATTTTTTTTGACCTATTTGCTTATTGTTTTTCCTCACTGCAAATAAGCTATTTTTAGTGTTTGATTGGAAATTAGAAAAATGCGTATAACTTTTCCCTATCACAAATAAGTTGTTTTTGATAAGTTAATCCATTCTAACTTATTTGAAACTGCTTATAACGTATTTGTCCAAATTACATTTTTACCTCCAACTCCTTTTTAGCACGATATAAGTTGATACACTTTTAAAAATAAGCATAAATTGTTTTAAATAAGCAATCCCAAACACCCCCTTAGTTTTCAAGGGTATTTTCAATTGATCTACAATTAGAATTGATCCAAGGGTGGAGTTCCCTTCTCACCAGAAGCCAACTCATCGACCATTAATTATAAATGTTAAATATATTTTGTTTTCACACATGAAATGTAGAAATATTTACACAACAATATCTTGAATGTAAGTTTTATTTGTGAAACAATGGAACTAAAAGATACTAAGAAAAAAATGAAAATGAACCTTCCATCACAAAACTTGCTTGTTTTTTCATCACAATCACACTAACTACAAATACAAAGCAACAACCCTCCTATACAACCTTCAATTCAAATCAACTGTGGAAAAATGGGTCAAAAATTCCAAGGGCCAAATTGTCATAGATAAAAAAATACAAATTGGTAAAATTGTCATAAGTTATCTACTTTCTTAGGAGTAGAAAAAAAAAACTTGTAGGCAGGATCATGATTGGTATTTTAGTTCATGTTTAATGGCATATTTAATCACCTCCTAATGGACTCTAAATAACCAAAAAAAAATGTTGCCATTTTCCATATTTCCCATATAAATATCACCATCATGTAGTAGCAACAGTAGATGTAAATCCAATTCTGCATTACACACATATAAGATGGCACCTTCAATCAGAAGCTTGATATGCATTTATCCAGATGGTAGATTTCTTTAAGATGAGAGTATACAAGAACATGCCTGAGTGTTGTAATATGAGGCAAAATAGAGCTCACCTGTCTCCTAGAAATCAGATCCAGACTCTTTTTGATGAGTATAAATGCAAAAAAAAAGCAATTTGTTGATAACGACGACTAATCTGATCACATAACCTCTAGGGGTTGTCCTTATATAACAAATTAGGTTTCAGACAAGGCTTGAAACTTAAATAAAAACCGATCACAAATAACAGAAGGAGACTAAGGGGCCCTTTACCATACACTTACCCGGGTAAGCGTTTATCAAGTCACATTACCTGCCGGATTGATATGGCAAGGACCAAAAATCTTACCCGGTAAGAGCGAAAGAGCGAATGCAAGGACCGAGAGTCTTACCCCGGTAAGTTCGAGCGACTACTCTTACCACGGTTAGCGCTTACCTGGTGAATTGTTGCATACGAAACCGATTTGGCGGACTAAAAACTTACCCGGTAAGTAAGTGATAGTTTAAATTTGTCTGGTAAGGTGCTTACCCAGGTAAGCGTTTGGTAAACGGCCCTAAGGGGTTGTTTACCTAATCACTTACCCGTAAAATTCAACATTATCACTTACTTAGCCGGTAAGATTTTAGTGCACCTAAATGGCATTGTGTGCAACAATGTACCCGGTAAGCGCTAACCGTGGAAAGAGCCATGACACTCATTTACCGGGTAAGACTCTCGGTCCTTGCCTTCGCTCTTGCTCTTACCGGGTAAGATTCTTGGTCCTTGCCATATTCGCCCGGTAAGGTAATGTGGCACTTACCCGGGAAAGTGGTTGGTAAATGGACCGTAAGAGATGAACCTCATATGTCGATTTGTCTTCACTTGTGTAGTTTCGACCAAATGCATGTGATTCGGGCATCACATAAATCGCAATAGCATAAAGGTACAAACATGCCATGAAATTCTACAATCACACATTTCCCATAATAAATCTGTTTAACTTCGTTTACGAATTCTGTTTAATCAAATTATGTTTAAGACATCTCTTTAATAAATCTGTTTAAGATTGTTAGTAATTTTACTGTATTTTAATCATACACTGGATTAAAATTAACCACGAAATTAAAAGAAATAAGATGAAGCAGAAAGAACGGAAACGAAACGAATTCCTATAAACGAGAACCGATGAGGCTCGTGTTGGACACGATTCCCTTAAACAGATTTTCCGTCTGTTCCCAGGGTACAACAGCGTAAGCAGTTTTTGGAACTGCCGGAGATGACAACTTGCCTGAAAAGTTCGCCGGGAAAAACCGTATGCTACTGTTCGAGTTCTGTTTGGTGTGTTTTGGATGAACTCGATACCACTTATTTATATGGGAATTTGAAACCGACAAGCATAAATTCGTAATTAATAAATCGGTTACTGAAACCGAAATTCATAATAACAAATCAATACTGTAACCGACATTCATAAATTCGGAATTAAGAAATTGATTATGAAAACCGAAAATCTTAATTACGAAATTTAAAACTGTAACCGAAATACAGTTTCAGTTTCAAAAATACAAACTGGTCAACAGAAAATTTAGCAAAACCGAGCTGCGTGGGCACGAGAATTTGGAGCTGCATTCGTGTCCGCAGGTCGCGCTCGCACACAAGTTCGACGATTTTAGCTTACGAAATCGTCCATCGGCACCCCCCTGCGCGCGGGTAGGAGTTAGAGTAAAACCAATTAAGGAGCTTGTCAACTCCCCACACTTCTTTGATTATAAACCAAAGAAAGTTTACTCTCTCTTCCTATGTGGGACACCTTCCCACACCCAACTTGGTTTTTGCTAATTTCATCCAATTACTCATCTTTGAGCATCGATATCTCATTCACACGTACTCCGTTTTGGACGTATTATATATCGTTTCGAAGCTCTCATATAGGAGAACATAAACCCACTAAGAGTTAATTATATATAACACATATACATACATTTAAATGCGTCCAAAGTTTAGTTAAAACCATATTTTTTACTAAAAATTTCCAACAATCCCCCACATGAATGGAGATCGATCTATGCATACGAAAGTTTCCCTACGAAATTTCCAATAGTCGTATCTTGCATAGGATAGGTAGGTGTTACCCTTTGAACCTTCCCTTGTGAAACATACTTAGTCTCCTAGTTGTCAATAGACTCGATGTCTTTGAAATGAACTACCATTTATGTAGACGACAATACATTTCACACAAAACTCTTCCTAACAAGGTCATATCCTCACAGTCGTGTTCGTTATGGTCATGAACACTAGCCTGGTTCATCGAGAGCAGTTAGGAATTGCGCCCCCACAATTCCCTTCAAAGCGACCCCACTTCTCTCTCACATAGGTGATTTTCAATAATCATTAAAAGCTATAAGCTTAGCCTCACTATCACTGATTAGGAGGTTTTATTCCCCCACAGTGACCTCCCTCATTCATACAACTAGGTTATCCTTTTGAACCCAGATCTTGGGATCTCCAGTCTTCTCGGTAAGGTTTCCTTTGCATGAATTATTCATTCAAGGGCTTTAGTCCCATTCCTCTTGACGACTTATGGACTAAATCTCTACTTAGGCATTTCGTAAGCGGATCCGCAATGTTATCCTTTGACTTCACATAGTCAATCGTGATAACTCCAGTAGAGAGTAATTGTTGTATCGTATTATGTCTACATCTAATGTGTCTAGACTTCCCATTATACATTGTACTTTGAGCTCTACCAATTTCCGATCGGTTATCACAATGTATACCAAATGACCGTTACCGGCTTAGGCCATCCGGGAATATCTTCCACAAACTAACGTAGCCATTTGAATAAAACATATTTATCCAAGGCGATAAATTTAGATTCCATCGTGGATCTATATTAAGTTGATTTTCAACTTTAATTTTAAACAAGACAAACTTGTGTAATTTAATCTAGACCTTTTTTTTGTCTTTCATTTTTAAACAAGACCAACTTGTATAAAATAATCTAGACCTTTATTTTTGTACACATTAAGTTGATTTTCAACTTTAATTTTAAACAAGACACACTTGTATATTTCTTCATATTTATTTTAAAATAAATATATGTAGCAATATTTCGTGCTATCATCGATGAACGTGATAAATATTTGTTCCCACCTCTAATAGGAACCAATTTTAAATCACACACGTTAGTATGAGTTAAATCACGGTTCGGTTATCTTTTCAACCGATTGGAAATATGATCTAAATAAGTTTTGGTTTTACACATGTGGGCCACTTGTGATTTGAGTCAATATCAAAACTTTTTGGTATGCAAATTAAATTAAATGTCGAATGGAATTAAACATATATATATATATATATATATATATATGTTCTAAACGGCCATGCCAAACAATTGAAAAAACTCAAGTATATAAACAAAATTAGAACTTGCGTTTATTCATATTCTTAGTAACCATTACATTTAAATTGCCATAACATTTAACTTAAACATGTCATTCAAGGCATATCCTTTCCCCACATACATACCACTTTTGGACAAAACAAACTTGTCCGACTCAAACACTAGTTTAAACCCAAACTTATTTAACAACCAACCCGCAACGAGGTTCTTTCTAAGCTCCGGTACATATAAAACATCTTTGAGCTTGAACTCTTTTCCGGAAGTCATCTTCAACATCACTTCTCCAATACCCTTCACATCGGCGGTAGCGGCATTCCCCATGAAGAGCTTTTCACCATCATCAACATCTTTGAAGGTGTCGAAGTTACTCTTGTCATAACACACATGACGTGTATCTCCGGTATCAACCCACCATTCCTTAGAGTTTGCATCAACCACATTTACCTCCGAGACCATGGTCGTGAGATTCATGGTTGTAAAGTCCGTGATCATCGCCACCAAGTCATCGTTCACCATGTTAGCTTGACGCGAATTGTCCTTCTTAGGCAACTTGCATTCAACCGCTTTGTGACCAGGTTGGCCACAATTGTAGCACTTGAACTTTTTCTTGAAAGTTCCTTTTTGAGGACCAAGACTCTTTGCTTTCCCTTTTCCTTTGTTTTTGGAAGATTGAGCAACTTCCACCACATTAGCCTTTGAAGAACCGGCATCATAACCGCCCTTCAAAGCCATTCGATTGTCTTCTTCAATACGAAGACGCACCACAAGCTCCTCCACAGACATTTCCTTCCGCTTATGCTTAAGGTAATTCTTGAAGTCTATCCAACAAGGAGGTAGCTTTTCGATCATCGCTGCAACTTGGAAAGTTTCACTAAGAATCATACCTTCGGCAAGTATATCATGCAATATCACTTGAAGATCTTGAACTTGACTCATCACAGTTTTTGAGTCAATCATCTTGAAATCCAAGAATCGAGCAACAACATGTTTCTTGGTTCCCGCATCTTCGGTCTTATACTTTCGATCCAAAGACTCCCAAAGTTCCTTAGCCGTGGTTACTTTACAGTACACATTGTAAACTGGATCGGCTAGCCCATTCAACACATAGTTGCGGCAAAAAAAATCTGAGTGCTTCCAAGCTTCAACCGCGCTCACAGATTGAGTGTCGGCCTCTCCTTCACCAATTTGAGGAGCAACTTCAGTAAGGAACCGAGCCAGATTCAACGTGGTCAGGTAGAATAACATCTTTTGCTGTCACCTTTTGAAATTCAGGCCAGAAATTTTTTCCGGTCTCTCAGCGTGATTTGCCATGGTGTTTGGCACCGGTGTGGTAGTAATTGTGTTATTAGCCACCGGTATGGTAACAGTTGGGTTTACTACAGTCTCCACCATACTGAAAACAAATTTCAAGAGAACAGTCAGTCCCACACTATAGGTTTGTTTACTCAAAACGAATTAAAACACACTTAATTTATAAACTATTTATACATGACTTATAATCGAAAACAAACTCGATTAATAAACAGTCTTTACAAAACGAATTATATCGAAACAAACTCAATTAATAAACAGTTTTTCACACAACGAATTATATCGAAACAAAACTCGATTAATAAACTCATTTCACAAACGAATTATATCGAAACAAACTCGAATAATTTCGTTAATAATTCTGATTAAGACACGACAGAAAATCGAGACAAACCCGATTAACTTCGTTTACGAATTCTGTTTAATCAAATTCTGTTTAAGACATCTCTTTAATAAATCTGTTTAAGATTGTTTGTAATTTTACTGTATTTTAATCATACACTGGATTAAAATTAACCACGAAATTAAAAGAAATAAGATGAAGCAGAAAGAACGGAAAGAAAACGAATTCCTATAAACGAGAACCGCTGAGGCTCGTGTTGGACACGATTCCCTTAAACAGATTTTTCGTCTGTTCCCAGGGTACAACAGCGTAAGCAGTTTTTGGAACTGCCGGAGATGACAACTTGCCTGAAAAGTTCGTCGGGAAAAACTGTATGCTACTGTTCGAGTTCTGTTTGGTGTGTTTTGGATGAACCCGAGACCACTTATTTATATGGGAATTTGAAACCGACAAGCATAAATTCGTAATTAATAAATCGGTTACTGAAACCGAAATTCATAATAACAAATCAATACTGTAACCGACATTCATAAATTCGGAATTAAGAAATTGATTATGAAACCGAAAATCTTAATTACGAAATTTAAAACTGTAACCGAAATACAGTTTCAGTTTCAAAAATACAAACTGGTCAACAGAAAATTTAGCAAAACCGAGCTGCGTGGGCACGAGAATTTGGAGCTGCATTCGTGTCCGCAGGTCGCGCTCGCACACAAGTTCGACGATTTTTGCTTACGAAATCGTCCATCGGCACCCCCCTGCGCGCGGGTAGGAGTTAGAGTAAAACCAATTAAGGAGCTTGTCAACTCCTCACACTTCTTTAATTATAAACCAAAGAAAGTTTACTCTCTCTTCCTATGTGGGACACCTTCCCACACCCAACTTGGTTTTTGCTAATTTAATCCAATTACTCATCTTTGAGCATCTATATCTCATTCACACATACTCCGTTTTGGACGTATTATATATTGTTTCGAAGCTCTCATATAGGAGAACATAAACCCACTAAGAGTTAATTATATATAACACATATACATACATTTAAATGCGTCCAAAGTTTAGTAAAAACCATATTTTTTACTAAAAATTTCCAACAATCCCCCACATGAATGGAGATCGATCTATGCATACGAAAGTTTCCCTACGAAATTTCCAATAGTCGTATCTTGCATAGGAAAGGTAGGTGTTACCCTTTGAACCTTCCCTTGTGAAACATACTTAGTCTCCTAGTTGTCAGTAGACTCGATGTCTTTGAAATGAACTACCATTTATGTAGACGACAATACATTTCACACAAGACTCTTCCTAACAAGGTCATATCCTCATAGTCGTGTTCGTTATGGTCATGAACACTAGCCTGGTTCAGCGAGAGCAGTTAGGAATTGCGCCCCCACAATTCCCTTCAAAGCGACCCCACTTCTCTCTCGCATAGGTGATTTTCAATAATCATTAAAAGCTATAAGCTTAGCCTCACTATCACTGATTAGGAGGTTTTATTCCCCCACAGTGACCTCCCTCATTCATACAACTAGGTTGTCCTTTTGAACCCAGATCTTGGGATCTCCAGTCTTCTCGGTAAGGTTTCCTTTGCATGAATTATTCATTCAAGGGCTTTAGTCCCATTCCTCTTGACGACTTATGGACTAAATCTCTACTTAGGCATTTCGTAAGCGGATCCGCAATGTTATCCTTTGACTTCACATAGTCAATCGTGATAACTCCAGTAGAGAGTAATTGTCGTATAGTATTATGTCTACATCTAATGTGTCTAGACTTCCCATTATACATTGTACTTTGAGCTCTACCAATTTCCGATCGGTTATCACAATGTATACCAAATGACCGTTACCGGCTTAGGCCATCCGGGAATATCTTCCACAAACTAATGTAGCCATTTGAATAAAACATATTTATCCAAGGCGATAAATTTAGATTCCATCGTGGATCTATATTAAGTTGATTTTCAACTTTAATTTTAAACAAGACAAACTTGTGTAATTTAATCTAGACCTTCCTTTTGTCTTTCATTTTTAAACAAGACCAACTTGTATAAAATAATCTAGACCTTTATTTTTGTACACATTAAGTTGATTTTCAACTTTAATTTTAAACAAGGCACACTTGTATATTTCTTCATATTTATTTTAAAATAAATATATGTAGGAATATTTCGTGCTATCATCGATGAACGTGATAAATATTTGTTCCCACCTCTAATAGGAACCAATTTTAAATCACACACGTTAGTATGAGTTAAATCACGGTTCGGTTATCTTTTCAACCGATTGGAAATATGATCTAAATAAGTTTTGGTTTTACACATGTGGGCCACTTGTGATTTGAGTCAATATCAAAACTTTTTGGTATGCAAATTAAATTAAATGTCGAATGGAATTAAACATATATATATATATATATATATGTTCTAAACGGCCATGCCAAACAATTGAAAAAACTCAAGTATATAAACAAAATTAGAACTTGCGTTTATTCATATTCTTAGTAACCATTACATTTAAATTGCCATAACATTTAACTTAAACATGTCATTCAAGGCATATCCTTTCCCCACATACATACCACTTTTGGACAAAACAAACTTGTCCGACTCAAATACTAGTTTAAACCCAAACTTATTTAACAACCAACCCGCAACGAGGTTCTTTCTAAGCTCCGGTACATACAAAACATCTTTGAGCTTGAGCTCTTTTCCGGAAGTCATCTTCAACATCACTTCTCCAATACCCTTCACATCGGCGGTAGCGGCATTCCCCATGAAGAGCTTTTCACCATCATCAACATCTTTGAAGGTGTTGAAGTTACTCTTGTCATAACACACATGACGTGTAGCTCCGGTATCAACCCACCATTCCTTAGAGTTTGCATCAACCACATTTACCTCCGAGACCATGGTCGTGAGATTCATGGTTGTAAAGTCCGTGATCATCGCCACCAAGTCATCGTTCACCATGTTAGCTTGACGCGAATTGTCCTTCTTAGGCAACTTGCATTCAACCGCTTTGTGACCCGGTTGGCCACAATTGTAGCACTTGAACTTTTTCTTGAAAGTTCCTTTTTGAGGACCAAGACTCTTTGCTTTCCCTTTTCCTTTGTTTTTGGAAGATTGAGCAACTTCCACCACATTAGCCTTTGAAGAACCGGCATCATAACCGCCCTTCAAAGCCATTCGATTGTCTTCTTCAATACGAAGACGCACCACAAGCTCCTCCACAGGCATTTCCTTCCGCTTATGCTTAAGGTAATTCTTGAAGTCTATCCAACAAGAAGGTAGCTTTTCGATCATCGCTGCAACTTGGAAAGTTTCACTAAGAATCATACCTTCGGCAAGTATATCATGCAATATCACTTGAAGATCTTGAACTTGACTCATCACAGTTTTTGAGTCAATCATCTTGAAATCCAAGAATCGAGCAACAACATGTTTCTTGGTTCCCGCATCTTCGGTCTTATACTTTCGATCCAAAGACTCCCAAAGTTCCTTAGCCGTGGTTACTTTACAGTACACATTGTAAACTGGATCGGCTAGCCCATTCAACACATAGTTGCGGCAAAAAAAATCTGAGTGCTTCCAAGCTTCAACCGCGCTCACAGATTGAGTGTCGGCCTCTCCTTCACCAATTTGAGGAGCAACTTCAGTAAGGAACCGAGCCAGATTCAACATGGTCATGTAGAATAACATCTTTTGCTGCCACCTTTTGAAATTCAGGCCAGAATTTTTTTCCGGTCTCTCAGCGTGATTTGCCATGGTGTTTGGCACCGGTGTGGTAGTAATTGTGTTATTAGCCACCGGTATGGTAACAGTTGGGTTTATTACAGTCTCCACCATACTGAAAACAAATTTCAAGAGAACATTCAGTCCCACACTATAGGTTTGTTTACTCAAAACGAATTAAAACACACTTAATTTATAAACTATTTATACACGACTTATAATCGAAAACAAACTCGATTAATAAACAGTCTTTAAAAAACGAATTATATCGAAACAAACTCAATTAATAAACAGTTTTTCACACAACGAATTATATCGAAACAAAACTCGATTAATAAGCTGTTTTCACACAACGAATTATATCGAAACAAAACTCGATTAATAAACTAATTTCACAAACGAATTATATCGAAACAAACTCGAATAATTTCGTTAATAATTCTGATTAAGACACGACAGAAAATCGAGACAAACCCAATTAACTTCGTTTACGAATTCTGTTTAATCAAATTCTGTTTAAGACATCTTTTTAATAAATCTGTTTAAGATTGTTAGTAATTTTACTGTATTTTAATCATACACTGGATTAAAATTAACCACGAAATTAAAAGAAATAAGATGAAGCAGAAAGAACAGAAAGAAAACGAATTCCTATAAACGAGAACCGCTGAGGCTCGTGTTGGACACGATTCCCTTAAACAGATTTTCCGTCTGTTCCCAGGGTACAACAGCGTAAGCAGTTTTTGGAACTGCCGGAGATGACAACTTGCCTGAAAAGTTCGCCGGGAAAAACCGTATGCTATTGTTCGAGTTCTGTTTGGTGTGTTTTGGATGAACCCGAGACCACTTATTTATATGGGAATTTGAAACCGACAAGCATAAATTCGTAATTAATAAATCGGTTACTGAAACCGAAATTCATAATAACAAATCAATACTGTAATCGACATTCATAAATTCGGAATTAAGAAATTGATTATGAAACCGAAAATCTTAATTACGAAATTTAAAACTGTAACCGAAATACAGTTTCAGTTTCAAAAATACAAACTGGTCAACAGAAAATTTAGCAAAACCGAGCTGCGTGGGCACGAGAATTTAGAGCTGCATTCGTGTCTGCAGGTCGCGCTCGCACACAAGTTCGACGATTTTAGCTTACGAAATCGTCCATCGGCACCCCCCTGCGCGCGGGTAGGAGTTAGAGTAAAACTAATTAAGGAGCTTGTCAACTCCTCACACTTCTTTAATTATAAACCAAAGAAAGTTTACTCTCTCTTCCTATGTGTGACACATTCCCACACCCAACTTGGTTTTTGCTAATTTAATCCAATTACTCATCTTTGAGCATCGATATCTCATTCACACATACTCCGTTTTGGACGTATTATATATTGTTTCGAAGCTCTCATATAGGAGAACATAAACCCACTAAGAGTTAATTATATATAACACATATACATACATTTAAATGCGTCCAAAGTTTAGTAAAAACCATATTTTTTACTAAAAATTTCCAACAATCCCCCACATAAATGGAGATCGATCTATGCATACGAAAGTTTCCCTACGAAATTTCCAATAGTCGTATCTTGCATAGGAAAGGCAGGTGTTACTGTTGGGTCTTCACAGATTTGAAATTGACTCAATTAAATCCTCTTAGGTACTTAGAATATTTTTGGATTCTTTTGTGTAACTTGTACTCTCATATCAATTGTTCGGTGAAGTCGAAGATCAACCGAAACCAAGTGCGAAGACTATCTCATTGCGGAAGTGAGAAAATCTGCGGCAACTTTCTACAAGTTACACCACCACCGATATGCTTGTGCTATCGGTGGACAAGCTTCACCGAATTGAAGAAATTCGGTGAGAAGCTCAAGAAGACTTCCACCGACATGCGTTCAGAAATCGGTGGGAGTTCAAGAAGACTTCCACCGATATGTGTTCAGAAATCGGTGGGAGTTCAAGAAGACTGCACCGAAATATTATACACTTCAGTGAAACTCTCTCTTTTCTAAAGAAGTGAGATTTTGAATTGGTGCAGTTTCCAATACAGGAGGTCGGTAGCCCTATTCTCTAAAGACAAAAGAGAAGATCTTTTATTATGAGACAATATCCTATTGTCGGATAAAAGTGGCAGTTTGTCATCTTATCTATTCTCAGATAAGGTCTTTTTCTGGTACGACTGTCCTCCTGGTTCTTTGGATAAGTTAAAAAGGAGATATCAGCTTTTCAGAAGTCAACCTCTACAATGAATGGAAGAGTGACAAGTGTTCCAAGCATTAAATGATGCATGGACTATAAATAGAGGTGAAGACTCTCCATGCAAACCACTGCTTTTGAAGATTACTAAGTGCAAGCTCCTTTCTTACTGAAATTGCATCTTGTGTCTAAGTGTCCAATTTGTTCTAAGTGTTTTTCAGTTTACTTTGTGTTAGATTGTTAGAATAGTTTAACTGTTCTTTTCCGCAACAATCTTTTGTTTTCTATGTGTAATTCGTATTGAAAGATTTTCAATAATAGAATTAAAACTTGTGAAAAATATGAGTATTGTATTCAACCCCCCCCCCCCTTCTACAATACTTGTTGAGCCATTTTAGGACCAACAAGTGGTATCAGAGCGGAAAGTTTAATTCATAAACTTGATCCGCAATGGCTGCCTCATCTTCATCCCTAACTGTTGAAAACACTAGTCAAAACAATTTTGCTGAAAATGGTTCCATTTCAAAACCTCCCAAGTTTAATCCTAACAACTTTTCTCTATGGAAAAGCCGTATGATGCTATTCATGGAAGGAGTGGATACTAGATATCCAACCATTCTCAAGGAGGGACCTATCATCCCGAGAGTTTGGGCTCGCTATGAAAAGCAGAGGCCTGGTAAGGAACCAGTTGATAAGTCAAGTGACTCTGATGAATCTGAACCTTCCGACATAGAAAAAGCTAAAGCTACTGGTCGTTACATTCTAAAAAACCCAAGGAAATATACTGATGAAGAAAAACGATCAGTGTCTCTGGACTCTCGGCTTAGAGCAATTATTGCTCTCTCACTTCCTGATGAAGTCTATCACTCTCTTGTTAATTTCGGTACTGCTAAAGAGATGTGGACTACTTTGTGTGTACTTTATGAGGGTACAGAGGAAGTGAAGAAAAGCAAAAAGATTGGCCTCATTCGAAAATATGAGCTCTTTGCCTATGAAAAGGGAGAATCTCTTCCAAGCTTTTATAACCGGTTTAACTCTCTGTTAAATGATTTAAAATTACTAGGTAGAGTTTATGACAATGAGGAAGTTCTATGCAAGTTTATGGATTGACTTCCTGACTTTTGGGAAAACATTTGCACTTGCATTAAGACTACCAAGGATTTGGAATACATGCCTTTAACTGTTTTGTATGGAACTCTGTTCAACTTTGAACAAACCAAGCTTCATAGGAAAACCATCTTCAAAGAGATGAAAAGCTCCTCAATAGCTCTTATTTGTGAAAGTTCCAAGAAAAGTCAAAATGTTCCCTGTATCACATATCCCTCATCAGACTCTGACACCGAAAATCAGAACAACCCTTCTCACCAAACGGAGGCATATCTGAGGGATGCCGATGATGAAGGTGATGAAATTTCGGTAGACCGAATGACTGATGAAATGGATATGATGGCTGGTTTTAAAAATAAATCTCGAAATTTCAACAAACCCAGAAGTTTCAGAAAACCATCTTTTACTAAAATGTCTTCCTCTGACAAGACAAATGAGGAATGTTTCAATTGTGGTAAGAAAGGACACTTTGCAGCTGAGTGCAGAAGCAAGCGTGTGTCAAAAGTCAATTCTACGTCCTCTGACAAATATCCTTCCAAATTTGAGAAATCCAAAGATAAATCATATTTCAAGAAGGATTCTCAATCCTCCTCACTCTCTCATCAGGAACGCGCTGAAAAGTACAAAGCTAAGTACAAGAAGGAAAAAGAAAGAAATGAAGGATCTCAAAGGAAAGGAAAAGGATTAATGACAGAGGCTCATGACTGGGAAGAAGAGGAAACCTCTGACAGTGATTCCCCAAATAAGTGTTTTATGGCCATATCAGAAGAGGTGAAAGAAGAAAAGGCAAAGTCTCCAATGGCATTAGTTTCAACTGAATGCTCATCATCATACTCTCAGGTACATCCCTTCAATGACATGACTGATATTGAAAAGATAAATGCTTATGAATCTTTAACTCAAGACTTTTACAATGTCAAAGAAAGCAAGAAAAGAAAATCTGCTCAAGTTAAAAATCTTAAATCTCAACTTGAATCTTTCATGTGTCAACTTGGAAAGTTTGAGATAATCAAAACTGAGCTTGAAAATTTAAAAGTCATAAATCATGAAATTGAAAAGGAGAAGAATAAACTGTTCAAGAAGTTAAAGAAAGAACAGGAAGTTGTCAGAAAATGGACAAATTCCTCAAGGAATCTTGAACAGATCTTTCAAGACCAAATCGGTGGTGATAACAAGTTTGGGTTAGGATATGAAAAATCTATGCTTGAAAAATCTTCCCATACACTTGTTCCCATCACCGATACATGGGATGATGACTCTGAGTCAAACTCTTGTGATTCCATTTCTTTAAATTCTGCTGATCTTAGTGAAGCCTTAAAATATGGAATGTTTATAAAAGCCAAAGAGTCTTCATCAGATCAAAACCATAAAGTACAAAATTTGAAGGATACTGTTAAACCCATTCATGATGTGTTCAAAGATCTAACCATTGATAACAACTCTTCAAGTCTTACAAAACCACAAACTCTCAAAGAAAACCACACCACCGAAAAATCCATCGCCGATTTTGTGCAAAAGGGAAAGTCCAAAGCTTTCTCAAGAGAGACCCCTGACCATGTTTCAACCTCAAGAACCGAACTTTTTAGAGGTCCTCGCAATCCCCTTCTCGGTCCAAAGATTAAGATTGATATAATTAGAAAGGGAAAAGGAAAGGAACAAAAACCCAAAATAACTTTCATCTACCGAAAATGTTATAATTGTGGTGATACCTTTCATGTTGCTAAAGACTGTCCAAAGGAAAGAATTGACAGATCTAAACCCAAGGTCTCTCAAACTTCTAACCCAAAAGGACCCATTACCAAATGGGTACCTAAGAACTAATTTGATGTTGTTTGCAGGTTTTTGAGCACCAACAAGTTTGGTATTTAGATAGTGGGTGCTCACGTCACATGACTGGAAACAAACATCTTCTTGTAAACTATGTGTCAGAGAAGGGTCCTTCTGTAACCTTTGGGGACAACTCCAGAGGTCATACTAAAGGATATGGAACTCTCACAAACGGAACCCTCACCTTCAATAAAGTGGCATTTGTTGAAGGTCTCATGCATAATCTCCTAAGTATTAGCCAACTGTGTGATCTTGGATACAAAGTTATCTTTGAACTACGTATTTGTACTGTTGTTGACAAGAATATGAAGGTTGTTCTCTCTGGAAGAAGGTTGGATAATGTGTATATCATTGATATGAGTCAAAACAACTCCTCAAATGTCTGCTTTGTGTCTGACGATACAGTCAAAAGAAACTGGCTGTGGCACAAACGTTTGTCTCACCTTAACTTCAAAACCCTTCATAAAATATCAAACAAAGAGCTGGTCACTGGCATGCCTAAGTTAAACTTCGTCAAAGAAAAGCTATGTGATGCATGTGAAAAGGGGAAGCTTACCAAATCCTCTTTCAAAACCAAGCAATGCTCTTCCATCAATCTTCCACTTCAGATGCTGCATATGGACCTATGTGGACCAGTCAGCACTCCCAGTCTAGGAGGAAGAAGGTACATTCTTGTTATTGTTGATGAATTCTCTAGATATACTTGGGTGTCTTTTCTCAGGTACAAAAGTGATGCAACTGAAGAAATCATCAACTTTGTCAAAAAGAATGAAGTTCTGAATGGTCAGCTTGTCAGATCAGTAAGAAGTGACAATGGCACCGAATTCAGAAACAGCAGTTTAGAAGATTTTTTCAATGAAAAAGGAATCTCTCAAAACTTCTCTGCTGTCAGAACTCCACAACAAAATGGCGTTGTGGAAAGAAGAAACATGACACTATGTGAAGCAGCAAGGTCTATGCTGAGTGAAGCAAACCTGCCAACCTATTTTTGGGCCGAAGCTGTCAACACTGCCTGTTTCACTCAAAACAGGTCGGTGATAACAAAAAGACATGAGAAAACTCCATATGAAGTCTTTCATGGAAGAAAGCCAAGCATTGGTTTCCTTCATGTCTTTGGCTGTGTGTGCTTTATCCTAAATGACAGGGAAAATCTTGGGAAATTTGATCCCAAGGCAGATGAAGGAATCTTTGTGGGATATTCCTTGACCTCCAAAGCTTACCGAGTTTACAATCTTCGGAGAGAATGCATTGATGAATCCATCCATGTAAAGTGCGATGATTCAAGATCATCTTCTATGACAAATGATGATGAAGAACTACATAGATGGATATCATCATGCATTGGGGAATCTCCCATTTCAACCTCCACCGATCCACCCTGTATTTCAAATATTCCCTCTGTTCCAAACAATCAAGCTGGGTCATCGTCTTTAACACCTGAAACCCCCTCTGCCGAAATTGCCTCCACCGAACCCTATCCATCATCCACCGAAATTAACCCCATCACCGAATCTCTTCCTGCCAATAATCCCTCTGACAACCCACCTTCATCACATCCTGCCAACACTCCAGCCTCGAACTTTCCTTCCACTTCAACTATTCCTCCACCGATGCCCCCTGCTCTTAAATGGACCAAAGATCATCCCATTGATCAAATCATCGGTGATCAGCTAGCTGGTGTTCAAACAAGGAGAGGCACCAGTAACATCTGTCTCTATGTGAATTTCCTATCTCTTGTTGAACCTAAAAAGATTAAAGAAGCCCTAAGTGACCCATGTTGGGTTTCGGCCATGCAAGAAGAACTCTCCCAATTTCAAAGAAACAAAGTCTGGAGACTTGTGCCTAGACCTTCAAGAAAAACAATCATCGGCACAAAATGGGTCTTCAGAAACAAAATGGATGAAGATGGTACTGTCATCAGAAACAAAGCCAGACTCGTAGCTCAAGGCTACCGACAGGAAGAGGGTATTGACAATGATGAAACATTTGCTCCAGTTGCCAGACTTGAAGCTATCAGGATCTTTCTTGCTCATGCTGCTCACAAGAACTTCAGGGTATTTCAAATGGATGTAAAAAGTGCTTTCCTGAATGGAGAACTAGCTGAGGAAGTATATGTGAAGCAACCTCCAGGCTTTGAAGATTCCACACACCCAGACTATGTGTACCGACTTGACAAAGCTCTGTATGGGCTCAAGCAAGCTCCTCGAGCCTGGTATGACACTCTTGCCATCTTTCTACTCAAGCATGGCTATACTAGAGGTACAATTGATAACACTCTCTTCCACAAGCAATCTTCAGGTAATCTCATTCTTGTTCAAATTTATGTGGATGACATTATTTTCGGTGCCACCGATGAGTCTCTATGTGATGACTTTGCCTCTCTCATGAAAAGTGAATATGAGATGGGCATGATGGGGGAGCTAACATTTTTCTTAGGTCTTCAAGTGAAACAAATTTCAGAAGGCATTTTCATAAACCAAAGCAAGTACATTAAAGACCTTCTGAAGAAATTTGGCTTTGAAAACTCCTCCCCCATGAAAACTCCTATGGCACCACCTTTGAAACTTGATGCCGATTTAAATGGTGAATCTGTGGATGTTACCCATTATAGGGGCATGATTGGTTCTTTGCTTTATTTAACTGCTAGCAGACCAGATATCATGTTTGTTACTTGTCTGTGTGCCCGTTATCAAGCAAATCCCAAGAAATCCCATTTGGATGCTGTGAAACGGATTTTCAGGTATCTAAAGGGTACCATGCATCTGGGTCTTTGGTATCCCAAAGACTCAGGTTTTGAACTCATGGGGTATTCAGATTCTGACTTTGTAGGTTCTAAAAATGATAGAAAAAGCACAACAGGCAGTTGTCAATTCCTTGGTGGAAAACTGGTAAGCTGGTCCAGCAAAAAGCAAAATTCAGTCTCAACATCCACTGCCGAGGCTGAATATGTTGCTGCTGGAAGTTGCTGCGCACAGATTCTATGGATGAAAAACCAGTTGAGAGACTACAATCAGTTCTACTCCAAGATACCCATCCTATGTGATAACTCAAGTGCAATTGCAATTGCAAACAATCCTGTTCTTCACTCAAGGTCCAAACACATAGATATCCGATATCATTTCATCCGGGACCATATCTCCAAAGGTGACATTGAGCTGCATTTTATTCCAACTAATTTTCAGCTTGCAGATTTGTTTACTAAACCTCTGGATGAGGCCAGATTCACCTTCCTCATCGGTGAACTTGGCATGTTGTACTTAGAATAGGTAAAAAAAACCTTTCGGTCTGATAAATTTCGGTGGCAACAAGATCCTTCTTCGGCATGAGCATCCTCGGTGATCTTTTCGGTGATCTGATAATTCTCGGTGGAACCTAGATCCTTTTTCGGCATGAATGCCCCAAGTGATTTGTTTCGATGACTCATCTCTCGGTGGATCTCCTCGGTGCGCATACCTGCCGATGTCATCTCGGTATATCTTTCACCACCGATAATCTCTTCATTTCCTCATCGATGTCCACCGAAATTCAATCCTATCCACACGTCACACCTATACCCCTATGTGTGTCAGACCTGTTCACCTCCCCATTTTTGTGAAACGGCTTCTTGACCACAACTTCCAATGTGGTCATGATTGCCTTTTCTTATTTTACCTTATTTTATTTTCTTTTAAACCGTTCCCCCTTCTTTTCGAAAACCCTATATATACTCTTCCACTTCTTCCTTTTTCCTTCCGCTTCCTTCTCTCTTCTCCATTTTCTCCCTAAACTGAAACATGTTTCCTCTTCGAGCTCGATCATCTATGGTGTCCTCAAAGAACATCTCCCCTACGTGTTTTGCTGATCTCAAGTTCAACCCATGCAATCACGTTGCCAGGTTTGAACCCGACCCCTCTCACCCAGAGTTTAACCATGTAATCAAGTTCTTCACTCGCTCTCCCCTTCTTCATGCCTTCTCCTGTAATCCCAAAATGAGCAAAATGCTCATTGGGAAATTCTGGCTTACCTGTGTGTATGACTCTTCCAATGATGCGATCCACGCATCCATCCTTTCTGAAGACGAGGGTGATCATGACCTCACCTTTGGGGTCGATGATGTTCGCACTGCACTTAAAATCGATGCTTTCAATCCCTATGACGAGTGGCATTCCGATACCGTTCTCGAAGATGTCCTTAGTACAACAGGTTACGTGGTCGATGACAACTCCAAAAGCTCCAAAGGTCCTGGAACTCTTCTTCGGAGTCACATGGGTGGTGTATGGAACTTCTTCTTTGCCCATGTGATCCACTGCCTCTCCCGAAAGACAAGCGGCCACGATCAATCCCCTTCTTACATCACCAAACTTGCCCATGCCTTAATTTTTCAACGCCGAGTTGATTTCGCTCAGTACTTCTTCACCGAATTGGTGGAAGTGATCTCACATCCAAAGAAGTGTCACGTTGCCTACCCCCGATTCATCTCAATGATCATCACTCACAAACTTGGAAAAGCTCTGGACAAAGACCGCAAGTCCCACACTCCCCGATTCACTTATGACTGGTCTCCACCGATCGTCGGCAGCAAAACTCTCAACGTCGGCGTTCTCAACACCGATCGTCCTTTACGCCGAGGTATGCTCACCCTAGCCATCTCTCCAGAACTTCAATGGGGTGATTCTGAAATTCCAGGGTTTCAACACCCCGATATCCCCGAAGTCCTTCCTGTTGTTGTGACCTCTTCCCCACGTTCCAGAGTAAAGTCGGTCGGCGCGAAGAGGAAATCGGCCACCGACACCTCCGCCGCTGCTTCCAGGACCATGACACCGATTAACCCATTGGTGGCTCCCCCGGTCCAAAAACCTTCTAAGCGGAGGCACTCTTCGTCCCCCCCAAAAATACGTTTAAAACGATCTCGGGGCCCTGTCCGTGTGTCATCCCCCTCCGAATCTTTTCTGTTCACCACCGACCATTTGGTTATCCCCAAGGCATCCCTAACCGTACCTCTTCCAACTCATTCTCTAAGTGAACATGCCGCCTCCCCTACCGAATCTCTAGACTCTCCCTCCGAAAGTCTGGATCTTGCACTGCACGCCCTTTCACCCGATCATTTCTTGATCGATGATGATGCACAACTCGATCAGGGTTCCCCCCCATTAGATCCCCCCCCCCATGACTTCTTTGCAGGTCTCTTTGACGACACTGGTTCTCCCCGAACCACCCCGTCTGACGGAGCGATCCTCATTGAGTCCGCTTCCCCCTCACCGAAGAATTCTCCTGTGAACCAAACTTCTCCCCGAAGTTCCCCCCGGGTTCACTCTCCCCGAAGATCGCCTACACCACGCCGATCACCCTCCCCGGTTCAGGAATCTCCCCGACGATCTTCCACTCCGCCACCGAGACCGCTATTCCCCGATGAAATGTTATATCCCAGCAACATTCCCATTTCGGCGGAGGATCCCCTTCGCATTCGCTACATCGTTCCTGGGGATATCGGGGGTCCACCAACTGTTCTAGCACCCTCTCTCATTGAAGACTTACAAGAAACTGCTCGACAGTGTCGGCTTGTCGGCACCCAATTTAAATCCTTCAAAAAGGCCACTCTTGCAATGATCGCTATGACGAGCTCCCGCATGTCCACCATCGAGTCCCGGCTGCCACAGATTATTTCAGATGCTATTACAGATGCTATACGGCCCCTCACCACCGACATCTCCTCTTTGGGTACCAAGGTGGAATCTTTGTCCCGATCTCATGGGGATCTTGCCTTTTCCTTCGGTGCTTTCAAGGCAGCCTCCACTGTCAAGGATTCTGAACTTCAGAGATTGCTTCGAGAAGCTAAGTCTCATCAAGACTTCAGCCAGGCCACTGCCGACTCACTTCGTGATATTGATACCAAACTTCAGGATTTTGGTCAACTGGAGATGGACCTCGGTGACTTCACCATGGTTTCTGATGAGGTACCGAATCGTCTTTCCTTTCTTCATGAGAAATTTGACTACATTTTCCGACAGATGGGATTGAAGATTCTGGCTGGTGCTGAGGGGGAGAAAAAGACAACCCATCCCAAGTTGCCATCCCTTAAAAAATCGGTCATCCCCAAGCCTCCATCTTCCCCCGATGACATCCCTGTAACCACCGAAACCCATGCTGAAACCGCCGACATTGAGGGGGAGCAACTCTCTAAAGAAAAAGAGTTGAAAGACAAAGCAACTACTGAGGGGGAGAAGTCTTCTGCGGCCGAAACTGACAAGGGAAAGAAAAGTCTTACTGCCGAACAATTGGCCGAACAAGAAAGAATAGAGAAAGAAAAGATGAAGTATGGGATTCGTCCCACCAATGCAGACAAACTCAAGCTTAAACCTCCTTCATCGCATCCGCAGGAACTTAATCTTGGTCTGACTCCTCAAGAAATTGAGGAAGCCAGATTAGCCCAAAAAGCCCTTGATGATTCCAAGGCACTCTCTCTAAAAGTTGCAGAGGAAGAAGCCAAGAAAGCCAAGTCCACCGATGCCGTGTCGGCACAGCAATCGGTGCTGAGTGAATTTGAACAAGAGAGAAATGAAGAAGTTAGATGGTACAAGATGAAGATGCACCACCGATCAGACAGAACCCCGATCTCAGGTGTCAAGATCGCAACCTCCAGATCCAATCCAAAAGACATCAGGCTTATCATTGATCGGGAAGATGGCTCCTTAAAAAGTGTGAGAGACTACCAACTCAGAACCTTCGGTCTCCCCGAATGGTACGAAATCTCTCGACACTTGGCCAAAAATCCAAACCCAAAGAAGTCCATCTTTGTCAAATATATTGATGATCTAATGGCAAAGATGAAGGAGATCAAAAAGAAGTATAGCATCGTACTTACCACCGATGAAAGATCGAAACTGCAATCCTTGAAGGAAGAAGTGCGTCTTCCTAAAGTTCAGAACCCCCCCCCCCCCCGAAACTGTCTTCAAGGATATGGCAAAGGAAGGAAAGATACCGAATGTAAGTAACTTAAGTCTTTCCCTTCCCACTTCGGCATCATATCCCACGACAACTCTGGGCCTATCACCGATTCCTGGACTTTACTTCAACGATGGTTTTGGCAAACGAGCCTTCTTCAGATTCTCTCAAATTCCTGTTGCTGACACCTTGTTTCTTGAAGGCCTCCACAACTTGTTCCCTCACATCCCCGAAGCTCAACCCTACTACCGAATCTTAATGGACGAGATCAAACGCCGACAATCGTCAAAGAAGTAGGTCTTTTCTTTTTACCTTTCGGTAGTTTTGATAATCTTTTGCTTACCGATGTATGAGAATGACTTATCCAATTCAAAGTGCTTCTCTTGTTTATATTTTGCTGTACATACCTTTTATTTCCTTACTTTATACATACTGTATAGATATACTCAAAGAAACATAGATAAAAAAAAAAGGTCTATGTGAAAAGAACCCAAAAGAGTAAAAAGGGTCAAAATACACTTACTTTCATTTGCTCTTTAATATTCTAAGGATAGAGATCAAATTCAAATAGGGGGAGATTGTTGGGTCTTCACAGATTTGAAATTGACTCAATTAAATCCTCTTATGTACTTAGAATATTTTTGGATTCTTTTGTGTAACTTGTACTCTCATATCAATTGTTCGGTGAAGTCGAAGATCAACGAAACCAAGTGCGAAGACTATCTCATTGCGGAAGTGAGAAAATCTACAACAACTTTCTACAAGTTACACCACCACCGATATGCTTGTGCTATCGATGGACAAGCGTCACCGAATTGAAGAAATTCGGTGAGAAGCTCAAGAAGACTTCCATCGACATGTGTTCAGAAATAGGTGGGAGTTCAAGAAGACTTCCACCGATATGTGTTCAGAAATCGGTGGGAGTTCAAGAAGACTGCACTGAAATATTATACACTTCGGTGAAACTCTCTCTTTTCTAAAGAAGTGAGATTTCGAATTGGTGCAGTTTCCAATACAGGAGGTCGGTAGCCCTATTCTCTAAAGACAAAAGAGAAGATCTTTTATTATGAGACAATATCCTATTGTCAGATAAAAGTGGCAGTTTGTCATCTTATCTATTCTCAGATAAGGTCTTTTTCTGGTACGACTGTCCTCCTGGTTCTATGGATAAGTTAAAAAGGAGATATCAGCTTTTCAGAAGTCAACCTCTACAATGAATGGAAGAGTGACAAGTGTTCCAAGCATTAAATGATGCATGGACTATAAATAGAGGTGAAGACTCTCCATGCAAACCACTGCTTCTGAAGATTACTAAGTGCAAGCTCCTTTCTTACTGAAATTGCATCTTGTGTCTAAGTGTCCAATTTGTTCTAAGTGTTTTTCAGTTTACTTTGTGTTAGATTGTTAGAATAGTTTAACTGTTCTTTTCTGCAACAATCTTTTGTTTTCTATGTGTAATTCGTATTGAAATATTTTCAATAATAGAATTAGAACTTGTGAAAAATCTGAGTATTGTATTCAACCCCCCCACCCTTCTACAATACTTGTTGAGCCATTTTGGGACCAACAGTTACCCTTTGAACCTTCCCTTGTGAAACATACTTAGTCTCCTAGTTGTCAGTAGACTCGATGTCTTTGAAATGAACTACCATTTATGTAGACGACAATACATTTCACACAAGACTCTTCCTAACAAGGTCATATCCTCATAGTCGTGTTCGTTATGGTCATGAACACTAGCCTGGTTCAGCGAGAGCAGTTAGGAATTGTGCCCCCACAATTCCCTTCAAAGCGACCCCACTTGTCTCTCACATAGGTGATTTTCATTAATCATTAAAAGCTATAAGCTTAGCCTCACTATCACTGATTAGGAGGTTTTATTCCCCCACAGTGACCTCCATCATTCATACAACTAGGTTGTCCTTTTGAACCCAGATCTTGGGATCTCCAGTCTTCTCGGTAAGGTTTCCTTTGCATGAATTATTCATTCAAGGGCTTTAGTCCCATTCCTCTTGACGACTTATGGACTAAATCTCTACTTAGGCATTTCGTAAGCGGATCCGCAATGTTATCCTTTGACTTCACATAGTCAATCGTGATAACTCCAGTAGAGAGTAATTGTCGTATCGTATTATGTCTACATCTAATGTGTCTAGACTTCCCATTATACATTGTACTTTGAGCTCTACCAATTTCCGATCGGTTATCACAATGTATACCAAATGACCGTTACCGGCTTAGGCCATCCGGGAATATCTTCCACAAACTAACGTAGCTATTTGAATAAAACATATTTATCCAAGGCGATAAATTTAGATTCCATCGTGGATCTATATTAAGTTGATTTTCAACTTTAATTTTAAACAAGACAAACTTGTGTAATTTAATCTAGACCTTCCTTTTGTCTTTCATTTTTAAACAAGACCAACTTGTATAAAATAATCTAGACCTTTATTTTTGTACACATTAAGTTGATTTTCAACTTTAATTTTAAACAAGACACACTTGTATATTTCTTCATATTTATTTTAAAATAAATATATGTAGCAATATTTCATGCTATCATCGATGAACGTGATAAATATTTGTTCCCACCTCTAATAGGAACCAATTTTAAATCACACACGTTAGTATGAGTTAAATCACGGTTCGGTTATCTTTTCAACCGATTGGAAATATGATCTAAATAAGTTTTGGTTTTACACATGTGGGCCACTTGTGATTTGAGTCAATATCAAAACTTTTTGGTATGCAAATTAAATTAAATGTCGAATCGAATTAAACATATATATATATATATGTTCTAAACGGCCATGCCAAACAATTGAAAAAACTCAAGTATATAAACAAAATTAGAACTTGCGTTTATTCATATTCTTAGTAACCATTACATTTAAATTGCCATAACATTTAACTTAAACATGCCATTCAAGGCATATCCTTTCCCCACATACATACCACTTTTGGACAAAACAAACTTGTCCGACTCAAACACTAGTTTAAACCCAAACTTATTTAACAACCAACCCGCAACGAGGTTCTTTCTAAGCTCCGGTACATATAAAACATCTTTGAGCTTGAGATCTTTTCCGGAAGTCATTTTCAACATCACTTCTCCAATACCCTTCACATCGGCGGTAGCGGCATTCCCCATGAAGAGATTTTCACCATCATCAACATCTTTGAAGGTGTCGAAGTTACTCTTGTCATAACACACATGACGTGTAGCTCCGGTATCAACCCACCATTCCTTAGAGTTTGCATCAACCACATTTACCTCCGAGACCATGGTCGTGAGATTCATGGTTGTAAAGTCCGTGATCATCGCCACCAAGTCATCGTTCACCATGTTAGCTTGACGCGAATTGTCATTCTTAGGCAATTTGCATTCAGCCGCTTTGTGACCCGGTTGGCCACAATTGTAGCACTTGAACTTTTTCTTGAAAGTTCATTTTTGAGGACCAAGACTCTTTGCTTTCCCTTTTCCTTTGTTTTTGGAAGATTGAGCAACTTTCACCACATTAGCCTTTGAAGAACCGGCATCATAACCTCCTTTCAAAGCCATTCGATTGTCTTCTTCAATACGAAGACGCACCACAAGCTCCTCCACAGACATTTCCTTTCGCTTATGCTTAAGGTAATTCTTGAAGTCTATCCAACAAGGAGGTAGCTTTTCGATCATCGCTGCAAATTGGAAAGTTTCACTAAGAATCATACCTTCGGAAAGTATATCATGCAATATCACTTGAAGATCTTGAACTTGACTCATTACAGTTTTTGAGTCAATCATCTTGAAATCCAAGAATCGAGCAACAACATGTTTCTTGGTTCCCGCATCTTCGGTCTTATACTTTCGATCCAAAGACTCCCAAAGTTCCTTAGCTGTGGTTACTTTACAGTACACATTGTAAAGTGGATCGGCTAGCCCATTCAACACATAGTTGCGGCAAAACAATTCTGAGTGCTTCCAAGCTTCAACCGCGCTCACATATTGAGTATCGGCCTCTCCTTCACCAATTTGAGGAGCAACTTCAGTAAGGAACCGAGCCAGATTCAACGTGGTCAGGTAGAAGAACACCTTTTGCTGCCACCTTTTGAAATTCAGGCCAAAAAAAAATTCCGGTCTCTCAGCGTGATTTGCCATGGTGTTTGGCACCGGTGTGGTAGTAGTTGTGTTATTAGCCACCGGTATGGTAACAGTTGGGTTTACTACAGTCTCCACCATACTGAAAACAAATTTCAAGAGAACAGTCAGTCCCACACTATGAGTTTGTTTACTCAAAACGAATTAAAGCACACTTAATTTATAAACTATTTATACACGACTGATAATCGAAAACAAGCTCGATTAATAAACAGTCTTTACAAAACGAATTATATCGAAACAAACTCAATTAATAAACAGTTTTCACACAACGAATTATATCGAAATAAAACTCGATTAATAAGCTGTTTTCACACAACGAATTATATCGAAACAAAACTCGATTAATAAACTAATTTCACAAACGAATTATATCGAAACAAACTCGAATAATTTCGTTAATAATTCTGATTAAGACACGACGGAAAATCGAGACAAACCCGATTAACTTCGTTTACGAATTCTGTTTAATCATACACTGGATTAAAATTAACCACGAAATTAAAAGAAATAAGATGAAGCAGAAAGAACGGAAAGGAAACGAATTCCTATAAACGAGAACCGCTGAGGCTCGTGTTGGACACGATTCCCTTAAACAGATTTTCCGTCTGTTCCCAGGGTACAACAGCGTAAGTAGTTTTTGGAACTGCCGGAGATGACAACTTGCCTGAAAAGTTCGCCGGGAAAAACCGTATGCTACTGTTCGAGTTCTGTTTGGTGTGTTTTGGATGAACCTGAGACCACTTATTTATATGGGAATTTGAAACCGACAAGCATAAATTCGTAATTAATAAATTGATTATGAAACCGAAAATTAATTTGGAATTTGATTCATGATTCGGATGAGCTTATAGCATCTCCAATGCAAAAGTTCTTACAAGCAAAAAGTGCAATGACTTGTAAGAATTATCATTGATCTTTGGTGTGAAGTGACATATTACGGGTTTTTATTTTATTTTATTGACTTTATAATCATTAACATATATTATACATACATATAAAATATATTTAACTTATAAATATTACAACGACACCCACAAAAGGAGATTTTTATAAGAACTATCATTATAGACTTTTATATGAGTTCTTATTTTGATGAGTTGAAAATGAGGTGACAACAAAAGGTAACCTCCATTAAAGATGCTCCAATAGATTCTCCAAAATGGAGAATCAAAACTCAAAATCTTCAAAAAAAAACATTTATCTCTAACAGATTCTTTATTTTGGAGAAACAATCATTGATTATAATATTAAAATATTCATTCACCTATTAAAATATTATTTCTTTCTTCAAGTAATTTTTTTCAAAGAATGCTATTGGTGATTTCATTTAGTAATCATTTTTTGGGTTATCTTTATATTTAGAGAAAAACATTTTCTCTCTCTTATTTTCTTCATTTTAAAAATAGTTGAGTAAACTACAAATTTCGTCTCTGGTATTTACCAAAACCTTTGAAAGTGGTCCCTAAACTTCAAAAACTGCAAGTATAATCACTGATGTCCTGAAATCGCTTTGAAAGTGGTCCTTGCTCACTAACTCCGTTAAAAACCCCATTTAAGTGAAAGGTACTTTTGTCTTTTTATACTTCTTTTTTGTCTTCTTCTGTTAAAATAAAATAAAAATAAAATATCTTATATTTTAATATTTTATATGTTTATATTATATATTATATATACATATTTATACCACCACCACCGCCACCGTCACCACCTCTAGCTCTTCTTGTGACCATCACCGTCGGCCGTAAAGCCTCCAACAACTCCGCTGTAAACCCTCTCCGCCTTCGCCGTAAACCCTTCAACGCCCACCTCCAGGTAAAGAAACCCTTATCTCATCTTCAACGTCGTAAACCCTCCACTTGTGCTGCTATAGATGTGGATCGTTCCATGACATAAATGCTTCCATTTACTCAGGTTATTGAAGTATTAAATTAAGCTGCCAAATGCTTCAGTAAATTACATCAGATGTTTCTCTTACTTCCCAATCAAATAACCCACATATCATAATTGCAGAAGACCAAATTTTCAGACGAAGAGTTACTGATTGGTACGAAGAACCACACAGATTCATTATAATTGTTTCTTCCACCTAAATGATATATATCCGCCACAACCCGATACTCCAGCGGTTACCCAAAAAATTATAATTGTTTCTCATATTCTGAGGAATTTAGATGAGAAGATGAAATTAGGGGTTTGGGTGTTTGAAAAGTGGGGAAATAAATATGATTGAAAGAAGTAGATGTGATTTGGGGGATGGTGGCTCGTTTGATTGGATTTAGGATGAAGGAATTCGGATTTGGGGCCAAGTCCACGAGGGAGGAAGCAAGCAGGATATGAGGAATGAAAGCAAACCAAGTGAACTACAAAAATCGTAACGGAAATAATGGTATTTAACGGAATTTCAAGAGCGTCTCCAATAGCTTTTTCATTTCATCGCCGGAGATGGTGATCGGAGTAGGCCGGAGTTGCAGGTGGTCGCCGGAGGAGGGTGTTGTTCGACGGAGAGGATTGCCGCAATGGATATATATGTATATGTGTATATATATAATATAAATAATTAAATATATAGAATATAAAAATATAAAATATTTTATTTAACTGAGTTTTTTAACAGAGTTGATGAGCAAGGACCACTTTCAAAGCGATTTTCAAAGACCAGTGACTATACTTACAGTTTTTGAAGTTTATGGACCACTTTCAAAGATTTTGGTAAACACCATGAACGAAATTTGTAGTTTACTCAAAATAGTTTTAAAGAAACTTAAAACAAAAACAAAAATCAATCCAAAATCTTCATATTCTCTATTTTCTTCAAAATAAAAAAACTAATCTTTATTCCTCCAATTTTCTATTAACTTTGAAATTTGATTCCCCCAAACTTTCCAACACCACTCCCAAGGCTCCTAACCTCATTTCTTTATTCATTTCCATACAAAATTAACATTAAAACCCACCACCAACAACTTAAGTCTAATCATTTTAGTTACTCGAGGAACTTGGATTCCTACAAGATTAAACACATAACACATTTCTGTCGAAACCAACCAGATTTCGTCTCCCATTTTGAGCTTTTCTTCAAGAAATCTTTCTGTGTACTTCCCTGTTGCAGTAAAAGATCCAAAAGACTTTGTCTTTTTGGGCAAATTTTTGTGGGTTTTCTTGGAAATCATCATCAAGATTCAGGGGTAACAATATGAAGTTTGCAACTTTTTGGGTGATGTTATTTAGGGTTTCAGTATCAATGGTGGGTGCTTCTGATAGCCTTCTTTCTCCTAAAGGTGTCAACTATGAAGGCAAGTCTTTTTGGCTGCAAATGAAGAAAAAAGGGTTTAAATGTATATAATTAAAAACCCATTTTCTGATTTGGGTTTTGGTTAATTTTAAGAATTTATTTGATGCTTTATGAAATTATTGAAATTATGAAATGTTTTATACTTTTATTTGACAGTGGCTGCATTGATGTCTATGAAGAATAAAATGATTGATGAGTACCATGTGCTTGATGGATGGGACATCAATTCTGTTGATCCTTGTACATGGAACATGGTTGCTTGTTCTTCTGAGGGTTTTGTAATTTCTCTGTTAGTATTTTAATTTTTGCCCCCTTTTTTTTCAATTTTTGAATTTTTTTTCAATCTAAATCAACCCTTTTTCCCAAATTTGTAGTCAACTTCAGAAAAACTGGTATAAAAGATTCAATTGCTTGTTTTCCAAATTCAAGATTTGATTTAACATTGTCAAAGTGAAAAGTTTCCATTTATAGTATGCGTGTTAATTTTTTGTTGGTATATAGATTTCTCCCCCTTTTTTGATTTTTGAATCTTTATTTCAATCTAAACCACCCCTTTTCTAGATTTATAGTCAACTTTAGACATTGGTATCAAAGATTTAATTGCTTGTTTTCCAAATTCATAATTTGATTTCATTTACATTGTTAAAACGAAAAGTTTCCATTTATAGTATGTGTGTTAATTTCTCTGTTGTAGTATTTGGATTTCTCCCTTTTTTTTGAATCTTTATTTCAACCTAAAGCACCCTTTTTTTCCAAATGTGTAGTCAACATTAAACATTGGTATCAATTATTCAATTGCTTGGTTTCCAAATTCAAGATTTGATTTGATTTACATTGTTAAAACAATAGGTTTCTGTTTATAGTATGTGTGTTGGTACATTATTATCCATAATACTGATTGAATCATATTGATTTTGAAGTTGAAATGTAGTCATTTGAATCCTATATGTTTTAAATTTGACTCCAAATTTGGGATGGAAGGAAATCATATTTGTGTTGTTGAGTAGTCTAACTTTGTTGCTTCTTTTATGTTTTCTGCTAATGCTTTTTAGTGAAATGGCTAGCACCGGATTAGCAGGCATGCTATCCCCAAGTATTGGTAACTTAGGACATCTTCGCACATTGTGAGTTTATTGAACTCTTTCTTGTTCTCTCTATATATAGGGGCAGGTTCGTTAGAAACCTAAAAATTTGATTAGGGACCACCTATGGTGTGACATGTGGCATATTTATTAGGAATATGGACGTGTTATTCATCTTGAGGAGGGAGACACATGGCGCGTTGTAGGCGGTTCCTGGGTTTCTAACGGAATTCCCTTTCCCTCTCCCTCTCTCTCTCTCTCTCTCTCTCTATATATATATATATATATACATAGTTACATACAGACAGAGGGAGGTTCAGGGGAAAACCTCAAAAAAATGGAAAACTGAGGAATGCCCTGGTAGCCCTTCATCCGGACGGTATGCACTTGTGCATACAAGTAAATTAAGTTGTTTTTTGGTTTTTATGCACATGTGCATTATGCACGTGTGCATGTTGCAAATTACTTGTATGCGCAAGTGTATACCATCGGATGAAGGGCTACCAGGGTGTTCCTTAGTTTTCCGTTTTTTGAGGTTTTCCCACCCTATACATACATACAATATATATAGGGGGCTTCATTTAAGAGCCTGCAAAATTGTGATAACCTTGAGAAGCGGTGCATCATGTGCTATTTCACACGATTTTTTTCCATCTACGGCTTGGATTTAGTGTATTTTGTTTCACAATGTGAACTTTTTTTATGTGTTTGTGAAACAAAAATTACAACTAAATAGTTTCACATTGTGAAACTAATATATGTTAGTCAATATATTAAATTCTAGGCTTAGATGGAAAAGAATCATAATAGTTCTCACAATTCTCAAATGATTAAGCCCCTATATATGGATATATGGATATATATATTGTTCGATTTTCACAGGTCTTATGTGGTGCCCAGGATCTCGATTCATACAACAATCTTCATTCATATAATAGGATAGAAAAGAACAAACAAATAAGAAGTGGGTGAAACCCTTTTATAAATCTGATATAATATTTTCTGGATTCCACACTAACAAGTGTTTACAAATGCCCTATATATATTACATGAAGCGACACCTTCATAGGGTTGTGTTGGTTGGTTCTAACCAACACATCTGTTAAACACAACCTATTTAACCGACACATCCTTTAGACTTTTGCCTAATTACACTTTTAACATAAACTATTCTAATTTACAGTTTTGACACTAACCTTTAACTAACATACTAACTTGTTATATTATTAGGTTTCCAACACACCCCCCTAATGATATAACATGTTAGTTCTTCATCTTGAGTCTTCTTGTTCGTGTCTTGTTCTTCACTGGTTCTTTTCGGTTGGTAGATCCAATCTACACATGGTGCCTACTAATCGTCTCTTTCAGTTTGATACCACTGTTGTTTTCTGCCTTCTTCATCTCGATCATAGGGGCTGTTTGCGACAGCCTTCTGTCGAGAAAAACTGCTGTCAAAACTGTGCTGCATGTTGTCTTCACCGGTTCGGTGTGGCAATCGATGGTGGTTCCGGTTCTTGCTTCTTTTCCAGCGACGGCGGCGGTGGTGGTGTCTCTCTTCTTCTCTTTGCTTGTGCAATTTCTCAACTTCTCCAGGTTCTCTAACTTTCTCTGCATTTGTTTCTCAAATGCTATCTCTCTATTTCTCATTTTCTTCTCAAACTCTTGTCTCTCTTCTTCTCCGGAAACTATACAGCGGCGGTTTCTCCTTCGCACAACCGGTATGTTTATTTCTCCCCGTTTTACTTTCTCTGGTTCGATTTTCACTTAATCGAATCGTGTCTCTCTCTCTCTATTCGATTTTTCTGAATCGAACTAGGGTTTCTCTAACCCTTTCTGAAGAACGATCTAATCCCGATCGGTTCTTCTCTTAATCGATTTTTTCTTATTGATCTAATCCCGATCAATTTCTTCTCTCTCTCTCTTCTCTGAATCTTCAATCAACGCCTTGGTGTTCTTCTGTTGAATTTTCGAACTAGGGTTTCTCTAACCCTTTCTGAAGAACGATCTAATCCTTGGTGTTGATGGCTTTTCGCACTTCACAGCCTTGTCCCCATTTTTCTCTAGTTTCCCAACAGCCTCGTGTGGGTCTTTGCTTTTGGTACGCACCTTGCCTTCATCAACCCTCTTGGTTGATACTACTTTCATGGTTCTTCAATGAACCGGGGTCTCAAGGTTCTCTATTCTACTTCCTTTTTTTTGACTTCACATGAACACACTTTGTGTTCTTCTTCCTTTGTACAAACCGAACGGCCGTTGATTCTTTCTTTCTTTCTATGACTTCTTCGTCTCCATGTCTCTTCTTTTCTCTGTGGTTAACCGCCGGTTATTGGTGGTGTAACCGTTTTTCTATTCTCTCCTCCATGGTTTAATCTTGAATGATAATTGTAACATGATTTGATTTGTTGTTTGATTCCTTGGCTCTGATACCATGTTCGATTTTCACAGGTCTTATGTGGTGCCCAGGATCTCGATTCATACAACAATCTTCATTCATATAATAGGATAGAAAAGAACAAACAAATAAGAAGTGGGTGAAACCCTTTTATAAATCTGATATAATATTTTCTGGATTCCACACTAACAAGTGTTTACAAATGCCCTATATATATTACATGAAGCGACACCTTCATAGGGTTGTGTTGGTTGGTTCTAACCAACACATCTGTTAAACACAACCTATTTAACCGACACATCCTTTAGACTTTTGCCTAATTACACTTTTAACATAAACTATTCTAATTTACAGTTTTGACACTAACCTTTAACTAACATACTAACTTGTTATATTATTAGGTTTCCAACATATATTAGGATATATATATATGTCTGCAATTGGGTTCTTTTTAGATCATTTTCATCTCATATTTTTGGCTGAAATTCTTATAGGTTACTACAAAACAATGCATTATCGGGCCCAATCCCAGCCGAAATCGGAAAACTTACAGGACTTGAAACTCTCGATTTATCAAGTAATCAGTTTGTAGGCGAAATCCCGAGCTCTTTGGGCTTCTTGACTCATCTAAGTTATCTGTAAGTTAATATCCAAAATTCCCTTCGTTAATTTCCCACCTTTTTCCCGCTGCCAAAAAAACATTTTCTTTGACACATTTTTTTTCAGGAGGCTTAATAAAAACAGGTTGTCGGGTGATATTCCCGGACCTGTGGCCAACCTCACAGGTCTTTCATTCTTGTATGTTGTTATTTCCGTTTGTTTATGCTTTTTCTTGTACCAACGAAGGATCGTGTGAGAAGTTGAGGTTAACGTGAGAAGCATGAGAAGTGGATCTGAACCGTTGATCACTTTTAATCAAATGCCCTCCCATGAATTGCGGCTTAAAAGGGAATTGATCTGGTGCATCTCGGTGCATCTCATCCTATGTGCATCCATTTCTCATCCAACGGTTGATAACCACTTCTCACGCTTCTCAGGTTAACCTTAACTTCTTGTATCCGCTTCTATTTGTACGTTTTTTATGGTTCAATGTTGTGGATATTTTAGGGATGTGTCGTTCAATAATCTTAGCGGCGCCTCTCCAAAAATACGAGCTAAAGATTATCGGTAAGATTTAATATTCGAGATTTATGTTGCTTTTTAAGAATTTTTGTGTAACGTTGTTGACACGAACATTAATTAAGAACAACTGGTAATGCAGGATTACAGGGAACAACTATCTTTGCACTTCACCATCGTCGTTAAATTGCGTCAACGCCCCGAAAGTAGCAAACGGTAACGTTTTCCGTTGAGCATTCACTCGAAGTTTGTATGATTTGCGCATTTGGGTCGTGTTTTTGCATCTATAAGCTAGCTTATTTTTTGAGCTTATTGAAAAAGTCCGGTTTTGTTGCCATAAGATAGCTTTTTGAAAAGCTACTTCAAGTAGTGTTTCAATAAGCTCCATTCCAATTATGCCCCTCATATGTTTTACAATTAGTTTTTCAACATGCCCTTTTAGGTCATTCTACATTGTGATCTAGCCGGTCAGCTAGTTTTTATTGAACATCACTAGTTTATCGGCTAACAAGCAGTTTTTTAGCTAAAACCCCCGTTTTTTAGCTGAAAACCCAGCTTTATAGCTAAAAACGAGCTTTATAGCTAAAACCCATCTTTTTAGCTAAAAAACAGCTTTTAGTGTAAAATGACCTAAAAGGACATGTTGACATGTTTTTTTTTTTCAGTAAGTATTTGTGTCTACGATAATATGAATAATTTTTGCGTTTCACTTGCGTAGAAACTAATTTAAACAAGCAAGCTGACAACCACCACCGTTGGATCGTGTCGGTTATGGTCGGAGTTAGTTGCACGTTCGTCGTTTCTATTATGCTTCTTGTTTGTGGGGTCCACTGGTATCGATCTCGCCTTATATATTCGTCATATGGTATACTTTCTATGAACAAATCATCTTTATTTAATACTTTAATCTAACCATTTGTGTATGCCATGTTCGTGAAAGACTTAACGATTTATAACATTTGCAGTGCAACAAGATTATGAGTTCAATGTCGGTCATTTAAAGCGGTTTACGTTTCGCGAATTGCAAGTTGCGACGGGGAATTTTAGTTCCAAGAATATTTTAGGACAAGGCGGATTTGGAGTCGTTTACAAAGGGTGTCTTGTAAATAGGACTTTGGTGGCGGTTAAACGACTAAAAGATCCTAATTTCTCCGGGGAGGTGCAATTTCAAACGGAACTCGAGATGATAAGCCTCGCATTGCATCGGAATCTTTTACGTCTTTACGGGTTTTGTTTGACTACTGACGAAAGATTACTTGTTTACCCTTATATGCCTAATGGAAGCGTTGCGGATCGGTTAAGAGGTAATTAAGCTAATCCATGTGTTACTTAATACTAAGTGTTGACTTTCTATTTTTGGATGTCAAACCTAAGAGCATCTCATAGCTATGCTATATTTTTTTTTCTTTCTAAAATAGAGTATTAAAAGTCAAAATCTCTAAAAAAATCACTTTCAACTCCAACAGTTATTCTATTATAGAGATTGTAACATTGATTAAATCATTAAAATAATCAATACATTAATAAAATATTATTTATCTCTTTCTCTCCTAAGCATTTTACTTTAATGTCTCTTATTGGTGGAAAGATTAAAATATTATTTCTCTTTCCTCTTTTCTCAATTTTTAGCATACAAGAAATTTCTTCAAATTTGGAGATTTTATATTCTCTCTTCTATTTTTTCTATTTTAGCATACAAGATAGCTATGGAGCAAAAAAATGCATTCAAAGCTAACATGATTATCGTATTTACGTTCGTAGAACGTTTTAAGAGGAATTATAGTACTTCGTATATAGCTTGATCTCGTTACCGTTTTCTAACGAAGAAAAAAAGTTGGCTTATTTGACCCTCGAAAGTCGACCATCAAGCTAACTTATTTTTTTGAGCTTATTGAAAAAGCCCCGTTTGATGAGCCAACTAGTTTGTTTGGTTTGATTTTTTTTTATAAATTTTCTTGAAACTTTTATGGACTTTTGTCGACAGATGGTGGTCGTGAAACGTTGCTTTTGGATTGGAGTAGACGAATGCATATCGCACTTGGGGCCGCACGGGGACTTTTGTATTTGCATGAGCAATGTAACCCGAAGATAATCCATAGAGACGTTAAAGCTGCGAATATTTTGTTGGATGAGAATTTTGAAGCGGTGGTTGGTGATTTTGGTCTTGCTAAGTTATTAGACCCGCGGGATTCGCATGTGACAACAGCCGTTAGAGGTACCGTGGGCCACATTGCGCCGGAATATCTCTCAACTGGACAATCTTCGGAGAAAACTGATGTTTTTGGATTCGGCATACTTCTTTTGGAACTTATAACAGGGCAAAAGGCATTAGATGCTGGCAATGGTCAAATTCAAAAGGGAATGATCCTTGATTTGGTAAGTAATTATGTCTCTCTCTAAACGCACATACTCATATTGACAAAAGGCATTAGATGTGTTGTATCACATGTGATTACGTGTTTGTATCATCTCGCCTTCTTGCAAATTGACAGCCTTCTCGTTTGAACCTGGCCCTAGAGGCGGGTTCATTTAGGACCTTAAGTATCTTGAGAACTCAAGAACCACCTATTTTGTGTTGTATTCATGATGTATAACATGATAAATATTCATGATTAATGTTGTGGTTCCCGGGCTCTCTCAGGATTCCTACATATATATATATATATATAGAGAGAGAGAGAGAGAGAGAGAGAGAGGGAGGGAGGGAGGTTTAGGGGTAACAAGTAAATTGAGTTGTTCTTTTTGGTTTTTATGCACGTGTGCATGTTACAAATTATTTGTATGCACATGTGCATACCGTCTAGATGAAGTTCCTCAGTTTTCATTTTTTGCGGTTTTCCCCTGACCATATATATATAGAGTGTGTGTGTGTGTGTGTGTGTGTGAGAGAGAGAGAGAGAGGGAGAGAGAGAGAGAGAAGGAGGATTAAGCAAGAAGGCGGTTAACTTGCGAGAATGGCCAAATCACGTGATTCTAGAGTAAAATCACATGTGATACAACACGTCCAGAAGGAGGTCAAAGTGACCAAGGTCGTGTGAAAACTCGCACATGCACGTGGTGTGTTTATATCACATGCAATTTTACTCTAGAATCAAATCAGAATTGGCCCTTCTCGCACTTCTTGCAGTATTACCCCTTTTGTCAAAATTTTGAGCAAATATGACCTCTTTGCCTATTAAAGTAATAGCCCTTAGACCATGAGTACCGCCAACCCACAAACCCACTGAACCCTGATGCCACCTCAGCGCCACATCAGCTTTTCTCTTTCCTACCCTCCTTACCCTAAAGTGGAGTACCGCCAACCCGCCAACCCACCGAACCCGCTACCCACAAATCATGAACCCACTCCTACCCACAAAACCATGAACCCGCTACCCACAATTCTAGTTCCCGAACCCACTCCTACCCGCTACCCCCAACCCGATGTGAACCCGCCCTTCGAGTACTGCCAACCCGCCCTACCCGCGTGAACCCGGCCGTGGTACCCGATGGCGGTACGCACGGCCTTATAAAGTATTCACTATATTTGACTGAAAGTCAAACATTCTCGTTAAACCATGTAGTTGGTCACGGTCAATGCTTTGACTCGGATCATTTTATATATACAGGTTAAAACCTTATACGAAGAAAAGCGACTACAAGTATTGATAGATCGGGATTTAAAAGGTTGTTATGACCAAGAAGAGCTTGAAAAGGCCG
This sequence comes from Saussurea involucrata, assembly GCA_033807775.1. NCBI lineage: Eukaryota > Viridiplantae > Streptophyta > Magnoliopsida > Asterales > Asteraceae > Saussurea > Saussurea involucrata. The sequence goes on along the minus strand of CM066312.1, from coordinate 94,682,242 downwards.
TGGAACTCGCTCTTCTTTGCACTCGAGCACACCCGACTTCTAGACCGAAGATGTCGGAAGTCATGAAGGTTCTAGAAGGCATCACGGGCCAACCATGCAATTTGGAGGACCCACAAACGGGCCCCACCCAACAATGTGACGGAAGTACGTTCAGTTTCTCGAGGAATTACGGTGATGCTCCTGAAGGGAATTCGTTCATACTCGAAGCAATGGAGCTATCGGGACCTAGGTAGCGGATCGTTATTGTGAATTGTTGAAGTAATTTGTGGTGTAACTGTGAATATTAAAAGTTTTGGGTTTGTTTGGAAAGTTTTACTATCTTGGATATGTATAGAGATGCAGCCATAGTTTTGTAGTCAGCAATGGCATGGCTTAGATATTCAGTACCTATGATGCACGTGCGTTGCACGTGGGCATGAAATATAAAAGAATTTCAAAATTAAGGATTTAAGGTTGTATTCTTTTGCTTTTTTGTAGCTTTTGTTTTCAGAAGTTTTGTAATTATTATTTATCAATTTTTTCATAATTTTTGTATTCTCGGAAGTTTCTAGTGTAAGTGGTTGCTCACCAAACACTAAGGGGCGGTTTACCAAATGCTTACTCGGGTAAGCGCTTATCAAACCTCGTTACCTTACTGGATGAATATGGTAAGGACCAAGAATCTTACCCGGTAATAGCGAGTCAAGGGTCAAGAGTCTTATCCGGTAAGTGCGGGCGACAACTCTTACCACGGTTAGTACTTACCGGGTAGATTGTTGCATACGGTTCCGTTTTGATAGACTAAAATCTTACCTAGTAAGTAAATAATAGTGTTAAATTTTATTGGTAAGCGTTTACCCCAGGTAAGTGTTTGGTAAACGGCCCCTTACCAAGTCACATTACTTTAAGGGATGAACATGACAACGACCGATAATCTTAGTCAGTAAAAGCGATGACATAGGTATCAAACCCAAATCTAAACAATTTCATTCTCAAAAATATCAAGCCACGCTAATTATAGGGGGTGTTTGGGAGTGCTTATATTTTTAACTTATGCTTATTTGCTTATGTGGTGAGAAAAAACAGTTTTTAAAAAGTGTTTGTTAAAAATTGAGGGTAAAAAGATAATTTGGATATATAAGGAATAAGGAGAAGTAAATAAGTAGGTATTGATTGACTTATCAAAAACAACTTATTTGTGGTGAGGAGAAACAAATAAGCACTTTTGATTTTTTCTATCCAAACACTCCAAACACTCCAAACTACTTATTTGCGGTGGGAAGAAGCTATAAGCAAATAAGTCAAAAGTATAAGCACTCCCAAACACCCCATATATATCCTCACAAACTTATTATAATATCATAAATTGTAATAATAAAAAAGAATTGTTTTTTTTTTTTAGATTTGAGGAGGATTATAGATTGTGGCTTCCAACTAGAAACCATTTAAGGGAAAGAAACAATTAATACTCATAAGAGTGCCAAGGTGTCCACATCTCATTTTGATACAGGTGTAACTAAAGTGGTTAGAAAATGAAGTCTGGCGGCAATGAGAACCCGTGAAGGAGAGCCCCATGGGAGAAACGTCCATTGTCAAACTAGAACATAACATAACAGAACTTTTATGTGAAACAGACTGGAACAAGGTGGAACAAACTAGAACATGTCTGTTCCACCCCACCCCATAAAACAAGGTTGAACAGACTTATGTTTTACCAATATAACTTTAAAATAAAATCGAATTCTTTTCTAAAACATCAAATAAACCTTCTATTTCATATTTTATTCATTCTTTAAATTTAGTAAGGGTAAATTGGTTAATGTTATTTGTTCTGTTCTATCCACTTCGGTCATACCAAACGTGGAACAACTGTTTTGTCCTGTCCTGTTCTGTCTTGTCTCACCTTGTCCTGTCCTATCCTGTCTGCGTACCAAACGCACCCTAAAAGAGGAACAAACAAACTTATAAATGTCTGAGTCTATATGACTCTATTTTTTGGGCTGACCGATTCAGCCATGGGGCTGACCGAATAAGCCCATGCCAAACACTCAGATATGGCTGTGCGAATCAGCCATATCCTTTATTCAGCCCATTAAGTTGCTACCGAACACCCCCTTAGAGCAATGTAAGGAATAAAAACTCCATTTTTTCTATTTTACAAAATCTATTAGACATGTTTTAGGCCTTAAAATAAAATTTTCTCTATTTTTACTCCCTCTAACATAACTTAAATTGATGACCTAAAACATCTCCAATAGATTCTTCAAAATATATAAACTGAAGTTTTTGTTCCCTGTTTTGCTTCAATAGATTATTTTTATTGTTCTTTAAAATTGAGGGAAATTAAAGAAGACTCCAAGTATAAGTTTAGAGAATCATATAAAACTTGATGTGCGGGTATAAAACTTTAATTTATTATTTATTCCTACCAATAAGGTTAAATTATTATTATTTTATATAAATTATTTTTCAATATTATATTTGGACGATAAATTTAAAGGATATTTCTATAATATCTTGAAATCCTTATGATAAAAAAAACATGTTAAATAAAATTTGACTTTTCCTTTCAATTTTTTCTTAAAATTGTAGGATTTAAGTGGATATAAAATACTTTACGAAACAGTTACTCAACAATCCGTTATGAAGCAGTGTTTTCCATAGTTTTTGACTTATTTCAAAATAAGGACGCACAATGCAATTTTGTGTAAACCATAGGGACCAATCATGTAATTTACTCTTTTTTTAAAGTGTAGGATTTAAATATAGCTAAAATATTTATATGAATATCATACTCAACAATCCGTTGTAGTCTAGTTGGTTAGGATACTCGGCTCTCACCCGAGAGACCCGGGTTCAAGTCCCGGCAACGGAATTCTCTTTTTATTTTCTAAAGAATAAAAAGTACACTTTTGGCCCTTGTGCTTGCTACCTGCTGTAAACTATAGCCCCCCTAAACTCGATTAAAAATAATTTTGTGCTGATGGTTGCAATGTTATTACTCTTTTGGTCCTTAATCCTAACGGCCATTTAGTTAAGTCCGTTAACCAAGTGGCATTTTGGTCTTTTTAACCCCTTTTTTAGTTTTTTTTAATTACGAACTTAAACAAATATATGATTATTAATTATAGAGTGAATTGCATTTTTGGTCCCTGTGGTTATCTGATTTCAAGTCCCGGCAACGGAATTCTCTTTTTATTTTCTAAAGAATAAAAAGTACACTTTTGGCCCTTGTGCTTGCTACCTGCTGTAAACTATAGCCCCCCTAAACTCGATTAAAAATAATTTTGTGCTGATGGTTGCAATGTTATTACTCTTTTGGTCCTTAATCCTAACGGCCATTTAGTTAAGTCCGTTAACCAAGTGGCATTTTGGTCTTTTTAACCCCTTTTTAGTTTTTTTAATTACGAACTTAAACAAATATATGATTATTAATTATAGAGTGAATTGCATTTTTGGTCCCTGTGGTTATCTGATTTCTTTGAAAGAGGGACCTAAACTTCAGTATCTCAAGAAGTGGTCCCTCAGTTTCCGTATTTGCTCCAAATCCAGTCCCTGGTCACTAACAACGTTTATTTGCTCCGTTAGTGCCAGGGGTAGTTTCGTCCATATAACCACGGGGACTCCTTTTAAAGAATTCATATAACCACAGGTACCAAAAATGCAATTTACTCGAAAATTTATTAAAATGCCTCAAGTTCAAAATTAAGTTACCAAAATGCCCCAAATCTCTTTGGTTTTGCAAAAATGCCCCGTTTTTCGTTGATTGGGCCCGCGCTCGTGGACCCGGCCAATTATCCATCGATTGGGAGGTCGCGTATGGAACATATTTGTCCGCGATGGTACCATTTTTCCTCAATTTGTTATATTTTGATTTCAAAGTTACATTTCATACCCCTGTAATTATTTACTTAGTTTACTTTATACCTTTTCGTTTTCTATTTTTCATTTTACACTTTTATTATATTAACACATATAATCGTATATTAACTAAAATATGTTAAAAAATACTTTTAATTTTAACAAGTTACACCATTATAATCGTATCGTCGATACCTTCGAAATGAGCTCAATATAGAATATTTTTTGATTTAATTGATTAAATCGTCAAATTATTTGGATTATACGTCTCGCTGCATTGCAGCGGGTAAAATCGTTTGATTCTATAAATTTAAGATGCAAATCATTTGATCTTAAATAAGTCCTATAAAACAATCTATTAAAAAACACTTTTAATTTTAACAAGTTACACCATTATAATCGTATCGTCAATACCTTTGAAATGAGCTCAATATAGAATATTTTTTGATTTAATTGATTAAATCGTCAAATTATTTGGATTATACGCCTCGCTGCATTGCAGCGGGTAAAATCGTTTGATTCTATAAATTTAAGATGCAAATCATTTGATCTTAAATAAGTCCTATAAAACAATCTATTAAAAAAATTACTTTTAATTTTAACAAGTTACACCATTATAATCGTATCGTCGATACCTTCCAAATGAGCTCAATATAGAATATTTTTTGATTTAATTGATTAAATCGTCAAATTATTTGGATTATACGTCTCGCTGCATTGCAGCGGGTAAAATTGTTTGATTCTATAAATTTAAGATGCAAATCATTTGATCTTAAATAAGTCCTATAAAACAATCTATTAAAAAAGTACTTTTAATTTTTACAAGTTACGCCATTATAATGGTATCGTCGATACCTTCGAAATGAGCACAATATAGAATATTTTTTGATTTAATTGATTAAATCGTCAAATTATTTGGATTATACGTCTCGCTGCTTTGCAGCGGATAAATAACTAGTATATATATATAGGGTGAGTTTCTTTTGCAAACCAAGCAATTCATAGAAACTATACAAACCAATCTTAGCCGTTCATCAAGTCTAATAAATATCTGATTTTATTATGTTTCCTAATATAAAGCCATGATCATAATTAATGAACTTAATCATTTTCCATATATAATTATTATCATTATTAATGAATGATAATAATTACCATAAATATATATATATATATATATATATATATATATATTGTTGCCTAATATAGTGGTTTGTAAAGTTTGTACAAATTGTTTGGTTTGCAAAAGAAACTCACCCTATATATATATATATCAAACTTCTTACCATATTTTAACGTAATTATGTATGTTAATGTGATATGTTAAAACGTATTTTTTAACATAATTAAATCCAAAAACATTCAATATTTGACTCATTTCGAAAGTATCGAAGAGACGAGTACAATGATGTAACTTGTTAAAATTAAAACGTATTTTTTAACGTATTTTTTAACGTATTTTAGTTAATATACGATTATATGTGTTAATATGATGAAGGTGTAAAATTAAAATTAGAAAAGTAAAATGTATAAAGTAAACTAAGTAAATAATTACAGGGGTATGAAATGTAACTTTGAAATCAAAATATAACAAATTGAGGAAAAATGGTACCATCGCGGACAAATATGTTCCATACGCGACCTCCCAATCGATAGCTAATTGGCCGGGTCCGCGATCGCGGGCCCCAATCACCGGAAAACGGGGCATTTTTGCAAAACCAAATAGATTTGGGGCATTTTGGTAACTTAATTTTGAACTTGAGGCATTTTAATAAATTTTCGAGTAAATTGCATTTTTGGTACCTGTGGTTATATGATTTCTTTGAAAGGAGTCCCTGTGGTTATATGGACGAAACTACCCCTGGCACTAACGGAGCAAATAAACGTTGTTAGTGTTGGGGTCCTGATTTTGGAGCAAAATTGGAAGCTAAGGGACCACTTCTTGAGATATTGAAGTTTATGTCTCTCTTTCAAAGAAATACTATAACCACAGGGACCAAAAATGCAATTCACTCTTAATTATATTATATTAAAATTATATATAATAAAAAACACCCCGTGAAATTCTTGGTCAAATAAAAACACCCCGTGAAATTCTTTTTTGTAAAAATCTTGGTCAAATAAAAACTCCCCATGAAATTCTTTTTTGTGAGTATGTGATCGAGGGATGTTTCACGGATTTTTTGGGTAATTTGGTTAAATTGAAGAGAGATGAGGTATATCTGTAAGTCAATTAGGCCTTCGGTACCGCCAGTGGGCTCGGCTCGGGCTTGGGCTCGGGCTCCTGCGGGTTGTGGTACGGGGGGAGCGGGCTCGGGCTCGGGTTCCAGCCCCGGGTTCCAAAACCCGTTGAGCCCGATTGTTTTTCTTTTTTTTAAATAATTTGAAAATAAAGACGTTGGCAACGGCTATTTTTTTCAATTTTTTTTTCAATTTAATCACACTATATATATAATCCTAAAATCCATTTTATTTTTCACACAAAACAACTCTCTCATTCTCTCATTCTCTTCCATTCTCTATATTTTAAACAATATGGATTCGCCACAACCCGGTTCACCGACCGCATCATCATCATCCGTAGACATCGACGAGTTGTTGCATCTACAAAGGGAAAATTTTCGACAGACTGCACAATTAATTTATGGTAGCACCGCCTCATCGTCAAGAAGAGAGAGGGCCGCGAACATAGAAAGAGGTCGAGTAGCTGCAAACGAGCGGCTTATGCGAGACTACTTTGGCAACAACCCGGTTTATACACCGGATATGTTTAGGCAGCGGTTCAGGATGAGCAGGCAACTATTCAAACGAATAGTTGAAGATTTAGAAGGAGAGTATCCGTATTTTACACTTCGGTTGGACGGCAGACGCAAACAAGGTTTTTCTCCGATACAAAAGTGTACTTCCGCTATTCGGCAATTGGCGTATGGAGTAGCTGCTGACGCACTTGACGAGTACATCCGTATGGGAGAGAAAACGTCACGAGATTGTCTGTACAAATTCTGCACAAGTATTATTGAACTGTATGGTCAAAAATATTTACGCAAGCCTACTTTATTGATATTCAGAAGTTGTACGCCGCGCATGAAGCTAAACACGGATTTCCCGGCATGCTCGGAAGCATAGACTGTACTCACTGGGCGTGGGCAAATTGTCCGGTAGCATGGCGAGGTCAATTCATGAGAGGTGATCATGAGCACCCGACAATCATGCTAGAAGCAGTGGCCTCTCAAGATCTATGGATCTGGCACGCATACTTTGGTGTTGCCGGTTCCAACAACGACATCAATGTTCTCAATCAGTCTCCCATCTTGAACGATGTATATGATGGAAAAGCACCCGACTGCCCTTTTGAGGTGAATGGAGCCACCTACGAGCACGTATATTATCTAGCGGATGGGATATATCCGGAATGGGCTACTTTCGTAAAATCATTTACGTGCCCACAGGACCCTAAACGACAAAAGTTCAAGTCCGCGCAAGAAGCGGCACGTAAAGATGTTGAACGAGCTTTTGGCGTGCTTAAACAACGTTGGCATATACTTCATAACCCGGCACGCAGATGGGAACCGACAAGATTGGCAAACATTATGTATGCTTGTGTCATATTACACAATATGATACTCGAAGACGAAGACCATGCTATTTGTGGTGGCAATGAAAACGACATTTTCACGGATGATATCGAAACCCAAATCAGTGAGGAACAACGCGCAGCAAATGTTCGATAAGTCAAAAACCGGGGCACTCATAATAACCTTCGGTCGGATTTGGTCGAACATATTTGGCGTATCCAAGTTCCCAACAATGACGACGAGTAGATTTTTAAATTTATTTTGTAATTTTTAAATTTATTTTGTAATTTTTATTTTTAATGAATGATATGAATTTTTATTTTTATTATTTATCTTATTTTTATTTATTAAAAAATATATAAATATTTTTATTTTGTTAAATAATTAAATGTATAAATAAAAGAATTAAAAAAAATGAGGTGGCAAGAGGGCTTGAGGGTAGCGTTACGTCACTTTAGGGCTTGAGGGTTTGAGGAGAGGGTTAGGAGAAAAGCTGATGTGGCGCTGATGTGGCGCTTGAGGGCAGCGCCACGGATGGCCTTATGAACTTGAGGTAAAATAATTAATTTTCTTATATAAAAAGTAACCACTTAAATAAAAGGGTAAACTGGTATGGCATTTGGATTAATCTTAATTTTATTAGAAAAGGGACTTGGGCTTAGGCATGGCAATTTGGCCCGACCCGTCCCGGAACCCGGTCCACCCGACCCGACCGGGGCCGGGGATTCCCCGCCAAACCGGGTACCGGGGCAGGGGCCGGGGATTCCCCATTTCAGAAAACCAGGGCCGGGATGCCCATCCCCCGACCCGCTCCGGACCCGGTATATATATATATTAAAAAAATTGTATATTTTATTAAATATATATATATATATTAAAAATAATTATATATCTTATTAGTTATTAAGAGTTTAGGGGGGTTGACCGGGGCCGGGGGAGGGTATCACAAACCGGGGCCGGAGCCGGGGAAGTGTATTACAAACCGGGGCCGGGGATGGAGATCCCCGCCCCATACCCGTCCCGTTGCCATGTCTACTTGGGCTCCCTCCTTTTTATCTATTCTGATAATTGGATATTGATTTGAGCCATTTATGATGTTATTTGGGCTAGTAGTGCTGCTTGGGCTTAAATGTTGGAATTTGGAAATACAAATCGTTTTTTGGGCTGAAAGTTGGGCCTACTCATATGAATGCGAGCAGAGATGGTTAAATGAGTCTGGCTTGGTCTAGGATCGGCGAAGGACCGAGACCGGGATCGACTTGGGATTGATTGGCCTGTCGGTTTGAAAGCGGCTTGATTTTTTTATTTAAAATTTATTTTTAAATGTATATTTAAGTATACTTTTAAATAAAAATGTATTTGTTAGTGTATTTATTTATTTGACCAAATTATAATAAAAGATATTTTTTAGTGTGTTTGATTGACCAAATTATAATAAAAACGTATTTGTTAATGTATTTGATTGACCCACTAACAATAAAAACGTATTTATAATAAAACGAATTTGTTGGTGTATTTGACTGACAAAATTCTTCAAAAGTATATTTATTAGTTATAAATAAAGTTTTAAAAAAAAAGTAGGACCGATTTGGGTCTAGCTCGGGACAATGAATGGGACAAGCTCTCATAACCAACCCTTATAAAGCTTAATTGGGTCTTCGTATTGGGTTGGGTCGGGACCAGAAACGGTTACGAAATCACTATTTGAAACTGGGACCAATTTAGGTCTGGCTCGACCCGACCCAAAAATTAACGACCCATTTACTTTAACTGCTTCACATATTGATTTTTATGGACTAAACATTATCCTTTAAGCTTAACATATACTCATGAAAGTATATGACTTTCTTTCTATGGTGCAATCGTGATAACACCAACACTCAACACCAATGTTGGTAATTTTAAATTGCGTTTAGGAGACCGAGAGTTTGCTCAACAGTCAGATTAGCATATGACTCTTTCTTTCTATGGTGCAATCGTGATAACACCAACACTCAACACCAATGTTGGTAATTTCAAATTGCGTTTAGGAGACCGAGAGTTTGCTCAACAGTCAACCCTCAAATCAATCAGCTACAAAATTTTAAAGACGAGTTTGACATGGTTTTATTGATCTCCACACATTAACAATGAAAGGAATGTAAAGACATGTAAAACAACGCAATGAATATACACATTTCGGTACATATTCATTTTCACCATGTTTCAATTCCTTAGAACGAACCAAACATACCCTAATTTTATACCCGTTTTAGAATATTTTCACTTCCCGCAGTATTGCACGGATATACAACTAGTTTCGTGTTAATAAAAAAACAAATATTACAATAAAGTATTTTTGTAAATGTAGGCACCATGATTGGAGTAACAATATATTATTTTGCTCCCAACATTAATTCTTATGCATTTTTTACCCCCTACAGTAGCTTAAATGCATGTATTAAGATTGGAGATCCTCTAAGAGGATGTCCAACAGATTCTACATAAATAATCTAAAATAGAAAAATTAAAAGTCAAAATCTATAAAACAATTACATTCAACTTCAATATATTCTTTATTTTTGAAAATTTCAACATAGTTAAATTATTGTATAATTTTATCATCACAAATATTAGCAAACTAATATATTAGTCTCATAGTTTAAAAATATAAAATAAAATTTTTCTCTCCTCGCTAAAGAGTTTTAGATAGTTCTCTCTATATATATGATGTTTTCTCGAGGTCTCTCTATTTACGAGAATAAGAGAGGGAACCTCTTAGAGCAATGTAAGGAATAAAAACTCCATTCTTTCTATTTTACAAAATCTATTAGACATGTTTTAGGCCTTAAAATAAAATTTTCTCTATTTTTACTCCCTCTAACATAACTTAAATTGAGGACCTAAAACATCTCCAATAGATTCTTCAAAATATAGAACTGAAGTTTTTGTTCCCTGTTTTGCTTCAATAGATTATTTTTATTGTTCTTTAAAATTGAAGGAAATTAAAGAAGACTCCAAGTGTAAGTAGAGAATTATCTAAAACTTGATGTGTGGGTATAAAACTTTAATTTATTATTTATTCCTACCAATAAGGTTAAATTATTATTATTTTATATAAATTATTTTTCAATTTATATTGGGACGATAAATTTAAAGGATATTTCTATAATATCATAAATGTTGAAATCCTTATAATAAAAAAAATATGTTACATAAAATTTGACTTTTCATTTCAAATTTTTCTTAAAATTGTAGGATTTAAGTGGATATAAAATATTTTACGAAACAGTTACTCAACAATCCGTTGTAGTCTAGTTGGTTAGGATACTCGGCTCTCACCCGAGAGACCCGGGTTCAAGTCCCGGCAACGGAATTCTTTTTTTATTTTCTAAAGAATAATAAGTACACTTTTGGCCCTTGTGCTTGCTACCTGCTGTAAACTATAGCCCCCCTAAACTCGATTAAAAATAATTTTGTGCTGATGGTTGCAATGTTATTACTCTTTTGGTCCTTAATCCTAACGGCCATTTAGTTAAGTCCGTTAACCAAGTGGCATTTTGGTCTTTTTAACCCCTTTTCTAGGTTTTTTAATTACGAACTTAAACAAATATATGATTATTAATTATATTATATTAAAATTATATATAATATAATTTTACTACTACTTCACCCCTTTTTCTTCTATTATACATTGAAGTCGTTATCCATTAATGTTTCCCTATGCAAACATGATAACCCTCAACCACCATACCTTCCACCATCATCCGATAAACCTTTTAGACCCTCTCATTACAATTACAATTACAACTTAAACCTCAATGTAAATGCTCTTTGTGATCACAACCAACCTACACATGTAGCAACCCTTCCATTTCCACATGCTCCCTATTTTCTTCATTTTTCTTTTCATCATGGCCACTCCAAATCCTTCGATTGACGCAATTTTCATCGCAACACACAATAAATCTAAAATGATGATACACAAAAAAATAAAAGGTGTAACTTGTGTGAATATCAATCAAAGTAGTTTTGAAGGACGAAAAATGCTCACAATGGTTGTAGACGAGGAAACAAATACTGGTTCATGATGAGGGGAATGTTTACAATGGCTAGATATGGGGGGTTTTCCCTTTATGGGGATCAATGTGAGGTGATGAGGGAGGGGGTCCCATGACAGCTCATAGAGGTCGGAGACGTGGATTTTTTTGTCGTCAGATAGGAGGTTTGGCGTTTAGTGGAAAATGAGATAGGGGGTAGGTTTGTTGTCACTAGGAACAAGGGGGGATAAGGGCAGGGGCTTCGACTTTTTGAAATCTTGTATATGTTTTGTTAGACAACCTAAGGGGGGTAAGGTTGTATATTAAATCTTTTACTTTCAAAAATTCTTTTTATAAATAAATACAGAGTAAGTACGGAATAATACAGAAGAGTGTAAATACAAACAGATACACAGATATTATATAAATAAATATAAATGCAAAGCAATTTATATAAACAGATATAATTAAAATGCACAGCGGAATAAATAAAGAGATAAAGGTTAGAGATACTTGACACGGAGATTTACTGATTTACCACCAACTGTGATAAACCAGCAGCCGAGACACTTCTCGACACGATCCAATAAATGTATTCTTTACGGTAGAACACAAACCAAATACAAAGGAATTTGTAATAGTTTCTCAAGCCTCTGCTATGAGATAAACAGGATCACACACCCGTTATTCAAATACTTACAAGAGGAGTATAACTCACAATGGGTAATCACTCTTGTATAATAATCACTTGGATATTTTATAAAAAAGGTTTTATAAAATATATATATGTTAAATAAGTGAGAGAGATCAGATGAGTAAGTTGTTGTGTTGGTGTTGGTTGTTGCTTGTTGCTTCTTTTTTCTTCTTCACCACCGTCGCATATAAATATAGGAACCTCCCAACGGATAGATGAGTTGGCGGTATACCGCCTTGCACACCGCGGTATACCGCCTGACACCAACTTGTCAACCAATAGGAATCGCACAACACTCCTTTATACTTTAAAAAGTAATGATGAGTTTATATAATAATATAATATATATATATATATATATATATATATATATACAGCATACGATTATATATATATTATATATATATATAAAAAAACTTTTGAATTTAATATTTAAAAGATTAAATATTTCAAATGGTTTTTGAAATATCCAAGTGGTATATTATTTTAGGGTGTTTATCATTATTAGTTATAAACAATAATGACGACATAAAACTTCCGTCTTGAACCCTTCAGATTAAGTCTTCGTGTTCTTCAACAACTACACACTTGGATTAAATTGTTAGATAAACAATAATACGGTGTGTTTGTAATCATCAAAATAAATATATATAAATATATAGAGATGTGGTACACTTGCACCAACAATCTCCCCCTTTTTGATGATGACAAACACAACCGCTAAGCATGAGCATATGCGGTTTCTCTCCCCCGTTTGTCGAAACAAAAAGGGTCAAGAAAGACGGTATGCTTCCCCTCGAGAGATGCTCCCCCTCAAAATATGCATATATTTGAGAGAGCATAATCTCATGGGTAAAAGATAAAAAGCTCCCCCTCAAATTAATAACGATATTAAATTGAAGATTTTATAAAATTTGAGGGATAAAATAAGCATAATAAATGACATGAAACAAAATAACCAAAAAGAAACACTTGCACCAAAACGGATCTTAAGGCTTCGATTTTCGGTTAATTTTATGTGAAAAAAAATCACCACGTATTATGACGTCAGGTAACCACGTATTATAACCTCGGCAGGTAACCACGTATTATAACCTCGGCAGGTAACCACGTATTATAACCTCGGCAGGTAACCACGTATTATAACCTCGACAGGTAACCACGTATTATAACCTCGGCAGGTAACCACGTATTATAACCTCGTCAGGAAACACCTACAAAAGGCAAAGAAAATTTTTCGTGGTACCCTTTTCTTATGGGTCCTTTTAACAGTTAGTATAAAACATAAACTGCAAAAAAAAAAAAAATATGTTGTCGACATAAAACAAACACGACAAACATACAAAGCCATATAAATGGTTTAAAACCATAAACGCATTCCACCCGGATTATCAACATTAAACATTCCTTTCGGAATCCATTTTCTAACCATTTTAATTTTACGATTGTATTTATCATACACATAAAATGAAGCATTTATATTCGCATTATTTTTAGGTCTAGAAAAATTACCATTATACATACGAGCATGCGGTTTCCTTCCATAATTCACATTTTTCATTTTTGACATATATGGAGGTTTTCTCGTATCAATTTTAGGAGATGCAAAAAATCTTTTAATGGGTTTACACGAACATTTATCAACACATGTATCGGAACCAATTCCTTTACGACAATTTATACGATTAGGCATATTTAGCATTTTAAGCACTTTATCATTGCTACTATTAAAAGCATTTGCTAATAAGTCATTTTTCTCATGCGATTTACATTTAGCATTTAAACATGCAATTTCATTTTCAAGAGACTCGCATTTTGTACATGCAACACTTTCATTTTTATTTTCACTTAAGCATGCAATTTTATCATTTAAAATAACACAAGATTTACAAATAGCTTTTTCACTTAATTTATTTTCTAATTTAGTGATAACATCTAAATCATGAGCAGATTTTTGTTTACCGTCATCTATTTCCTTTTTATATACAGATACGGTTTCTTTTAAATTAGAAATTTCATCTTTATATTTATTTGCGAGAGCAGCCATATCATGAAATGATTTATATAATTCGTCAAGATTATTTTCATCGTCACTATAATAATTATCACTATAATTACTATCACAATTATTTTCAAAAGGACATGATGAAGATACCTCATTATCATGGTCGGCCATGAGACAAAAATTTTGGGCCTCATTTATGCTTGCGCTACACGCGCCTCCAACTAAAGCTTTTGGTGTGTTGATTTGTTTTGCTCGTTTCGGACACACACTTGCATAGTGATCCTTGTCACCACACACATAGCAAAAGCCTTTCTTTTTATTGGCTTTTTCATCGTCGCTAGATTCGTCATATTTGTCTTCACGTTTGTGGACGTTGCGACTTTGGTTTTTACCACCACGACGGTAGTCTCCATTTTCTTGAAACCTATCATTTTTGGCAAACTTTTTGTTAGATAAAAGTTTAGAAAGTTTTCTTACCAACTTGACTAAATCGTCAAGATTTTCGGGTTCGTCATCGGATGAGCTAGCTTCTTCCTCCTCTTCCTTTTCCTCTTCTTTTGAGGCAATGACTTTTAAAGCTATGGATTTCTTTTTGACTTGCTCCCGGACTTGATTTCTTCTTAGTGCAATTTCGTGCACTTTAAGATTGCCGATGAGATCATCGAGCTTCATAGTTGCGAGATCTCGGGAGTCTTCCAAGGATGTGATTTTTGCCATCCACTCCGAAGGAAGTGCTCGTAGGATTTTCCTTACATAGTCTTCGTTAGGATAAGTGCGACCTAGTCCTTTCAAAGTAGTCATAATGAGGTTAAAACGTTTAAACATTGAGTCGATTGACTCATCTTTTGACATTTCGAACAATTCATAATCATGAACAAGAATATTTATTTTAGAGCTTTTAACTTGAGTATTTCCACGATGAGTGTCGCTCAAGCTTTGCCAGATTTGATTAGCAGTTTTATAAGTATAAACTCTTTCAATTTCATCAGAGGTTAAAGCAGCATATAATATATTTTTAGCTTCAAAATTTAAACAATAATGAGATTCTTCAGCGGGAGTCCAATCTTTTATGGGTTTATCAACAATAAGATCATTTTCAACTTTGGTTGGTCTAAAATTCCCATTTTCTATAATATCCCAAATTTTTTGACTTTTGCCACGAACGTGACATTCAAATAGCTCGGCCCAAATGCCAAACTTTTCAGTATCTATCAAAGGAGGTTTAGAAAACACAAAATTAGTTTGTTGAGCCATTTTTAAAAAAAATATTTAAACAGAAAATTTTTGAAAGACCCGCTCTGATACCAAATGTTAGACAACCTAAGGGGGGGGGGGGTAAGGTTGTATATTAAATCTTTTACTTTCAAAAATTCTTTTTATAAATAAATACAGAGTAAGTACGGAATAATACAGAAGAGTGTAAATACAAACAGATACACAGATATTATATAAATAAATATAAATGCAAAGCAATTTATATAAACAGATATAATTAAAATGCACAGCGGAATAAATAAAGAGATAAAGGTTAGAGATACTTGACACGGAGATTTACTGATTTACCACCAACTGTGATAAACCAGCAGCCGAGACACTTCTCGACACGATCCAATAAATGTATTCTTTACGGTAGAACACAAACCAAATACAAAGGAATTTGTAATAGTTTCTCAAGCCTCTGCTATGAGATAAACAGGATCACACACCCGTTATTCAAATACTTACAAGAGGAGTATAACTCACAATGGGTAATCACTCTTGTATAATAATCACTTGGATATTTTATAAAAAAAGTTTTATAAAATATATATATGTTAAATAAGTGAGAGAGATCAGATGAGTAAGTTGTTGTGTTGGTGTTGGTTGTTGCTTGTTGCTTCTTTTTTCTTCTTCACCACCGTCGCATATAAATATAGGAACCTCCCAACGGATAGATGAGTTGGCGGTATACCGCCTTGCACACCGCGGTATACCGCCTGACACCAACTTGTCAACCAATAGGAATCGCACAACACTCCTTTATACTTTAAAAAGTAATGATGAGTTTATATAATAATATAATATATATATATATATATATATATATATATATATATACAGCATACGATTATATATATATTATATATATATATAAAAAAAACTTTTGAATTTAATATTTAAAAGATTAAATATTTCAAATGGTTTTTGAAATATCCAAGTGGTATATTATTTTAGGGTGTTTATCATTATTAGTTATAAACAATAATGACGACATAAAACTTCCGTCTTGAACCCTTCAGATTAAGTCTTCGTGTTCTTCAACAACTACACACTTGGATTAAATTGTTAGATAAACAATAATACGGTGTGTTTGTAATCATCAAAATAAATATATATAAATATATAGAGATGTGGTACACTTGCACCAACATGTTTATAGTGGATTGTTTGAATAATAAAGACAAAATGTTTGAGATCATAAAAGTAAATAATACACATGTGAATCATTAGTAAGCCTGAAAAAATATCCATTTGAAAATGCATATATATACCCACATCCACTTACCTACCTTTATACCAAATTACCAATTATTCACATATGAAGATGTATATATGAACCTACATTTTTTTACCAACGAACACATATGGTCGTATGTTCTCACATATGAACACATATATACATTTTACGTAATAAATAAATAAAAATATATTATAACATATTATTTATATCTAAAGAAAAATAAAATAAAAATGACAAAAGAACCAAAATAAAACCGAGTTAACACTTTTTCAACAAGAGTTAGTCAGAGGGACCTAAATACCAAAAATGACAACCACAATACCAAAAATACATTTAATCGAGTTTAGGGATTATACTTGGAAGTAGATATCAATATGAGGGACCAAAGTGTAATTTACTCATCTATAAATATAACTTTTTTGCGGGCTAAATGAGTCATTTGGCGTTCCATCATTTTACGGAACGAAACCCTAAGAGCGCTTTAAGTTTTCGATAAAACCCTTCGATCCTTCATTCGCCTTCATTTTGCTCCTGCTTTCGTATACTTGCCGCCGCCGTACTCCTCCGCAACCACAATGGTACGCTCTCACACAAGTGGTTTAATATTATCGCTTCTTGTTAGGGTTAGGGTTTAATCGAACGGTGTTTATGCTCGTATGATGATTTTGTTGAATGATAAATGTGATGTAGGCTTCAGAGAGGAAGCAAGCGAATCCAATGAGGGAGATTAAGGTTCAGAAACTGGTTCTCAACATCTCCGTCGGTGAAAGCGGTGATCGTCTTACTCGCGCTGCCAAGGTCGATTATCTCTGTCGATAATCTCCGTCGATTATCTCTGTCGATTCTCTTTGTCGATCTCTGTGTGTGCAATGAGTATATAGATAAACGCTTTATGATTTACTTTCTATTTTTTGGTATTAGGTTTTGGAGCAACTGAGTGGCCAGTCCCCTGTCTTTTCGAAGGGTAAGATAACTTCACTATCTCTCATCTGTTGTGTTTTATTTGTCATTGTGTGTGTTTATAGGTTTTCTTATAAGGATTAAATAAGAAATAATATGATGCGTTTTCTTTACTAGATAATTTGCACATTCGTCACGTTAATTAGGGTTTATCAGTTACTTCACCATCTCTCATCTGTTGTGTTTTATATGTGTGTGTGTTTATGGATTTTCTTATAAGGATCAATTAAAAATAATACGCTACATTTGCTTTACTAGATAAATTGCACATTCATCAAATTAGTTAGGGTTTATTTGTTCTAGACACAATCAGTGTATATGCGATTGTAAGATGGTATGTAGATGCGCGTGAAGAGGAAATTCACTTCTGTAATTTGTAGGTTTTGTCACTTGTTTAAAGAATTTCTTTTGGTATGTATCTGATGTCATTGCTTTGGATTTCATTTGTCGTTATAATTCAAAAACCCACAGAAGGCATTGAGTTATGTTTATGATTTGGTGTTGAATGGTACAGCAAGGTACACTGTCAGGTCATTTGGGATTAGGCGTAATGAAAAGATTGCATGCTATGTCACTGTTAGGGGAGACAAGGCAATGCAGCTCTTGGAGAGTGGTTTGAAAGTCAAGGAATATGAGCTTTTGAGGCGCAACTTTAGTGATACTGGCTGCTTTGGTTTTGGTATTCAGGAGCACATCGATCTTGGTATCAAGTAAGTCAGTGTTATGAAGCAGTGTTTTGATGTTAATGATGCTTCTCTTTCTTTTCACACACTTTCCACATAACATTTCTCTACATAGAAGCAAATTATCTACCCTTGTGGAGTATGCGCACATTTCACCGCATATATATATATATATATTTAGGCAAGGGATCATGTGAGAAGTGGACTTAAGGTAAGAAGGGTATGAAGAGATCTGGACCCTTGATCACTTTTATCTCAAACTCACTCATGAATTGATCTGGTGCATCTCCTTTCATATGCTTCTCACCCTAACATTCCTTCTTACCGGAACCTAACCCTATATATACCATATTAGGAGAAAGTTCAATTGAGAACCATAAATATCTTGAGAACTGTGAGAACTGTTATAGTCATTGATGCATATACACCATCGGAATATGTATCTATCAATTAGTATATTCATCAAAATTTATGTACTACATATCAATTTATATGTACTACATATACAAATATATATTCATAAACAATTGCTCTACCTTTGAGGTAGAGGTCAAGTCTGTCACTCTGTCTACATCCAACCGCTAGACCTTCATATATATACCATATTAGGAGAGTTTTCAAACTATTGAGAACCTATGCATTGATGCATATAGACCATCAAAATATGCATCTATGAATTAGTATATTCATCAATCTACATTTATGATTTAGTATAGTCATCAATCTACACGTATTATATATTAAGTGGTAACAATAGAACAAATATTTATATCTTGCCTACTATTGTTCTTTGCTCTGTTATACATAGTGCAATGATGGGGAGAAAACATGAACAAAACAATGCATGTTTTTCCAACTGATTAAATTCTCATCCAAAATGGGCTGATTTACGTCCTATTTGATGATCATATTATTTCCAAAAAACTGTTTATTGTCTACTCAAACCTTTTTTTGATGCCCTTAGGTATGATCCATCCACCGGTATCTATGGTATGGACTTCTTTGTGGTTCTAGAACGCCCAGGATACCGTGTTGGTCGCCGCCGTAGGTGCAAGGCCCGTGTTGGTATCCAACACAGAGTTACAAAGGATGACGCAATGAAATGGTTCCAAGTGAAGTATGAAGGAGTTATCCTCAACAAATCCCAACAAATTGGAGCATAGACATCTTTGCGGTAAGCTTTATTGGGCGGTTCAACTTTTAATCCGTATCTTGATTAGGCTCACCGGAGTTTTACATCCGTTTTGTTTTCCGGTCCCTTTGAATCCGTCGGGTAGCGGTGGCGATCATCTTTTGTTATAGTAGTTTTCAGGCAAGAAATCATGGAATTTTTTGTGTTTTTGATCAGATGTTTTCTATTAGTATCTTTTGACATGCAGATTTAATTTTGTTGGTGTTATATTTTGCATCATGATAAGAGAGATGCAATTTTGCCTTAACTTTGTGTGGGATATAGTGTGTCTGTTTGGTTTCTGTTTATCTGAGAGAGGCATTTTGAAGAGTATTGCTTGGTTTTTAAAGTGAGATTTACATTTCATGCATGGATTTTGCTTTCCGATCATTGAGCAAATAAGGGGTTGTTTACTTTATTTTACATAAACTATGTATAGATTAAGTTGTTTTTCTGGTTAAATCAATTTGTCTGAGAAATTGAGGTCCAATAGGTTTGTTGAGGGAGGCAAGAGACAGGGTAGGATTATTTCTGGGTATTTAATGGGGACAAGTGAGGGGTCTTGACTTATTCTATATAGCCATTTTATCTTAATATCATAACAATTAAGCTGTATAGAAACACTCATGTCTGAGCAAGGGATGAGAATATCTAAAGCTGTCGTATCCATCTAAACTGCTTGGAGTGTCCCTTCTTGCCCAGATGCCACTTTCTCCATCCCTCATTGTTGCCATAATTTGTTTTATGGGCAATACGGTATGTACGGCCATTATCGAAAATAGGGGTGGGATCGGTTGCACTGCTAAAATTAATGGACGAGGTTGGGCAATGGAAAAAGAAAAGAATTAAGCCCACCTCACTTGTTATATTATTCTAGTTGATTAAATTTTATACATAATTAATAATTTATTGATATTTGTTAACACAATTTAGAAGTGGCTTTAATGTCTCAAATCTTGATCTTGAAATATTAGGTGGATACATGTTTTTTTATTGAAAAACCCAGACTCTGAAATTTGATAAATCATTAAAAAAAATTGCATGTTATATATCACAATGAAACTATTTTTTCATACGTTGTATACATTGATATTTTTTAGTCTTATTTTCGCTCAATAGAACTTGTGTAGTTTAAGCAATTTTACATAACTTATGATTTTATATAAGTTTTCTTTGTCAAATGTAAAAAAACCCTGTTAGCTTGTGAGGTACATGTAAGTTCATAAGCGTACAAAAACGGGCTTGAGTTTGTTATATTAGACCCATTGAACAAAAGAATTGAGTTTGGGTCTGACCCAAGCTCATAAATTATAGCCCATAATTTGAAACTCTATATTAAAGGGAGAACACAATATTTATGGGGTCTAATCTAAACCTCATATCATATTTAATCAACATTTAATATAGAAAAATTGCACTTTTCGAAATATTGACCAATTAACTTGAATCACGGGCATTTTAGGTATATTACAAATCTGTCTCTTTCTTCAGAGACACCATGCCAACACAAGATACCCACTTTTTTTTTTTTTGAAGAAAATGGTTGCATCACGAACGTGTAACGGCAAAGCCATCACCCGAACGGGAGAACAAACCTTTCATTAAAACAAGAACATTACAGGAAGCATTAAAACATTGCGAAATTGAAAACATAGAAACATCAAGAACTTTAGTACAAGCTAAAAAACAAGATACCCACTATGACCAAGAATGTCCAATGTACGCATGACTAAAACAAGATAGACACTGTGATACATACAAAAGATCAATACTGTTAAAAAAAGATGCATACACATTGTGATATATACATAAGATCGACACTGTTAAAAGAAGATGCATACAAAAGATACACAACGTGATACATACCAAATATCGACACTGCTAAAAGAAGATACATACAATATGATACCGTAATATCAGGTTTCAAGATAACACGTCATTGGAGATTTGAAAATACGAGTTTCGCCTAATGCAACAACTTTTCTTTCCAGTTGCATGTCCAAAAAAATTCACAAAAAATAATGTATCTATGTGATGGGACGTTCACCGGGTTTTCACTTCAGGAAAATAGGTGAATTTGCAGATCCGAGAAGGAGATGTCACAGTGGCCATCGACGTGGGTGCGGCAACTTTGGTTGATGGATAGTCTAATATTTATTTAGAAAAGGAAGTGGGCATTTTTTGTCTGATTAAAGACTGAATAAATGATTAATGACTTGAATTAGTGATTTAATTATATGAAGTTTCAAAATGCCTTCTTCATATTACACAATTTTGCTTATATTTACATATTTTCCCTTAATTTTTGCCTTTTTAGGTTGTAGGAAGAGTTCTTCTGTTATTTTGTTCTTATCTCAACACATACTGAAAATGAATAAAACAAAAAAGTAAACAACCACAAACATATTTTACAACTTCATTTTAACTACATGTTGTTTTGCAATTTTGAACTTATAGCTTCTTAGGTGTATTTGTTGTCACGTAGTAATATAGATAAGCTTGTACAAGTAATTGCATTTAACTTTTTTGAAAATGATTTTGCACAAGAACAACCACATTGTATTTGTGAAGAATCTATCCTTGTTCTACTGTTGTAAGACCCGGTAGACAACCTCCTAATGGTTGGTCTTTCTCCCTTCACTACGATCGTTACGACTTACGACTGCCAAGTGAAGAGAAGAAAAACTACATAAAACCATAAAAATAAACGCAGGAGGTAATGATCGAAAGTTTTGTTTTGTTTAATTCAATTAAATATTTTAGGTCTAAAAAGAAAGATATAATTTATTTTAATATTTTAATGATGAAATACTTTTCTGATAAAGATAATAATAGAAAGTATTATAATTAAATGTTTTTATTAATTAATTTTATAATATTCAAATTTTATATATATAAAATAATTACATGCATCATGGAATAAAAAAAATATGCCTTAAACTATAATGATGATGAGTGGTTAAAAGATTGTTTTATGCTTTATAACATATCCCAAAAAAGTGGTGTGTGCTATAAGAAAAAATAATTAAAAAGCAGTAAAAGTAATCATGTTAGAAAAAATTCCATCAACCAAACCACATCACTATGTTTCCCACTTACCATGTTACACAAATGATTTATAACTATATATTGATGATTAAAGTTAAATTACATGTAAAATTATATACGATTTTATATTAACGGTTAAATAAATGTGTGTGGACGACTTTAGTCGTGTGAATCACATGTGATTTTGTACATGATGTTAGGGTATGTTTGGCAAACTAGCTGATAACTGATAAAATAGCCGATGAAAAATCACGTCTGACAAAAACTAGATTATAAACATGTAAAATGACCAAAAAGAACATTTTGAAAAAATAATTGATTATAATATTTAATAATATAACCAAAACAAATTTATAGTAATATAATAAGTCAATTAATACAAACAAAGTACTAAATAATATAATATGTTAATTAAAAGAATTTAAAATTTATTATATATATATATATATATATTATAAATTTGAATTTGTCAAAATAAATTTTAAAAGAAGTCTACATTAATTTATTATTTTAAATAACCGTTACATATAATATAAAAAATAATCAAATGATAGTTAAAAAATAATAATAATTGATAACTAAAATATATTGATTAATATTGAAAAAATTGATATGATTATCAATAATTCTAAAAAATGAAAAATTAATATCAATGTATAATTAATATTTAATTTATAATTTTCACTTACTATTACTTAATAGTTATTAGTTAATAATAATTAAATTTTAATAATTAATTGTTAATACATAATAATCAATATTAATGAGGGCATAATTGGAATAATCATAAAAAGTTTCTCATAAACTACTCCAAATAGTTTATTAGAAAGCTAGCTTATAAGCTAGCTTATGTCCATCCAAACATGTACTCGAAAAATAAGTTAGCTTATTTTTGCCAAACAATGCCTTAATATAAAATCATATGTGATTTAACGGTGTCTTTTTTATCTTAAATATGGACGCTTTCCGTTTGAAACGTCTCTCTCTCTCTCTCTCTCTCTCTACATATATATATATATAGGCCTGCTAAAAAGCTATAATAATTAGTAACTCAAGAACCATCCCTAGCATTTTATATGCCTGAATAGGATAAACATTTATGATGAATAATAATGATAAATTATATATGAAAAATGTTATTATCATAAAACATATATTCAATACATTATATAAAATATTTCTAAACTTTTAATTTAAAAAATTCTTATTGATTAGAATAATTCTCTCTAGCCTAACTTTTAGAGATTTCACCAAATTTGAAAAAGTTTACCCTCTAACTCCTAATCTCTCTTTTGGAGTTTGTTTAGAGAATCTAGTAAAGCCCATAATTCAAAATCCTCAAATTCTTCCTTTTTCTTGATTTTCATTTTGAAGAATTTCTTGATGATGCTCTTAAATAGTTACTCTTAACTCATGCACAATAATTGTACATATAATAATTCAGAATTTCATTGAATTTGTGGTTTTAGAGATTTTTTTCAATCTAATATGTATGTTATAATGTATGTTAAAATAGAGAAAAAAGAGATAATATGAAAATCGAAAACCCAATATGTAACAAAGAGAAAATAAGGTAATTTAATTTAGAAATTTAAATTTTTGTTTATTCTATTTTAGAATAACTAGAAGTCTACTCACGCAATGCAGCGCGATATATCTCGATTTTAATGTTTTAATTTATTTTAATGTGTGATTTTAAGAAAACAGTCATGTTTTTTATAAATTTGTTTAAAGAATAACGCTTTTTAAGAAGTTCATGATTTGGGGATTTAAAAGTGGTTAAAGATAAAGATTAATTAATAAGAGTTCAAGATTTAAGAATTTGAAGGTTGTTAGAGATAAATATTAATCAAGTAATTAACATTAAAAGCGGTACATAAAGCTTCATTAGTTGTTTTTAAGAGATTTTAAGTAATTAACATTAAATAGCGACACATAAAGCTATAAGAGTTGTTTTTAAGAGTTTTTCATAAATGCTTTATAATATAGTATAAATATAACATAATTGTTAAATTATGGCCTTAAAATACAAAGCAAATCCAATTTTTTTAATTTATATATTTTCTCTATTTTAGAGAATAGGCCACCCGTACTGCCCTTGGGTACGGGATCGGGTAAGGCCGAGGTGGCAATCAGGGTTAGCGGGTAAGGGGTACCGGGGGGGGGGGGGGGGGGTAGGGAGCGGGTAAGGCCATCGGGTTCATGAACCCGCACATACCCGATGTTTTTGGTTTTATTTTCATAGGGTTGGGTTCAGCGGGTAAGAGTGGGTTTGGTGGGTAGGTGGTACTCCACTTTAGGATAAGGATGGTAGGAAAGAGAAAAGTTGATGTAGCGTTGAGGTGGCAATTGAGTTCAGTGGGTTCATTGGGTAGCGGTACTCATGGTCTTATTAAACAATTACTCCAGGGCACATACAATAAATATACATATAACAATTAGATAATTCAATCACAAAACAAACGTGATCCCAAAATCAAAAAGTATCTCTAACACTTGAACAACAAAACCAAAAAAATTATAAGAAAAACCATTGCAGAAAGTCCAATTGCCACACCAAGAACCACCTTACTAGGCCCCCTATTAACATTCACTTGATTCTTCTTTTCTACATTATCATCACCACCACCTTCACCATCACCACCACCACCACCATCCACCACCACCGACGGCGGCTCATTGGTCGCCGGCGGTGGCAAAACGGGCATTCCATGTTTATCACAACGAGCAATCCCAAGCTTTAATTCTTCTAAAATAATTGAATGATTGTAACACAAATCATCATTTCCACTAATCTTGAACACATCCAATCTCTTGATAAATGATGCATTAAACGGTATAATTCCATGAAAATGATTATTTTCAAGATTCAAATACTTTAATTCCTTCATTTCTGAGATGAATTCAGGGATTACTCCATTGAATTGATTTGAACCAAGATCCATATGGGTCAACCCGGAAATGGCGGATATGGATCCGGGTATTGGACCCGATAACGAGTTTGATGATAAAGATAGATTTTTAAGAGAACCCATGTCGCCAAATGAATCGGGTAAGATTCCATTGAGATTATTTGATGAAAAGTTCAAGACTTTAAGGTTTTTCAGGTGAGTTAATGATGTGGGTATTGATCCTTTGAGTTTATTTTTGGAGAAATCGATGTGGGTTAGATTTGGGTTCCAATCTTTTGGGAGAAATCCGGTGAGATGTGTGTTTGAGAGGGTGATTTTTTTTAAAGATTTCATTTTGGAGGTGATGACGTGGATGCCGGAGGCTTTGATGGGGTCGCCGGAGATGTAGAGTTCGGTGAGGTTATGGAATCGGCTGAGGAAAACTCCGGTGAGGCGTTGGAGGGAGTTGACGGCGGTGAAATATCGGAGGTTGTTGGAGAGGGTGGTGGGGAAGTGGATGATTGGAGTGTGGCAGTTGAGGAAAGTGAGGGAGGTGAGAGTGGATAGGGCGGAGAGGGCGGTGGTGGAAAGGCGGAGATCGGCGAAGCAGTTGGTGAGCCGGAGTGAGAGGAGGTGGCGGAGGGCGGTGGGGGTGTCACAAGTGGTGGTGGCATGGGAGGGTTTGGAGCATGGATCTTGGGTGGTTGGGATGTGGAGGAGTTGTAGGGCTTTTATTTGATTCGGGTCAAGGGTGGAGGAAGACGACGGCGGTGGTGGTGCCGGAGTAGGGACGGTGGCGGTGGGGTGTAGGAGGAGGAGGAGGAGGAAGAAGGTGGTGGTGGTGGAAGGTTGCATTGTTGTGTTTCTTTTTGTTGAGTGTAGTGATTTGATGAGAATTGTTTTTAAGGTTTTGAAGGAGTAAATATGAAGAAAAGGACATAATGAAATTACTATTTTATCCCTTTCAATCAAAGCAAATAATATATTGAGTAAATTACATTCTTCATCATGTAGTGTATATACCCACGTTTTAGATTGAGTTCTTAAAACATATACATTCATGTTTTATTTTAAATATAACTTGTTTCAAGTGAACATTGCTTACTAGAGCTCAATTAGGTGAATGCATATGCCCTATCAATAGGGAAAATTGGTCTTTTTATTCTTCTCACGTTTTTCAGGAAAAATTAACAAATAGACAATAAACTAGCGGATCTAATCCTCCACCCAAGCCACAGTTGTCACCACTATCCACCATATTGACCGCCACCCACCTTCCTTTGGACTGCTACCAATCATCGTCCCAAATCCAAACACAAATGAACCGGTTCTGGTGTTTGTTCTCGTGTTCGTTGTTGTTTTTGACTTTTTGTTTATTATGCACACATAATTAACAAATTAAGAAAGAAACAAATTAAAGAACAAATTGGATGCATTATCACCATATCATTGTACAAAACACGCGTATTTTAAAGCACAAATCCTAACCTTAATTAAAATCAGTAATTTTGTTAAACTTGTTAGGGTTTTTGATTTAAATACATGACCTTTATACAATGATTTGGTGATAACGAATGCAATACATTTGCTTATATAATGTGCATGAAGGACAAGAACAATAATTAAGAACATAAGAACAAGAATAAGAACCAATCCCTCTCTGTCTGGGTTTGCGACGACGATTGGTGGTAGTCTTGAGGTTGGCGGTGGCAGGTGGTGGGATTGGATCCTCTAAGATATTTTCTATTTTATCAGAAACTGAGGGACAGCTAAAAAGACTAAATTGCTCTCATCTGAGGACTGAGGGGTACATGCCTCCACTTAACGGAACTCAAGTTAACGGTGCTAACTCAAAGGACCAAGTTGTTATGAAAAGGAAGAAAACTAGAGACCACAATACTTTATACGTTTTAGGGACTTGATCTAAAATTTGGGTATACCACAGTGATCAAGAATGTAGTTTACTCTAAAAAAATATACCTCGTAGCATTCTTTTTAGAGTAAATTATATGTGCTTTGTTGAAAATTAGTACTGCACTTCCTAAACTCCATTTATTACTCAGGGGTGTTTGGTTGGGGGTATTGATGGGTAAAGGATGAGAATGATAATGAAAACTATTGTTTGGATTGATATAATATATTGAGCCCATTACTCCAAACCCATTAATTTCCATTCCTGACTAAATTGGGGGGAATTGAAATCTTATTCCCGCTTAATCATCGTTTCTCATACGTCCCTTCATTTCTCGATGTTGAATGAAAAATAATTTTTATTTTTCATGTTGGACGTCACATATTTATATTAAAAATATTATCTAAAACATTTTTTTAGTTATATTTGTTTAACCAAACAACATCAATAAAATACTCATTCCTATTCCCATTATTTTGCATTTCCATTTTCATTTTCATTCCCATTTACTGAAATGAAACAAATGCCCCATTACTTTTGGTCCAGATGGACGAGGATAATCAATTTAATACAACCCTGTCATGTGGTTTGTTTTTAATAATAGAGTGAATTATATCGGTGGTCCTCTAGTTTACCTAAATTTTGGATTTGGTCTTTAAAGTACATTATCTACGGTGGTGGTCTTTAAGTTTTTAATCTACTTTCATTCATGGTCCTCCTATGTTTTATTTACTTTCACTCATGGTCCTCCTATGTTTAAGAACTACCACCGTAGATAGTGTATTTTAAGAACTAAATCCAAATTTTGGGTGAACCACATGGACCACTCGTGTAAT
Organism: Saussurea involucrata; assembly: GCA_033807775.1. Lineage (NCBI taxonomy): Eukaryota > Viridiplantae > Streptophyta > Magnoliopsida > Asterales > Asteraceae > Saussurea > Saussurea involucrata. The sequence continues at coordinate 94,654,108 of CM066312.1, read as the reverse complement.
TCACACTTAATAATATATTGAGTAAACTACATTCTTCATCATGTCGTATATATATACCCACGTTTTAGATTAAGTTCTTACAACATCTACATTCATGTTTCATTTTAGTAATAATTTGGTTTTCGAGTGGACACCTTTACTAGAACTCTATTAGGTGAATGCATATGCCCTATCAGTAGAGAAAATTGGTATTTTAGGGGCTGTTTGGCGGTTGCTGAATGATTAAGTGGTTAGAATGATTAAGAGGCATTTATGATATAGTGCAAAATAAAATATGGTTTTTTGGTAATTGTTTAGAATGAAATCAGGGTGATGAATGGTTAAGGGAGACAAACAAGATTTACCTCTTAGCGATTCAGAGGTTGCCTCTTAATGGAACCATTAAGAGGTAAACAAACAGCCCCTTAGTTTAAAAAAATCGACAATAAACTAGAAGATCTAATCCCCCACCCAAGCCACACTTGGATAATCCAACTCCATTTATTACTTGCTTTGTGGAGAGTTACAACTACAACAAAGAGGAGATAAACCAGGTCCAGGGCCGGCGGCCCAAGGGGCATCGATTTAAGCCCAGTGATTTTATTACTAATAAAAAACATTTAAAGTGGAGATCATTAGACCTTTAAAATACTTAAAACACATCCTTACCATTAGGCAGGCAGGCTATTAACATAAATTGACATTTTTTTCTCGTTTTATTACTTTTCTTGCCGATTCATTTTTACTTTCTTATATTTCTTTTTTCTCAAATTTTGTACCAACACTTATTTATCTAAAACAATATAAAATTAATTATATTCAACAATTTATACTTCCTATGCGTTCTTTGTTTTGAAAAACAATTTAATAAAATTTGAATGTTTATTATTCTTTTTGAATAATAATCGAATTGGAGATGAGCCGCCTAGGTTCTAAACTCCTTAAAAAAATGCGAGTCCTTAGTTATTGGATTAGGGCATCTCCAATTTAATTCTCTATTTTACTCTCTATAATAGAGTAAAAAATAGATGATTGGAGCAAACATCTCCTCGTCCCTTATCCAACTGAGCTACACGCCATTGGCGTAAAAAACAGATGATGTGTTATGTCTTATCTAGTGTATTGCTCTATTTTTTACTTTAAAATAGAATATTCCAAGTATACTCGCTTTTCTACTCTAGAAAAAATAGAGAGCATGAATATTATTCCTCTATATTTAAAAAGTTACTATTCATTTCTTTATTATAGAGGGTTCATTGGAGATGTTTTAGAGAGTGAAATAGAGATAGAGAGTAAAATAGAATTGAAAATGTTCTTAGGAGCATATTTTTGACTATCCGTCCAGGGCATCCAAAACCATTAGACCGACCCTGTAAACCAGGTTCAGATTCTCATCATCATTTATCCAGAATTTTATTATTTGTTAATATTTTTTTCATAAAGGTTTGTTTACTTGGTTTTTATGCAGATCACATGCAACTCAAACTCATCATTTCTTGCAGCTGCACCAGATGATATAAAGGTTTATTTATGGGAAATTAATTAAAATACCCAAAGTTTGACCAACTGTTACCAAAATACTCTAAATTTTTTCAATTTTGCAAAATACCCAAAATACCCGCGATGAGGTCCCGCGATCGCGGGATACGGTGACGTGACACGTATTTTGGCCCCAAATGCCCCGCGAAGCCCTTCAACTTTGGCCGCGGTGCACTTTTGGTCCCTGCCCGCGATCGCAGCCCGCGATGGCCCGAATTTTACACTTTTGGTCCCTGAAATTTACACTTTCAGCCCCTGTACTTAGACGAATCTTGCATGCTTTTACTGTTTTTTTCACAATTATTGTACTTTGAAGACGAACTTGTGGTTGAAATTCATTTGCACTTTTGAGATTTCATCCATAAATATCAGTAATATGCAATTCACAATTCACACTTGTTTCTTGCTTTCTTTCTTGATTTCTCTCTTGCTTTCTTTCTTTGAATTGCTTTCTCTCTTGATTTCTCTTCTCTCATTTCATCCACAAATGGCATCGTCATCAAACCCTAAGTCTACTCCTGAAAAAATGCCACCTCAAATCGAGGTCGCCATAGCAAAAAAGGAAAAGGAGATAGATGAACTAACAGAAGAGTGGGAAAAAATTATGGACAGGAAGGCAGTCCATTTGAGAAAGATCGAAGAGGAAGACAGGGAGATCAAAAGGATGAAAGGGGATATAAAAGATCGAGAGGCTCGTGTTCTCGAGAACAAGAAGCAATTCACCATATTCTGCAAGACTTCGCAATTATTCAAGCGAAGGTAAACGAGAAGCAAGCTTGGATTGATGAAACTAAATCAATTTTTAAGTAGGTGGTGGTTGTTTTAGTTGTTTTGTATTTTTTTTACTGTGTTGTTGTTTGTATTTTTTTACTGTGTTGTTGTTTTGTATTTTTTTGTTGTTGTTAATTTCTCTGAAAAGTAGTTTTTAAGCCGCTGAACCACGGTTAGGTTGGATACATCATGCAAGGTCAAGTTAGAGGTTACCTCATTCGTGGTTGCTAAAGTGTGTCCGAGTTGTGGTACACAATGGCCATACGTGGTTGCAAAAGCAGAAGCCGTTGAAGAAGGGTCAAAAAGATTGAAGATGAAGAGCCTGTTGGTCAGCGTAGAAAAAAGGTTCAAACAACCTAGCCAAGGGTCAGAAAGATTGAAGATGAAGAGCCTGTTGGTGATGTTTCTTTTTATATATGTTTTATCTTTGTTCTTATTAGGTGTTCCAATCAATAATCTTTGTGTTTAAGTATGCCAAGTGTGGGTTAATTGAATTCAAGCTTGTGGATTATGTTTTAAGGTGTCAAAATCTTGATTGGCATTAGTACTGAAGAGAGTGGTAATCTAATTTGTGATCCATATTGGTTGTGCTTAAAGGGTAAGATATTCCTTTTGCTTATATGTAATAATGGGAAATTAATTAAAATGCCACAAGTCAAAGTTTGTGTTACCGAAATGCCACAAATCTCTCCCAGTTTACCGAGTAATAGGAAGATTTTATGAGGCGGAGGATTTTGCAACGAGTAATAGGAAGATTGAGGATCTCTATAATGAAGCCCTGGAAGGTCAATTCCTTTCAAACTAGATAGCATATGTATGTGTGTATATATAATATGAATATATATAGCTACATAGGCATTTCGGTAAACTGGGAGAGATTTGTGGCATTTCGGTAACACAACCTTTGACTTGTGGCATTTTAATTAATTTCCCTATAATAATATATATGATAATTCCATATCAACAACAATATCATTTACAAATCAACGTTTAGATCAACAGTATCATATGTGTTTGTTCCATATGGTTCAAGTTGTGACGGGCCCGTGGTGTGACTGACTGAATGTCTCCTTGGCACGGTTGAAGGGGAGGGATTTGGACACTCTCCACGAGTATGTCCTACGCATTGAGGCAAACCAAGGGAAATTAATTAAAATACCATAAGTCAAACCAAGTGTTACCAAAATGCCCTAAATCTCTCCCACTTTGCAAAAATACCCCTTTTTTCCGCGATGGGAGCCCGCGATCGCGGGTCAGGGACCATTTCTGACACTTTTTTAAACTTGCAGGGACCATTTTTGAAAAATGGAATCCCGCAATCGCGGGCTCATCCCGCGATGGTATACTTTTTGTGACTTTTCAATTGCAAGGGACGGGACTGAACTGAAGGAGATAATTTTAATCTAAGTTACGTTGAAAATACATTGATCATTTTGTGCATACTCTGTAACTGCAAATACTTCAGCTCCAAACACACATGAATCATCATTCGCCAAATACCCATTTTCACAATTCTTAAATGAGTCAAGTGATACCAACTTGTCAAAACCCCATTTAATATTCTTCTCGTGAAACCTTCTCCTATTGCCATTCACGATATCTATAAACACATTCAAATAATAATAATTTAAAACGATTTAATGAATTAGTTAATATATGATTATTATGTTAATGCGATAGGAGTGTAAAACAAAATTGAAAAAAAAAGAGATGTACCATAAATTAAATAATTAACTATAAGGGTATGAATTTTAAATATAAAAAATATTTTTTTTATGTAGTGTATAACTGTATATGATATATATTAAAATATATAAATCCAAAAAAATTCAAGATTGGGCTCATTTCGAACGTATCGAAGAGACGATTATAATAGTGTAATTTGTTAAAATTAAAACGTATTTTTTTAACGTATTTTAGTTAATAAACGATTATATGTGTTAAATGTAAAATTAAAATAATGAAAGTAAAAGGTATAAAGTAAATTTAGTAAATAAGTATAGGGGTTGAAAGTGTAACATTTTATTTTAAATTCGTAAAATTAGACGAAAGCGGGGTGAACAGTGAAAGCGGGGGTGAACAGTGTCAAACGCGGGTCAAATTTTCAAAAATGGTCCCTTGCAATTGAAAAGTCACAAAAAGTATACCATCGCGGGATGAGCCCGCGATCGCGGGATTCCATTTTTCAAAAATGGTCCCTGCAAGTTTAAAAAAGTGTCAGAAATGGTCCCTGGCCCGCGATCGCGGGCTCCCATCGCGGAAAAAGGGTATTTTTGCAAAGTGAGAGAGATTTAGGGCATTTTGGTAACACTTGGTCAAACTTAGGGTATTTTAATTAATTTCCCCAACAACAATATCATTTACAAATCAACGTTTAGATCAAAGTATCATATGTGTTTGTTCCATATGGTTCAAGTTGTGACGGGCCCGTGGTGTGACTGACTGAATGTCTCCTTGGCACGGTTGAAGGGGCGGGATTTGGACACTCTCCACGAGTATGTCCTACGCATTGGCACCGAGTACATATTCGTTGTATCGAACTTTCACCACGTGATGGACGTCGGTCGTTCTTTCTCGGTCTCCCGGCCCTGTTCTTATCCATTAAAGGTGGATAGCATGGTGGAAGCGGGTCGGGTGGATACACCCATGCTGCAGGGGGTCCAGCTGGGTTTATTACCTCCACGTATGTTTTCCGGTAATATTCGGACGTGAAGAAAGGTACAGCCAAGTCGCTGCAATCTGTACGACTCATATATCTTGCTGCAGCGATGGCATGGCCGCACGGTAACCCAGATTTATCCCATTCGCGACACGAACAAAGGTGGTCTTCCATATTCACAATCGCGTGAATATAGTCATCATGCACCTCGTACTTCCCATACCCGATTGCTCTTACCGGCCATGTCGCCGCACGACGCGCCCTGTACTGAACGATATTCTCCGTCGTTGGTGTGAGTGCATTTTGCATCTCAGTTCCTTTTAGGCGTCGAATTTGGTACCACTCTTGTTGAAAGGCCCGAAAGTAGTCCATAAGATTAACAATCGGACATCTACGCGCAAAACGAGAGAGTGCATTCACAGACTCTGCACTATTCGAGGTCAGAATGTCATACCGTTGTCCAGGAAAATGGGCCGCGGACCACCTCTCCGGTCCAGCATCGTCAAAGACTTTGGCTGCTTCCTTGACACTGTATCGTAGCATATTCATGTACTTGTTAAACTCCCGATCCGTATATGCTCTGCATGCCGCCCAATAGACATCCTTGTAGGTGGTAATACGTTTGTCCTTGGATTTGGCGATCATTTCCAAATGTCGACAGCATATGGCGTGAGGGGCGTTTGGGTACATGGCAGAGATTGCGGCGCTTATGGAAGGAGCCCTGTCAGACATAAACACCAACCCTTACGGGTCTCCGATAGCTTGTCTCAACATGGACATAAACCAAGTCCACTCGTCCCCGGTTTCAGACTTGCCTACGCCGAAAGCTACTGGAACGATGGAGTTATCCCCGTCCATGGCAACCGCCAGAAACATCATACCCAAGTAACGGCCCTTTAAATGGGCTGCGTCTATTATCAGGACACGACGTAGATTTGCCAGAAATGTGCGGATCTGCAAAAACATAGGTTAAAATGTTATAGTTTATAATGTGTAAATGTTATAGTTTATAATGTGTAAACATATGACGTGTTAAAATACGTACCGCGGGTCCAAGGGCCACGAAGCACATCTCAAACCGTCCACGTGAATCGGTCCGTAGCTGCGTGACAGTACCAGGGTTCTGCAGCTGCAAATTATATAAATATGTCGGGAGTCGTTCATACGACTCCTCGAACGTGCCTCTCACCATAAACAGTGCATGGCAGCGCGCACGCCACGCTTGGTGGTAATCAATCGTGACGCCGAACTGCCGGTGAACGTCGTGGACGATGTCCTTTGGACGCAATGACCGGCTAACATCAAGAAATTTGTTTTTCAGGATCGCACCCAAAGTCTTTTTGCCGGCTTGTTTGTGGTGGGGATTAAGTTGCGTCCTCGTACAAGTGTGTACGTCGTGCAACTTTCTAATCATCATCGCCCCTCCTTTGGGACCCGTGTGAATCGCGTACAACCTCCACTCACACTTTTCTCTAGCACATTCAACTACGTATTTGCTTTTGTCAGATGCCCGCACGCGACTTTGGAAACCCTCTTCCAAGAACTTGAGTCCGATCTGACTTGCTAAGAGATCCCTCGAATCGAATATCTGACCTGCTGTTAAACTTTCACTGCGAATATAAGGTGTAGGTTCGTAGCTTTGTGTCTGGGTATGGGAGTTTGGAAGAATAGGGGGCATATCAAAAAAGTCATTTATCTGACTACATGATTTTCTACTAGGGGTATATTCTTCGTGATCATCATTATCGGTGTCTGATCTGTCTATTTCAGAATTACCCGTTCTGAAAACGTGGGTTTCGTCATCAGCAACTCCAGCAGTACGCCATTTGTGTGGTTGTGGTGGTTGTTGTTGTTTGAGAATCAGGCTGCTCTATTTGGAGGTCTTCGTCGTCGTCACCCTCCTCGTCACCGTCGTCGTCACCGTCGTCGTCACCGTCGGATACGCCGGGATACACAAAGAGTAATGGGGGTCTTTCTGAATCGACTGCAAGGTGCAGAAAAGTAGAGATATCCCATCGTTGGATAAATCCACAAATGACCCATCGCCATTTTTAAACACTAACTTGCAAACATCAGAAGAGTTGATTCCACATTTTTGCATGGCGTATGCAACAAACTTCTGATAAGTATAGTTTACTGACACTTTTACACCATGCTTAGATTTATAAGCAAAATTCCACTCATTGTTATCTTGCACCCATTCACCATCAAAACAGAAATATAGCTTAGCTTTTGCAACAGATGAACTCATTTTTTCAGTAGTATCTCAAACACAAAATATTGCAAAAGAAATATTGCAACAATGAAATCGTTGTGTGGGGATTATGGCTTGCATTTTACGTCTATTTATCAATGAAACAACCAACATATCAGAAAACCAATCTCTCATTTCATCCACAAACTGGTATTCCAAAAACATTGATTCAAACATGCAAATGAATTTCAACCACAAATCGGTCTTTAAAGTGCAATAATTGTGGAAAAAACAGTAAAAACATGCAAGATTCGTCTAAGTTTAGGGGCTGAAAGTGTAAATTTTCAGGGGCTGAAAGTGTAAATTGCAGGGACCAAAAGTGTAAAATTCGGGCCATCGCGGGCCATCGCGGGCAGGGACCAAAAGTGCACCGCGGCCAAAGTTGAGGGGCTTCGCGGGGCATTTGTGGCCAAAATACGTGCCACGTCACCGTATCCCGCGATCGCGGGACCTCATCGCAGGTATTTTTGCAAAATTGAAAAAAATTAGGGTATTTTGGTAACCCAATGTTTGACTTAGGGTATTTTAATTAATTTCCCTTTATTTATTTAGTTGATAGATTTTCTTTTGATGCATCTCTAATTTGGAGTTTTCATATACTAGAGTTGAATTATCATAAAATATATTTTATTTTCTCCATGTATTCACTAGTGAATATTCGCTTGCAGATTATTGATATACTCCAAAAGTGCCTTTTAAGACATTAAGGGCTGGGGAAATTGACACATATAGCCAAACCAGATTAAGAAGTTGGCTTTATAGCCATTCTCTCTCCCGTTTTGCAAAAATAGCCACGGGTCCGCACTTGACCTGACCCGACCCGATTGCGGACCGCAATATACCGCTAAAAGACGAAAAAATAAGTTTGTCATGTTTTAGGGCCAGCACCGCAAGTGCGGAGTGCGCACCGCAAGTGCGGAGTGCGGACCGCAATTGCGCACCGGCCAAAACCCTAAATTGAAACCCTAACCCTAATTGCTATATATACTGATTTTTTCTATACGATTTTTGCCAAATTGCTTCAATTGCTATAAAACTAATATTTTCAAACCCTTCTCCAATTATTCAGATTCTTGTCTCTGTTTTCTAGCCTTTCTAAAAATGAGTTCATTACCTGATAAAGTTAAGCTACGTATTTGGCCTGGGGGTTCTTGGCACGGAGTGGGAGTATGTTTCCGCACTCCCTATAATGCGAGTCATGGTGGCCCCCAACATTACACATTCTAAGCTGGTTAGGTGTGTTCAACACAAATGTGGAATCAACCCGAATATTGGTACGCTAAAAATAGCGTACCAATATGGTGGCCAAACTTATGAGTTACTCAACACTGAAGATGTACAAGGTTTTATGGAATCTGCTGCTACTGTAAGAAATCCACCAACACTTTTTGTATATGTCGATCCTGAAGGCTTCCATACAAACAATGTTGGGGGTGGTTCCAGCCGCGGTTGGGAGACTAGTGTGTCTGTTGCTGAGGAGAGTCAATCTTCTTTTTATGTTGGTGGTGGTTCGAACGCCGTACGAGAACCAGATGTCTCTGCCGTTGAGTAGACTCAATCTTACGTGCCTCAATTTCAGCATGAAGATGAGCAGCGTGTGTATGGGTATAATAATGACTTTCTTACTCAAAATAATTATTGTTATAGTGAGTATAACCCCGAAATTGTTCCGGAGACCCAAGAACCTGTAGAACCACATGAAGAAGAAGAAGAAGACGACGAGTCCCATGTTTACCATTTGGATATTCCTGGTATTATTGGCGAGGAAGAAGACGATGAAGAAGACGATGAAGAAGACGGTGAAGAAGATGAAGACGGTGAAAGCAGTCCTATTAAATCATATGCTGGAATAAATGATTTTTTTGGCCAACCTCCTCCCCTTCCAGATCGGGATGACAACTTGATAACACCACACCAAGCGCCCGTAGGTTATAATCGTAGTAACAGAGTGAATGAAGGGGATATATTCGTCACGAAAGACGACCTGACAGTCGCCCTTGGAAAAAAGTTTGTTGAAGAGGGTTACCAGTATTATGTGGAAAGATCTTCAAATTCCCGATTTGAAGCGAGGTGTAGGGATCGTAGCTGTGATTGGCGTTTGTATGCTGCAAATGTGAAAGATATCATTATGTTCCAGGTGCGCAGGCTGAATGACGTACACGTTTGTTCAAGGACCCAGATGCATCCTAACCACCGTAACGCCAATAGAAGAGTACTAGGTCATATAATCTTGCCTAAAGTACATGATGTAGAGCGCCTAGCAACTCGATACGAAGAACAAATGGACCAAGCGAAAAGAAACCGAAACAGAGACTTACGCGGTTTAGCGCGCGACTTGCAAACCGCGGCATAAACCGCGCAACCCTCTGGAGGATTAAACGAACAGTGACTTACGCGGGTTTCCCCGCGACATGCAACCCGCGGCCTAAACCGCGCGGGTCCTCCAGAACGCACTATCAGCTATTCTTAATTATTTATTGCTTTCTAGTTATGTTTCCTAATAATGATTCTTTTCCTTATGGATTAGTCTCAACATAGTTTCCTTAATTAGTCTAGCTAGCTTAGTATAAATAGGCTTATTAGGTTTCTTTGTTTCTCAATTCAACTATTATTCAATACAAGCATTAGTTCTTGATATTCAAGTCCTTCTCATTACTTTATCTGTTTACGTTGGTAAACCGATCCCCTTTTGGGTCCGACGCTAGTCGATCCGTTCCACGCACGATCCTACTGCGTCAGTTGGTATCAGAGCACAGACTTACCTGTCTCTTCACCTTCACGATGGCAGACCAACTACCACCGCCACCACCCGTTACGAGAGCCGAGTTCGAGGGGTTAGCAGCGGCCGTTACCGCACTGACAACCGTAGTCAACAACCAGCTCAACGTTAACAACAACAACCGCCCAGGACGAGACATGTACGAGGGCCGTCATCGACCCCGACACGGTGGCCGCCGCCACCCGATCACCAGTTCCAGCTCCGACTCCGAATCCGACGGAGATGTGGAACCACCACGAAGAGACCCCGACTACCGAATGAAGGCCGATATTCCCTACTTCTATGGGAATATGGGCGTTGAAGAATTCTTGGATTGGCAAATCGAAGTCGACCGTTTCTTCGATATCATGGAAATCCCCGAACACAAGCAAGTTAAGATGGTAGCTTTCTGCCTAAAGAGCACCGCAGCCGTATGGTGGGATAAGTTGATCTCCCAGCGACAACGGCAACGGAAAGGCCCGATACGATCATGGAGAAGGGCAAAACAACTTATATCCGAACGATTCTTACCGGAGGACTATGAGCAAATCTTGTACAAAATGTACTTGGATTGCTCCCAAGGATCAAGAACCATAGCCGAATACACCACTGATTTCATTCGCCTCTCCGAACGGAATGAAATCGGCGAAACCGAAGGCCAAAGAGTTGCAGGCTACATTAATGGCCTCAAAAGTTCGATACAAGATAAAATCGGACTCCAAACCGTTTGGACAGTCACGGAAGCATCGAGTTTGGCCATGAAGGCCGAGCTAATGGAGAAAACCACTCGAACCTCCTCCTATCGCCGTTACACCACACCGACCCCCACCGAAACCACCAATTCCGCAGCTGATAAAGGAAAAAGTATCGCATCAAGCTCATCCGTTCGCGACACCAATCCACCACGAAACTCTACCGGGTCCCAAAGAAAACCCGAAACACCAAAACCATCCAACCCCTACGCCCGACCAACGGGATCTAAATGCTACCGTTGTGGCCAACCGGGCCATAGGTCCAACGAGTGCACCAACCGAAGGACAGTCGGCCTCGTGGATGAAAACGAAAGCGAAAAGGAAGACGAGTATAAAGGAGTTGACTTTGCGGAAAAAGAGTCTGAAGAAAGGGTAAACATCGTGCTCCAAAGGGTCCTTCTCTCTCCGAAAGAAGAAGGACAAAGAAAGAACCTTTTTCGCACCTATTGCTCCATCAACAAGAAAGTGTGCAACCTGATCGTGGACAACGGAAGCTGCGAAAATCTGGTATCCAAAAAGTTAGTAGATTACCTTAATCTACCAACCCAGCCGCACGACGCCCCTTATTCCCTTGGATGGGTAAAGAAAGGACCGCAAGCTCGTGTAACCCAAGCCTGTTCCCCTCTCTATAGGAAAATACTACAAAGAAGATGTCCTCTGCGACGTCCTCGACATGGACGCTTGCCACATCTTACTCGGCCGACCATGGCAATACGACAACGACGTGACCTATAAAGGAAGGGACAACGTGATGATATTCCGCTGGGGCGACCGTAAAATCGCCATGACACCCGTGACTAGCTTTCACAAGGTCCCGGAAAAGAAAGGTGAGAACGTCCTAATCATCACCTCCGACGAACAAATCCTCAAGAACGACTTCAAGGAGACCCAACTCTTATGTCCCATAGTCGTGAAAGGTTTAATGAGCGCCGAAAAGGTCCACGAAGAAATCCCGGAAGAAGTCAACGAGATACTTACAGACTTCACGGAGTTAATCTCCGACGACCTACCACCGGAACTACCGCCTATGAGGGATATCCAGCACCAAATAGACCTAATCCCGGGCGCGAACCTACCAAACCTCCCTCACTACCGTATGAGCCCCAAAGAAAACGAGATATTGCGGGAACAAGTTGAAGACCTACTAAGGACAGGGTTTATCCGAGAAAGCCTAAGTCCTTGTGCATTCCCCGTCCTTCTCATGCCAAAGAAAGGTAACCAATGGAGGATGTGTATTGACAGTCGCGCCATCAACAAAATCACCATCAAGTACCGGTTCCCCATCCCCCGCTTGGAAGACATGCTAGATGAACTAGCCGGCTCGAAGTTATTTTCAAAAATCGACCTTCGTAGCGGCTATCATCAAATCCGAATCCGACCCGGCGACGAGTGGAAAACCGCATTCAAAACACCATTCGGGCTTTACGAATGGTTAGTTATGTCGTTCGGTACTTCCAACGCCCCTAGCACGTTCATGAGGACAATGAACCAAGTCCTCCGCCCGTTCATCGGCTTGTTCGTAGTAGTATATTTCGACGATATACTTATCTATAGCCGAAACAAAACAGATCACCTCGCCCATCTCCGCCAAATCTTGACCGTGCTCCAAGAAAACAAGCTATATGTCAACCTTAAGAAGTGTTCCTTCTGCACCAACAAGCTCTTATTTCTGGGATTCATTGTCGGAGAATCCGTCATAGAGGTAGACGAAGACAAAGTCCGTGCAATAAAGGAATGGCCAACTCCCAAAACCGTATCCGATGTCCGAAGCTTCCACGTCTTAGCCACTTTCTATCGGCGGTTCGTACGGGATTTCAGCACCATTACCGCACCTATGACCGAATGCCTAAAAAAGGAAAATTCCAATGGGGGCCCGATCAAGACAAAAGCTTCGCCGAGATCAAACGCAAGCTAAGCTCCACCCCAGTACTCGCCCTACCCGACTTCGATAAAGTCTTCGAAGTTGAATGTGATGCAAGCGACATAGGAGTGGGAGCTGTCCTCTCCCAAGAGAAGCGTCCCATCGCTTTCTTCAGCGAGAAACTAAGCGATGCCCGTCAAAAGTGGAGCACCTATGATCAAGAGTTCTACGCCGTGTTCCGAGCCTTGAAACAATGGGAGCATTACCTCGTGCACAAAGAGTTCGTACTCTTTACCGACCATCAAGCCCTCAAGTTCATCAATAGCCAAAAAATGGTAAACAAAATGCATGCACGTTGGGTAAGTTACCTCCAGAAATTCCCATTCGTCATCAAGCATAAATCCGGAGTCCTCAATCGCGTGGCCGATGCTCTAAGTAGACGCGCCACACTAATGATCACACTGGCCCATGAGATCGTCGGATTTGAGGCCTTAAAAGATAAATACGAAGAAGATGACGATTTCCAAGAAATTTGGAACAAATGCAACATGGGCAGACCGATGGAAGACTACTACATCAACGACGACTACCTCTTCAAAGGTAACCAACTTTGCATCCCTGATTCTTCTCTTCGTGAAAAACTAATCCGAGACTTACATGGAGGAGGATTAAGCGGCCATCTTGGCCGCGATAAAACCATCACTAGTGTCCTCGACCGCTATCATTGGCCACACCTAAAGCGCGATGTGGGGGCAATTGTTCGCAAATGCTATGTTTGTCAAGTGGCTAAAGGCCAATCTCAAAATACCGGTCTCTACTTACCATTACCGGTTCCCGATGATATATGGCAAGACCTATCGATGGATTTCGTTTTGGGGATGCCTCGCACACAACGAGGGGTCGACTCTATTTTTGTAGTCGTCGACCGTTTCTCCAAAATGACACACTTTATTGCTTGCAAAAAGACAGCCGACGCAAGCAACATTGCCAAACTCTTCTTCAAAGAAGTAGTCCGTCTACATGGGGTTCCGAAGACCATTACTTCCGATCGTGACACCAAGTTCTTAAGCCACTTCTGGATTACTCTTTGGCGCCTATTCGGAACCACGCTCAACAAAAGCAACACCGCTCACCCCCAATCGGATGGCCAAACCGAGGTAACTAATCGCACCTTAGGCAACATGCTTCGAAGTGTTTGTGGAGACAAGCCTAAACAATGGGACCTTGCTCTCCCACAAATCGAATTCGCCTATAACAGTGCTTCTCACACAGCAACGGGCTGCTCGCCATTTTCCTTGGTCTATACATCGATTCCCAAACACGTCGTTGACTTGGTCAAACTCCCACAACTCCCGGGTACTAGCATCGCCGCCAAAAACATGGCTAAGGACGTCCAAGCAGTTAAAGAAGAGGTCAAAGCCATACTTGAATTCACCGGAGCAAAGAACAAAACCGCCGCCGACATGCACCGACGCCGCAAAACGTTCAAAGTAGGAGACGACGTAATGGTATTTTTAAGAAAAGAGCGTTTTCCCGTTGGCACCTACAACAAGCTACAACCACGAAAGTATGGTCCGTTCAAAGTCTCACGGAAAATAAACGACAATGCCTATGTGGTCACACTACCCGACTCCCTCCACATATCAAACACCTTCAACGTCGCGGATATTTACGATTATCACCCGGACGATGCTTCTTTTTCTGATGAGAACTTGGGGTCGAGTTCTTCGGAGGTGGAGGAGACTGATGTAGAGCGCCTAGCAACTCGATACGAAGAACAAATGGACCAAGCGAAAAGAAACCGAAACAGAGACTTACGCGGTTTAGCGCGCGACTTGCAAACCGCGGCATAAACCGCGCAACCCTCTGGAGGATTAAACGAACAGTGACTTACGCGGGTTTCCCCGCGACATGCAACCCGCGGCCTAAACCGCGCGGGTCCTCCAGAACGCACTATCAGCTATTCTTAATTATTTATTGCTTTCTAGTTATGTTTCCTAATAATGATTCTTTTCCTTATGGATTAGTCTCAACATAGTTTCCTTAATTAGTCTAGCTAGCTTAGTATAAATAGGCTTATTAGGTTTCTTTGTTTCTCAATTCAACTATTATTCAATACAAGCATTAGTTCTTGATATTCAAGTCCTTCTCATTACTTTATCTGTTTACGTTGGTAAACCGATCCCCTTTTGGGTCCGACGCTAGTCGATCCGTTCCACGCACGATCCTACTGCATCAGTACAGGATGTAAGCCGTAAACTCCGTGGATCCGACATTGTGAAGGACATCAAGGAGCAATACAACGTAGATATCTCGTATTGGCAAGCGTGGCGTGCGAAAGCTTTTGCTCTAGCCTTGGTGCGGGGCGACCCCCATGATTCTTACAGGCGACTCCCCGGGTTTTTCTATAATTTGGAGCTTCAAAACCCTGGTACTTTTTCCCGAATACAGACAGATATTACAGGATGTTTTAACCTTTGTTTTTACGCCCTTGGTTGCACGGTATATATTATTTCCTGTTATATAGTCTACATATTATATAGTATTCTAACGTTTTCATCATAACATTTCTTAGATCCGATCGTTTACGAGCTATTTGCACCCGGTCATTATAATAGACGACGCTCATTTGAAGGGGCCTTACTTGGGCACAATGTTCTTAGCCATTGCTATGGACGACAATAATCAAATATTCATGCTCACTTTCGAAGTTGGTAGGTCTGAGAGTGGAGAGGGATGGACTTATTTTTTGTCCAACCTGAGGCAATGTATCGGCGAACCGGAAGGGTTGGTGTTCGTTTCCGACAGGGCCGGTTCAATACGCCAAGCTATCAATACGGTGTACCCAGGTGTCCATCATACGCTCTATACCATCTTATGATGAACATGAAAAGTAGAGATAATAGGATCGACAATTATAAGACCTTGTTTTGGAAGGCCTGTAAAGCGTACACGGAACGTGACTTTGATCTTAGAATGGCTGCTCTACGAGCTGCTGTACCTGTGGGAGTCCAAGTTTTGGAACGAGATACTACACCAGAAAGATGGTCTAGGGCCCATTTTCCTGGAATCCGTTACAACATAATGACTTCAAACAGTGCAGAGTCTGTAAATGCACTGTCTCGTTACGCTCGGAGGTTACCTATCGTGTCCCTGATTGATTACTTTCGATCAATGCAACAAGACTGGTATTCGAAGCGTCGGAACAACGCAGGTTATCATCTTTACGTACATCAACCTACATACAATCTACTGTTGTTATCAAAAACTGAGATTATTTTAAGTATTTTGACTATTTTTGTTTCTGCAGCCAAATGGGTAGATTTTCTAACCCCATTTGCAATGACAAAAGTTAAAAGGAGACGAATGAAGTCAGTGGGGTTTACTGTCCATGAAATTGGTCATGGTTTATACGAAGTTTGCGATATGCGCAAGGACGCCAAAGTGGCTTACAATAATCGTAGTTGCAGTTGTAAAAAGTGGCAGATGTCCGGTTTACCTTGCAGTCATGCAATCGTCGTTGCAAGACATCTCCGGTGTACAGATGTCACCCACCTGGTGCTCGATTACTTCACGACAAGTAACTGGCGAGCAATATACTCAGAGGTCATACATCCGGCTGGGCCTCCTGAAACGTGGGTTGTTCCAGACCCACCACTTATGACCGTTAATCCTCAGGTGATGAAGAAACGCGTTGGTAGATTCGGCAACCACGATCGTATCCCATCCCGTGGTAAGGATCCGACACCGAGAAGATGTTCTCGGTGTAAATAAAGCGGACATAATCGGTCAAACTATCATAATGAATTTCAGTGAATGAAGGAGCATCCGGTAGCCGGCAACGTCGAAGAGGAGCATCTGGTAGCCGGCAAACTCAAGCACAAGCGACTCAGGAGACCAACTACGGAAGTTCTAGGCATCATACTTTCGATCTAAACATTGATTTGAACGAGTAGTTTGTTGTTTCTGTTAAGTCTCAATTTATGGCTGTTATGTTCAATTGTCTTTCAACCTTCTTGTCTTTATGTTTACTGTTAATTTCAATGTAGTTTGTTGTTTCTGTTAAGTCTTCTTGTGTGTAAAAAACAAGTAAACATGAAAGTTGCATTTTATTGATACCCATAAACAATGGAAACTAGTACAGTGGAAGAAACAACAACATAGAAATATGAAAGGAACAAAGTACTAAACCAAGACCCTTACTACCACCTACTCAAAAATTGCCTTAGTTTCATCAATCCAACTCTGCTTGTCGTTTACCTTGTCTTGAAGAATTGCAAAGTCTTGCAGAATATGGTGAATTGCTTCTTGTTCTCGACGAATACGAGCCTCCCTAGCTTTTATATCCCCTTTCATCCTTTTGATCTCCTTGTCTTCCTCTTCGATCTTTCTCAAGTGGACTGCCTTCCTGTCCATCATTTCATTCCACTCTTGGGTCAGTTGCGATATCTCCGCTTCCTTGTGTTTTATCGCCTTCATGATTTTATCGGGTATTTCTTGTGAAGGGCGTGGGTTAGATGACGATGCCATTTGTTTGGGTAGAGACTATACTATGATATGAAAATGTTGTATGGATGTTGTGACCTTTGGAATTGGAACTAACATGGGTATTTATAGACAGAAGAAGCAAGTGCGGGTGCGGCTTCGCAAGTGCGGGGCAGTGCGGCTTCGCAAGTGCGGGGCAGTGTGTTTCTATAAATACTCCCGTGGAGTGGTGTAGAATTCAACGATCACTTAAGTAGCGGGTTCACAACTTGCTATAAATACCCCTCTATACCGTTTACAAACGTTCTCTTGTTTAATCCAACACTATGGCTGGAGGTTCAAGATCAAGGGGGAACAGGTCGGCGAACGGGGCTGGAACTTCACGTTCGGCAGCCTACCAACCACGGAACGATGGAGCTCGCCGGAGTACCTGGAAGGTACCGAAAACAGACGAGGAGTGGAGAAATTGTGGGCGAACTGCGACCGATTTTCCTTTCACGTCTGAGGAGGAAGCAGACTGGGAGATGACATCCGACAATTACTACTACGATAATGGCATGAGAGCCCCACCAATGTATGATTTTATGCCGTCGGGTCTTCGACAAAGTCAACGGATTACTCCCAAAGTGCAAAACGCCATTGATGAGGCGAACGCCGATATCGAAAAGGTAAAAGGTATGTGGAACCATAACAGGGTGATTCAGCAGGGGAAAATTGAGTATCTAGCGGAGAAGAAACGAGAACTGGCCATAACTAGGGCTCACGTTCGGGAGCTGCAACGACATATTAAGGAAGTTGAAGAGGAACTAGAAGAACTCGAATCGGACTACATGGGAATGGAGGACGTGATCAAGGAAAAGGTTAACTTGATCACTGGACTCCAAGATGCCTTCATTAATTAATCTTCTAGCGACTTTTACAATTCATCTAGCGAGGGTATTTAAAAATCAAGGGTGTGTTTGCAAGTTCTAATTGTAGTTTACATGAATTAGTTTTATGGAATTGTGCATTTCGTGTAATATTGTTGCAATGTTGATGGATCTACAGATGTATGCAATTAAAGAACAAATAATAAAAGTTAACAACCAAACAAGAATACTTAAACCGTAAATAAAACTTTATACATGTTTTTACAAGCTAAACCCATTCTATAATTAGAAGTTCAACTGATTTCCCGTCAACATCCACAAGGTATTGGACATTTCTCTCCGCCAAGCCATGATATCGATATTCATGTTCGGATTATGTCCGTTAGCCCTATCTGACAAAAATAGGCACGTGAATGGACCACAGTCGCCTTGCACACCAGTCTGTTGCGGAACATGATCTGCATATCTCCAACTGAAATTGTGCGTCGTCTGGGAAGCTCGTGAGTGGGCTTCGATGGAACATAATATGTAAGGCATAGCATTCTTGAAAGAGATGACGCCTTCACGAACTCTGTCATAAAGGGCTTGGACCCTATAACTATCATATAAGGTCAATACCATGTCTTCTAAACAATACTCCCCAACCAACCAATGACTACCTTGGATGTTGATGGGAATAAGAACCTGAAAAACATAAAAATAACATTAGCTAGATGATATAAATTCATAATGCTAGAAATAGGGAAACAATTTTACATACCCTGGTCACGTTAGACGTCCAAGCCGGAAATAAATGTGTCTGGCTCATTGACCCGTTCGCGTGCTGAGCTGCTTCATCTAGGTGCCCAAGTGCCAGCCTTCCCCAAAACTCTGGGCTAACAACTGTCCACTCGGAATTTGCAGACCGCGAAGAGAGCATCATTCGAACCCATGCCTCCATATGCTATAAATAAACCATTCAATGATTAGTTGTAGTCATGTGTCATTAGCAAGCAAATTGTCAAGGGAAACAATGTACTAACATGGTCCTCAAGCCATCCATCGTTTACGTGGCCTAATATTTGGCCCCAAAACCGTGGTTCTATCTCAATATGAGTCAAATAAGGAAGCCTCATAGTGGCCGGCAATAGGTTCTGTAGGTAGAGGTCCTCAACTGAATGTCCTCGTATCCCAGTCGGACGGGCCATGACGGGGGTAGTATCAGGGCACTGCGTATAAGGAGACGTGCACCATCTCGAAACATTACGCTGACGTGCCCCCTACCAAGGGGCTCCTCCATCTGATATGGAGAACCATAAACGACAGAATTGGTAGCCAAAGGAGGTCTCGCAGATCCTATTGGACGAAACGGCGAATCCTGGCCCTGCTTAATTAAATTGTTATAAACTCAAAAGAATGCCAAACGAGTCATATATATATATAGAAGATGTAACAAAAAAGTATATTACCGGGGTGACCACCCCCTGAGGAGATGGGCTAAACAATCCATGGGGAGAGTACAGATTCAACCAAAGAGACAAAGAAGAAGAAGAAGGGCGTGGTTGTGATGCCGACTGCATGTGTGATGCCGCCTGCATGTGTGATGCCGACTGCATTTGTGATGGTGCATGCATCGGTGATGGTTCATGCATCTGTGATGGCTCGTGTGTATAAGTACCAAAACGCGTCGCCTCAAGGTCCTGAACACGCACCTCAAGCCTAGTATAAGCCTGATGCATCTGACGCTGGTGTTCCCAATACACTGAATAAGGGTCATCGGCCGGAATGTCCCAAGAGGGAATATTAGAGAAACTGAAGGATGGTGGGACCGGTCGAGATCCGTCATGTCTCGTGTGGCGCTCGTCGTGATGGCGCTCCCGATCGTGATGGCGCTCGTCGTCGTCATCGTCATCGCCGTCGTCAGGGTTACCACCGCCTTCACCACGAAAGAACCTCTGGCTGGACGTATACCACGCAAATTGCTGCTCCTCAAGTGTGGCGGCAAGAGTCAGGCGTGGGTGTTCATCCTCCTAATATATGCAACAGATGACGCAATATTAGAATTTAAAGGGTTATCTTCAGAGAAACCTCCAAGTTTGTAAAAATTCTTACCCGCACCGTCAGTAACAAAATCTTATTAATACTTTTGGTTTCCTACCCCAACGAATTATCCTAGGAAACCGGTCTCTCTGCAAGAAAGAGTTACTCGACCGAGGAAAAGTCTCCACAATCCATATATGTGGAAAAAGTAATGTTACACATACAAATTCATTATCAATTTTATAAATATTTAATATTGTGGTAACTAACCTTGAACGGTTGGATAAACCCCGTTAACGTCAGCTTCCGCCTCGGCTCACGTCGACGTCCAATAAAACCTTTCATCTGCCTATATGTTGCCTCCCAGATGAAACTTCCCCAAGGATATCGGTTCCACGCCCCAATATTCTCTATCAACGTAAGGACGGTGGCCGAAATAGGCAAATGATGTTGTCGGCCAAGGAAGAACTCCTCTACCATGATCATCAAACATACTCGGACAACATCCATGTCCGATTGACGGTCTCGACCAACGATGGGACTGAAAGTTTCAAACACATCCTTGAGGCGGCCAATAGTCAATTTTCCGTCCAGAAACATTCTTTGAATGAATGCCCCACGCGTGGGTGGAAGAACGCGCGGAATCAGACCAAAAATGAGTCCCGACATAAGACAAAACTCCTCAGGGCCATATTTGAGTGTGTACCCGTGCCAACCGTAATACAACGAGTCCGACGGCTCACCATCAGGGGGGGAGACCTCTTTCTTCAAAACGGTCAAAACAAGAGCAGGGTCGTTATTAAAGTCCTCACATTCCACCAAGTCACCAAAACAAGTGGCGCAGAATAGATCAAGCCTATGCTCGGTTAACTTCTCCCGAATTTCTCTCAACCGTAAAAGCTTTGACTTAATCGTCAAAGACTCATTAGTTTCCCCCAAACTGTCACTATGGTCCTGCGTATATAAATATTAAAGTTTAGGGGGCTAAAGTGACAATTTTCAAAGTTTAGGGACCAAAACCATCATTTTTCAAACTATAGGGACCATGGCTGTAAATTTCCAGAATCGCAGATTATTCTAATTGCATGGGACTGATAACTTAGAAAGTTTGGGAAAAATCCGAATTTAGGGGGCTAAAGTGACAATTTTCAAAGTTTAGGGACCAAAACCGTCATTTTTCAAACTATAGGGACCATGGCTGTAAATTTCCAGAATCGCAGATTATTCTAATTGCATGGGACTGATAACTTAGAAAGTTTGGGAAAAATCCGAATTTAGGGGGCTAAAGTGACAATTTTCAAAGTTTAGGGACCAAAACCGTCATTTTTCAAACTATAGGGACCATGGCTGTAAATTTCCAGAATCACAGATTATTCTAATTGCATGAGACTGATAACTTAGAAAGTTTGGGAAAAATCCAAGTTTAGGGAGGCTAAAGTGACAAATTTCAAAGTTTAGGGACCAAAACCGTCATTTTTCAAACTATAGGGACCATGGCTGTAAATTTCCAGATTAATATAATTATATATTTAAATTAATGTCTAAATTTGACATTGTTGTATACAATTTTTACATATTCTTTTCACATTGTTTTATATAAATTGAATGGATTTTTTAATAACAATTTGTATTTTTTTATTATAGATACTTTTAACTTTAACTTTTTTATAAGTGTTCAATGTTCAATGTTGTATAATTTATTTCAAGTATAATTTATGGGGAAAAAATCTTGAGCTACAAATATTTCAACAATGAACAAATATGAACAAATGTGATTGCAACTTTACAACTTCAAAAGAACAAACTTTATGTAAACATTAAACATCATTATCCTCATAGAATACATACATTATATACATACAATACAATACATAAACTTAAATATAAAATTATAAGTTCAACGAAAGATGGGGACCACAAAAATACTTACTTCGTTCGACATTGACTTCACGTGAACAGATTTGTCTTCAAACTGGCTGAAATCTAAAAAATCGTGGCTGAATGGTTAAAAAACTTCAAATTGCGGTAGAGATCTTGGTGGGGAGGAGGGGGGACCGGCTGTGGGGTAAGGAGAGTAAAATATTAGGGTTCACGTGCTTATAAGAAAGAAACGCATTGGGCCTCCCGGGCCGCACTTGCGGTGCGCACTCCGCACTTGCGGTGCCGGCCCTAAAACATGACAAACTTATTTTTTTCGTCTTTTAGCGGTATATTGCGGTCCGCACTCGGGTCGGGTCGGGTCAAGTGCGGACCCGTGGCTATTTTTGCAAAACGGGAGAGAGAATGACTATAAAGCCAACTTCTTAATCTGGTTAGGCTATATGTGTCAATTTCCCTTAAGAGCTGCCCATGAAAGTGTATCTTTAAATCAACAAACTATTTAGAGTAAATTACTGTTTTGGTCTTTGTGGTTTGTTAAAAAATACAAAACTGGTCATTTAACTTCAAAATTTACCTTTTTGGTATATGTGGTATGCATTTCGTTATTTGATGATTTCCTCATTTTTTTTCCAATTTATATAGCCTTTAGTTTTCAAGAGTTATTTTGTTTCTTGTCGGCTTAACGTATTTTTAGATACATAGCAGTGTACAGTTTCTTCCTTGGAGACCTTGGGAAGGTACTCACTTTGCAAATTTATTTGGTTTTAAATATTTTTAAGGTGCAATATAATCTTCAATCCTAATATATTGAGATTTATAAAGAATATTATTTTACAGTTATTACCGGTGGGTATGATTCAAAGCTTATAATGTGGACTTCTCCAAAGGACGACCATTCAAAGTTATGGATTTGGGTATGAATATGCTTAAATTGCAAATTCAGCATTGCTAGACGTATAAATATGCTTATAATGTTCATCTTTATGGTTTATAGAGTAAACTACAAATTTCGTCCCTGACGTTTACCCTTAGCTACGAAAATTGTCCCTAAACTTCAATAAGTGCAGAAATCATCCCTTATGTTTGGATTTCGCTTTGAAAGTGGTCCCTTGGCGTTGGCGTTAACTTCGTTAAAAAACTCAGTTAAGAGAGGGGTATTTTCGTCTTTTTACACATTTTTTTGTCTTTTCTTATTTTTGTCCTTTTCTTGTCTATCTCTCCTAAAACTCCTTCTTCCCCATTTTCCTAAAACTCTTTCTTCTTCCATGGATTTACCTCCTTCTTCTCCATTTTCTTAAAACTCCTTCCAACACGATCCAAGCCGGGAAGAAGTTCTTACCTGTGGATTGAACTTCTTCCGGGCGATAAGCAGGAAGAGAAAGCAGACTAGATTGAAAGAGGAGAAAGGCAAGCATTTTCCTAAAACTCTTTCTTCCTTCATGGATTTACCTCGAGATGAGTTCCAAATCATTCTTTAATCACCTAAATCCAAGACCCACTTCCCAATTCACCCAATTTAAACATTAACACCACATCAACACTCATTAAAAGATTCAATACTAATTTTCTAAACCAAACCTATCACACAGAAATGGACGAAGAATATCAAAGCCAAAGAAATGATATGAAGAAGATGCTGATAATAATAATTAATACATGTAAAAATGTTGATACTATAACATTTAAAAACAAAAGTATGATAATAACAATAAAAACCAAGTGAGGGTGCCGGAGATGGTGACCGGAGCAAGTGAGGGTGTTGCGATGGTCTTGGTGTATGGGTTTAGGGATCACGATGGGGGGGGGGGGGTTGCGATGGTATTGGTGTTTTATGGTTTTACATGGAAATATATATATATATATACATACACACACACACACACACATATATATATATATATATATATATATATAAAATCGATATAATTTAAAGAAAGTTACAATTAGGCCCCTAATGTTTTATGGTTTTTACAAGGATAAGGAAAAACAAAGAAAAATTACAAAAAGAGAGAAAAAACATGGTTTGATGAAAATACCCCTGACTCTAACGAATAATATTAACGGAGTTAGTGAGCAGGGACCACTTTCAAAGCGAAATCCAAACATAAGGGATGATTTCTGCACTTATTGAAGTTTAGGAACGATTTTCGTAGCTAAGGGTAAACGCCAGGGACGAAATTTGTAGTTTACTCTATATTTTATTATCTTTTTCGTCCTTATGATTTAAAGTTTATTCTTTTGTTTTTTCATCCTTATGATTTACGGTTCATTTCTATTTTAGTCTTGATACTCAAAAGTATTGTTTTTGCCTCGGGGACGAAAATATAAATGAATTCCAAACCATAGGCACGAAAACTGAAATTTCAAAACTACAGGGGCTAAACTTAATTTACTTTTATATCTAATTGAATCTATAATTCCTTTCTTTCAGGGAAGTCAAAAGTTCCTCAAGTTTATGTTGGACACATTTGATAAGATATGTGTTGTGGCAAGAGGTGATGGTGTTGTTGATGCTATTAACATCAAATCGGAATTTTCGGCTACCAAAAAGTCAAAGGGCGCTTTTTCAAAACCGAGAAAAGGTGGTCAATCAAAATTAGTCGAAGAACGAGGTTGCGTTTAGATTATTCATGTGGAGGGAGGGCATACTGCTGCTGTATCGTGTGCGTAAGTAGTCATTGCAACAAACACTTATTATATTAAGTTTGGTAACAAGTTTTGGAGTGCAAAAGTGGACACTTTGACCAAGAAAGTCAAATAGTTTATCCTTTTATGTTATTTTGTGGTAACGTAAACAAAGAACATGACACTCCAAAACCCAAATAATTAAATGATTAATTTAATGCTCATTGGTTGAAGTTTATTAAGTGCTCTATTTTACATCCTTGCTCCTATGTGAGCCAAAGTTTCTCTTATCTTAACTAAGTTCTAACAGAAAGTGTATATAATTGTGACATTGTAACATCTCAATTTTTATAATGGATTATGTTTGGTTTATTAAATAATTTGAGTATCATTATTTGATAAGTTGTGATCGGTTATTTGATAGAATAATGTTAGAGTTTATCCCCGATTAAGTTACGTTAATTGTTTTGTAGAGTTATAAGTTAAGGGGTAAACTTTAACTTTAATTTATAAGTGGAAGGGTTAAACTTGCCAAGTGATGAAAGTTGGAGGGTTGTTTTGAACAAAGTGGTGGAACCACTTGACACCACCACCTCATTTGATTTAGAGGGGTGAGGTGTCCTCATTTCTTAGTCTAAATTCTATGTGTGTGTGTGTGTTTTTCGGCAAAAGAGAAAAAGAGAGAGAGAGAGAGAATCGAAAGAAGAGAAGAGGCAAGAAGAAGCTGATTTTCAGTTGGAAATTAAGAAGTAACACGTGGAAGCTAAAGGTATGATTACACATAAATTTCTCTTCTTATGTGTATTAAGTTTTTTTTGTGATTTTAGAAATGGGTCTTGATATTTTTGAATATTATGAGAAATCTGGGTTTATGATTATGTTCTAGTGGTAGTCTTAATCATATCTGAAAATTTACAAAATCATTCATGACTTAAAAATATAGATTCTGGGTTAAATTACGTTTTCAGTTAGTTGAGACAGTTATGAATATCGCAACAGTGAGTTGCGATATTTATGAATAGTTGCGATAGTTATGAATGTCGCAACCTTGGGTTGCGACAAGCTCGATGGTATCGCAACAGTTGGTTGCGATAAGATGGGATATCGCAACAGTAGGTTGCGATAAAGTACTGTGTCGCAAGTAGAAGGTTGCGACAAGGGTTATCACAGTTAGTGGGTTGCGATAAGAGTTTTGAATTTTGAATATTTAGGATTCTTAGTCTTAAAAGGGTCCTGTACAGTAGATTAATACCAGTACAATATGTATATGGGTATTTCAGATCTCTGTGAAGTTGGTGACGGAAATTCATACGATTTTGAGAGAGTAAAGTAAGAGTGACGCAACTACTATCAGGTGAGTTCATTCTTACCTTACCCTTTTATAATGTTTTTAAATTATGGTAAGGTGCATTTTTATAATGAACTGTTTGGATGGATTTTGGAAGAATGGTTTTTATGAAGTAAAATCGATTATCTTAAATTGATGGTTTTGCTTAAATTCATTAACGTTATTTGAAAATGATTTATATTAAGCAATAACCTGCACGAGTACAAATAAGTGTAATGGATCCATAGGCACTAGTTGTTATGAACACATGGAATAGGCGTGGATTAATCGTAATTCCATTGTGTGTGAGAAATCGTGGAATAGGCGTGGATTAATCGTAATTCCCGATTTCTAAGGAAGTAAAAGGGATTGACATGTGTAATTGTTGATCCAAACCCTCAGTGATTTGATAATGACCCTCTCTTATATACTTAGTGAAAATTGTAAGTAAACAATATGTATCATAGTTTCACTATCGCTGATAAGTACTAAGATCTTCCAGTACCGCTGATAGGAACTCTCGCTCTTTAGATTAAACATTCAGCGAACACTGTTCATCATTAACACTGAGTCTGTTCAGTCATTATGATGATCGCTGATAAGTTAGTTGTTTACTTATGATCCCTGAAGACAAGTTTCACGTCAACAAAGGTTCTACGCTGAAGTCGAAGATCAAGCTCAAGAACCAGCGACAAGTCTCCTAATGAACTGATGCGGATCAACGAAGACTCAGATTTGTCCACTCAACGTGAAGTATCAAGTACAAGACTTCAGCTATCGCTGAGCTTTATCATCTGCTGAATAGTAAATGATAATCGCTGAATCAACGAAAGCTGATCATGAAGTCCTCCGTACAAAGTACTTTTGTCTTAACCTCCCTTGCACGACTCCGTACGAAATGTCAGAAAAGAACCTCCGAATATCTGAAATCGTACAACCACTCTGATACTACACTGTTCATCCATGCGGCTACTAAGGTTGTCAACCAATGTCAATGACATGCAACCAACCAGCTGATGACACGTGTAAAGTGTATACTGACTTGCATTAAATGCATGCAGTATATAAAGAGATGAACCCACTTCATTTGAAGTAACTTGCTAACTCTGGACAAGTTCAATCTCTTATCTCAAGATAGGTTATTATTAGTAATTTCCTTATCTCTCTTAGTGCAAGAAACCTTAGTGTTCCAACTTGTTTAGATTTAGGTTTATCCTTAATCTTGTTTCCGCAACAAGCTGTAAATTGTTAATGATTTATCAATAAACAATTTAGAAAAGTAAAATCTGTGTGTTTGTATTCAACCCCCCCCCCCCCCTTCTACAAACTTGTATAGGCCTTCGGGACCAACAAGTGGTATCAGAGCGGATTTGTTTAATCTTATAAACACGATCTAATCTAAGATATTTCTCTTCCTTGCTATTATCTGAAAATGGCCACCAACACAAACACAAATTATATAGACAATGGTTCTCTTGCTAAACCCCCTAGATTTTCCAAAGATAACTTCAACTTATGGAAAAATAGGATGACACTCTTCTTAGAAGGTGTAGACCCTACTATGCCTTACTATCTAGAAAATGGTCCATTCATCCCTGTAAGAATTGATGCTGCTGTTCCAGCCGCTGAGAATAGACATGCTATTCCAGAAAGGCTGGTACCTAAGGAAATCTTTCAATGGACTGACGAAGATAAGAAGAAAGTGGCTATAGATACAAAAGCCAGATCCATACTATCCATGGCTCTTCCTGACGAAGTCTACCATTCCGTCATGAATCTGAAAACATCAAAGGCCATGTGGGACACAATATGTGTTCAGTATGAAGGAACGTCTGAAGTCCAGGATTCAAGAAAGATCAACCTGGTAAGACAATACGAAAGATTCATTTCTGGTAAGAATGAATCTCTCTCTGAAGTTCACCAACGTTTTAATTGTTTAATTATAGATCTGAAAACTGTTGGTAAGGAATATTCTAACTTTGAAGTGCTGACAAAGTTTCTAGAATGTTTACCTGAAAGCTGGGACAATTATGCTATGTGTCTCAAGCTATCAAAGGATCTAAAATCAATGACCCTTTTAACCTTATATGGCACGTTGCTGAATCATGAGCAATCGAGCCATCTTAAGAAGAATCTTGTTAAAGATTCCAGAAGCACCCCTGTTGCTTTAATCCCAGAGGAACCTTCTACTCAGCGACCCTCGGTCACTATCACTGAGTTAGAAAGTAACTCTGAAAGTTCACCAGATTCTGATTTTTCAGATGATGAATCTTTGGCTCTCCTAACTAAGAAGTTCAGGAGATTTGCCAAAAAGAAAATGTTTAGAAAGAACAAACCTCTTTCCATAACTGAAAAGCCTAGATCATCAGCTTTTGTTGATAAGGCTACTGCTACTTGTTTTAACTGCGAAAAGACAGGACATTTCGCTAACGAGTGCAGGTCAAAGAAAGTTTCTAGACCCTCAGCTTTTACAAAGAAACCCTTTGTTCCAAGAAATAAAGATGACAAATATTCAAAGCTGAAAGAAAAATATGCAAAGCTGAAAAGCTTTAAGAAGAAGAATAAAGGCCTGATGGCTGACTATGATTGGGCTGCTTCTGATGAAGAAGCATCATCATCTGACTCTGAAGATGATGAAGCAAATCTATGTCTTATGGCCAAGATTGAAGAAGAGGAAGAAAGTTCAGACATTCCCTCCACTTCAACATCTGCTATTCAGGTATCACCTTCCTTCTTTACCAATATTGCAAATATTGATGAAGCTGATAGTCTCCGTAAGATCGATCTCTTGACTAGAAGTTTATACGAAGCCATGAACGGCAAAACTGTGGTTGAAAACCAAAATCTTGATCTCGCTGAAAAGCTTAAAAACTGCCACCTTCAAATAGAAAAGCTTTCTAAAATTGAAGAAGATTTTAAAGATCAAGTATATTTAAATCAGCTAGTCAAAATCGAACGAGCAGAAGCTATCGCTGCATTAAAGGCTGAAAAAGCTACTGTTGAAGGATGGTGTAATTCTTCAACAAAGATCACTGAGATAATAAAGTCTCAAATTCCCCTGAGTGATAAACGTGGTTTGGGTTACAAATATGAAACTCCAAAACCAACCACTGAGCGTTCAATGCTTAAATTTGGAACGTTCGTATCCTCAGTCGCTGATACTTCATCTTCTCAGTGCTCCTCGTCCATTACACCAATCCCTAAGGAAACTCCTACCTCCTCAAAAGGCAAGGAGAAAATGGTTTATTCAAAACCTACCTCTGTCTCTAAAGACAAAGGTAAAGGAATTGTTATTTACCATAATCCTCAGAAGGGTACCTTAGTACCAAAGCTGAATGCTTCTAAAGCTTCAGTGGCTCATCCCTCTGGATGAAGGAAGCAGATATCTGGATTTATTCAGCGATCTACTCCTAGACTCAGATTGGATGTCCTTGGTAAGAAATCTGAAGAACTGAATGTTCATCCCATTTCTAAAGCCAATAGTTTACTTGGTGCTGGCACTTCTAATTTAAAATTAAAAGCTCAACATTCAAATGGTCCTAGAACTACTTTTAGCTATAGGAAATGTTATCACTGTGGACTCACTGATCATATTGCTAGTAAGTGCCCCACAGCCACCAAAGCTGAAAAGATAGCTAAGGTGAAGATTGCCCCCAAGGCAAAGAAGACCAACCCTGGTGCAAATCAGGTCAAGATGAATTCTACCACTGAGGTTAAGAAATTAACCAAAGTGAAGAAAGACAAAGCTGAATCTTCAAATGCTGCGAAGATTGTTGAACCTTCCATTCCAACTACTTCCACTGACAAACGTGTATACATGGTTAAGTGGGTACCTAAGAAAAACTAATCTTCCTTTGTATTGCAGGTTAAGAAGGGTATCTGGTATCTCGATAGCGGATGCTCTAGACACATGACTGGAAAGAAAAACCTGCTCGCTGAATACAAGGAAGAGAAAGGTCCCTCTGTGACTTTCGGTGGAAATGGAAAAGGACATACCCGAGGGTATGGTGTACTTTCAAATGGTACAACCTCCTTCAGAAGAGTCGCATATGTTGAAGGGCTGAAGCATAATCTTCTAAGCATCAGTCAGCTTTGCGACATGGATAACAAAGTAATCTTTACTAAGGAATCCTGCTTTGTCACTGACAAAAAGGAGAAGATAACTCTCAGCGGTTATCGTTTGGAAAATGTTTATGTAATAAAAATGGACTCAACAACCACTGAGAACTCCTGTTTCTTCTCAAAGGCCTCATCTGATGTCAACTGGCTATGGCATAAGAGGCTCTCTCATCTAAATTTCAAGACACTGAACACTCTTTCTTCAAAAGAGTTAGTCACTGGTCTACCTCAGCATTCATACGCCAAAGAGTCTTTAAGTTCAGCGTGTGAAAAAGGGAAGCAGACCAAAGCAAGCTTTAAGTCAAAGCAAGTTTCTTCAGTGTCATCTCCTCTACAACTACTCCATATGGATTTGTTTGGCCCTGTTAACAAACAATCCATCGCTGGAAAGAAATATACGCTGGTCATAGTTGATGAATTCTCTCGCTTCACTTGGGTAATGTTTCTCCGTTCTAAGAGTGACACCCCTGAAGAACTCATCACCTTTGTTCGGAAGATGGAAACCCTGAACAATTTGACCGTTCGCTCAATAAGGAGTGATCATGGGACTGAATTCAAAAACAGTTCTCTTGATTCCTTCTTTGAGAGTAAGGGTATTTCTCACAACTTTTCTTCAGTGAGAACACCGCAACAAAATGGAGTCGCTGAAAGAAGAAATAGAACAATTATTGAAGCTGCACGTTCAATGCTCAGCGATTCTCACCTGCCTACTCAGTTTTGGGCAGAAGCTGTCAACACTGCTTGTTTTACGCAAAATAGGTCGCTGATAGTTAAAAGATTCAAAAAGACAGCCTATGAACTTTTTCATGGGAGAAAGCCTTCAATCAGCTTTCTTCACATCTTTGGATGTTAGTGTTTTATACTGAACAACAGAGATGCTCTTGGAAAGTTTGATCCTAAGGCTGATGATGGAATCTTTCTTGGATACTCCTCAGTTTCCAAAGCCTTCAGAGTCTTCAATCGTAGAAGACAAACTGTAGAAGAAACTATTCACGTCACGTTTGACGAATCCCGTTCAGCGAACTCTAAACCGTCCGCTGATACTGAAGAACTGAATCAATGGATGTTTTCTCATCTTGGTGATTCAGAAGTTATTCCCACTACTCATTCTCATCCAGTAGAAGATGATAGTCCTATCATTCCAAATATGCAGAATAGTGAAGCTGAAACTTCTTGGGTCTCAGCTGTTCCTATAAACACTATACCTAACGCTGAACCAAATGTCTCAGACATTCCATCTACTTCTCAGCAATCAGTGAATATAATGACAACTGCATCCATTCCTCTCTTAGCTGATACTCCTGACGTCGCTGAAGCTTCATCTTCAGCTCCTCCAGTTCAAGTTGAGTCAGCGAATCACGCTCCGGCTCAGCGATGGACTATAAATCACCCAATTGATCAAATTCTTGGTGATCCAAACGCTGGGATTCAGACTCGACGAAGTGCAGGTAATATTTGTTTATTTGTAAATTTTATTTCACTAACTGAACCAAAGAAAGTAGATGATGCCCTCAAAGATCCAAACTGGGTCATCGCCATGCAAGAAGAGCTGACTGAATTCGAAAGAAACAAAGTTTGGAAACTTGTTCAGAGACCAACTGATAAAACAGTAATAGGCACTAAATGGGTCTATCGAAATAAGTTGGACGAACATGGTACTGTAACCCGCAACAAAGCTCGACTTGTTGCTCAGGGATACAGACAAGAGGAAGGTATAGATTACGACGAAACATTTGCTCCAGTAGCAAGACTTGAATCTATTCGTCTATTCTTAGCATATGCTGTACACAAAAACTTCAAAGTACATCAGATGGATGTTAAGTCAGCGTTTCTAAATGGAAAGCTGAATGAAGAAGTGTATGTGGAACAACCTCCAGGATTCTCAGATTCTAAGCGTCCAGGTTATGTTTATAAACTGGATAAGGCACTTTATGGCTTGAAGCAAGCTCCTCGTGCATGGTATGACACTCTCTCTACTTATCTCCATATTGAAAAATTTGAGCGAGGTAAGATTGACAAAACTCTATTTTTTAGAAAAGTGAAAGGTCATATCATTCTAGTTCAAATATATGTTGATGACATTATATTTGGTTCTACTAACCCTGAGCTTTGTACTCGTTTCGCTGATAGAATGAAAGATGAGTATAAAATGAGCATGATGGGTGAACTAACATATTTCCTTGGTCTTCAGATTAAGCAAACTGAGAAAGGAACTTTCATTAATCAGGGAAAATATGTTAAAGATATGCTGAAGAAATTCGACTTAACTGAAAGTTCAGCTATGAAAACCCCTATGGCACCACCGCTGACACTTGATAAGGACACTAAGGGTGTTCCTGTCAATGTCACGCTGTACCGTGGGATGATCGGCTCTCTATTGTATCTAACAGCTAGCCGACCCGATATTATGTTTGCAACATGCTTGTGTGCACGATATCAAGCTGAACCTAAGATATCTCATATGAAAGCTGTAAAGCGAATCTTTCGATATCTTAAGGGTACAACGAATCTAGGTCTTTGGTATCCCAAAGATTCAGGATTCGATCTAATCGCCTATTCAGATAGTGATTTTGCAGGTTGCAAAATGGATAGGAAAAGCACCACAGGAGGATGTCAGCTCCTGGGTGGAAAGCTGGTAAGTTGGACAAGTAAAAAGCAAAATTCAGTGTCCACCTCCACAGCTGAAGCTGAATATGTAGCTGCTGGAAGCTGTTGTTCTCAAGTCTTGTGGATGAGAAATCAGCTACTAGACTATGATCTTCAGCTCTCCAAAATTCCAATCTATTGCGACAGCACAAGTGCCATCGCTATAGCAAACAATCCAGTACTACATTCAAAGACCAAACATATAGAAATCAGATATCATTTTATCAGAGATCATGTGATGAATGGTGATATAGAACTTCATTTTATCCCAACTGATTATCAGTTAGCTGACTTATTTACCAAACCTCTTGATGAGACAAGATTCAACTTTCTCATCAGCGAGCTTGGAATGCTGAACTTTGAAGGATAAAATCTTCAGCGGTTCACATTGATCAGCGAAAGGATAAAATCAACTTGTATAGCCCATTCTATCATCTTCTCTCTGAATAAACTTGATTCACTGATATCAAGGTATGTTCTCTCTCTCTCTGACAAACGCATGAAAATGCAAGATTTCAAAACAAAATGCATCGCTGAATATCTCTTCCTTAACAGCGATATTTTGAAATTTCTTAAAACCTTTACTGAATATTTTCATTCAGTGCTTCATGTTTTCAAAAGTATCTCTGAGTTTTTCAAAACCTCAGAGACATCCAAGAATATGAAAGGACAGTTGTGACGTCATTGCAACGGATAAAACCCCGGCACGTTTTCTCTTCCTGACACACGTTTGCACGTCTCGTTCAAACTTCCAATCAAATGCAAACACGTGTCCGTGTCATGATGAAAATCTTTTCCCGCTCAAGATTTTCTCTTTCTAAAATCTCTATATAAACAAATTCTTTGTTTATATTTTTCTTTTACGCGATCAATCTTCCTCCGCAAGAAAGAATTCACTGTTGCATTTGTGCTTTCAAACTTCAAGAACTGTTCATCATCTTCTTCATCAAACATCAAGGTTAATATGTTCTTATTTATTACCAAATGCAAAATAACTTGTTTCTGATCTACTCTTTGTTTTAACAAGATCAAACAAAAGAACTTCTTAAAATGAAATCATTTTCTTTCATGATTTTATGAACACAACCATTTCATGGTTGTTCTTCAAGTTTAAATGCAAAAATCTTAAACTTGTTCTTCACATTCGTTTTTCCAGAATCCCAATCTTCAAAGAAAACTGGAAAACAAGATTTTTAATGGGTTTTACATTTCGTTTCAAAAATCAAGAAAAACCCTAATCTTCATTAAGACATTTTGTCTGAATGAAATGGACAAAATTCGAACCATCTTAAATGGAAAATCTTTCCACCTTAAGATTATTCTTATTTGTTAATCTTTGGTTGAACTGATAATACAGGAAATGGCAACGTCTAACATTCCTACTACCGCTGAGAACATCTCCTCTGACTCTTAGGAAATGGAATTCTTCAAGGCTCATCAGGTTAAGTTCACTCTGGATCAACTAGACTGGACTAAGATAAACAACCTTTCTGCGCTTCTCGAGTTTCCTCCTCGAAAGCAAGTCACACATCTGACAGATGCTGTGAATTTCCTGAAGAATTGCTGCATTTCAACAGCCCTGACCATCTCACCCCCTGCAAGTCACCTGCTACTATCTCAGTTCTGGTACTCTGCCAGACACTCTCAGCTACCATCCGCCAAAGATCCCTCCAAAACAGTTGATTGTATCCTCTGCGATACTGAATATGGCACGATAAAGATCACACCCGCCATCATTCGCAAAGCTCTGAACTTTCCCATCGCTACAAAGGAAAAACCTTTTGTTCCTTTCCCTGACCATAAGAAGCTCGCTGACAAAGAAGCTCTTATTGCATTTTTTGATGCAATGGGCTATGTATGGGAAATGGGCAGAGACAAGAAGCCTGAGAAGAAGCTAACACTGCTGAAAAAATCAAAAATGCCCAGCGAGATGAACTTCATCTTCGCTCACCTTATCAGCTGCATGACTGCCAAGACCGGCTCTTCTGATCAAGCCGCTCAACCTCAGCAAGCTATGGGATACGCTCTGCTGAAAGGTCTATACATTGACTGGGCATCTCTCATCTATGATGACTTGCTGCAAAGAGTAGACTCTGCCGCTGACAGGCCTGCATGGGTTCCCTACCCCCGATTCATCAGCGCTATCTTTCAATATGGCCTGAAGGACAGCTACCCTCAAGAAGGCGATCTGAAACTCTCTCAGATTGGCCCTAAGGTACTCGACTTCAAACCTGTTGAAAATGAGGTACGTCTTTCTACCCTCTTAACTCTTCTCAACCCTTCTTCTTCTACTTCTGTGGCTCCTTCAGCGACAATACCCATCGCTGATACCCTGGCCACAAAATCCTCTCCTTCTAAGAAAAGGAAACATTCATCTACCCCACCTGATTCTAAAACGATCAAGAAAACAAAGGAGCAACCCCAACAATCTCATGCTGAAGACTCCTCAGCTCTTTCTGCAGAGCTGAAGGAACGTTCAGTGGTACGCTCTGCCACACCTGAACAAGCCATCCCTTCCATCCCAATCTCAGCGTCTCCAAACGTTGAGATTACAGACTTGGAAACTTCCCAACCTCCCTCAGTCTCTCAAAAGACTGATGAAGTGATTCTCAGCGATTCCAACGCTAAACTCAGAACCCAACCTCCAATCTCATCCTTCGCTTCTCCCTCTACTCGTTTGTTCTCTCCTCCAGTTATCGCTGGAGATGCCATCATTTCTATGGAAGCTAAAGATGATAATCCAGAGATGATGAAGACAGGACCTGCAGAACAATCCATGGGCACTTTTGAAGATGACATGGAACTTTACTCAGGAACCCGTGATTTCGATGAATTCACCAATCCTCCTGCAGGTAAACAACAACCCATAAACACTGTAACTAAACCCCAAACTTCTGAGCTTTCCTTTGTTCACAAGTTCTTATCTGTTACAGGTCCTAATTTGGGAGATATCAACGCCTCTCTGAAGTCCGTGGAAACAAAGCTGACAGGTCTCACCACTACTCTCTCAAATAACTCTACAGCTGTAACAAACGCTGGAGAGAATCTGAACAAGCTTACAACGGTGGTGGAGAAGAAGGCTTCCACAGATGACATGAAGCAGCTTGACAAAACTCTCAGCGACTTCGCCAAGGTGCTCGCTGATATCTACACAGACTACACCTCTCTCAAAAATTCAGTTTCATCCATGCCCAGCGAGGTAACAACGCTGAAGACATCGGTTGGAACACTAGAGGGAGATATGTCTGCTGTGAAGACAAATGTCAACACTCTGACGACTGACTTAAGCTCTGTAAAGACTGACGTTGGTTCGATGAAGACTATGATGGAACAGCTGCTGCACAAGGCAAATACTCCTGCTCCTGCCCCTGTCCGTGAATCTGAACATTTTACAGCGGACGATCGCACTGAGCTGAAGAAAATCAATCCTGCTATTTCTGGCCTAGAAGACAAATTAGCAAAGATTGAAGTTCGTGTAGGTTTCTCTGGCCAAGAAGACAGAAAACCTACCAACGCTGCTGAATCTACCCATTCCTCCCCCAGGCATCATGAAAAAGAGGGGGAGAAGAGCGCTGAAAATCCTTCCAAGAGCGCTGAAGACCTTTCCCATGATGAATCTATCAGGGGAGAGAAGAACGAAGACCTCACCTTCGCTGAAGAGGGTGAGAAGACTATTGAAACTGAAGCAGCCGCTGGACCTTAGGGAGATGAACACCCTGAGGGAACCGAGAAGCTCGCCTCTGTATCTGAGGGGGAGCAACTCGAAGAAGACGCTGAAGAATCCGAAGGAGAAGATGATGAAGCCGTCGACATCCCTGATAATGAACCATCTTCTTCTCCAAAGAATGATGATGATGAAGATGACGATGACTTCTTTATCGTCAAACCTGCTCCGAAGATCAAAGCTCTTAAGGGAATCTCGATAAATGAACCTTCAGGGGAGCGGACAAAGACAAAGCCCTCAGCCTCTGGAGCTGAGAAAGGCAAAGGCAAAAGCATCGCTGAAGATGACAATCTGACGATCTTGCTTGAAAAGCCGGTTTGTCAGGTACACTAAACATCTCTTACTCCATCCCTCCTCTATCATACACTATCAGTTCCTCTACCCAAGCCTATACACTTAAACCAATTCTCTCTATCTGATTCTACCCAAGTTCTTACTTGTAAGATCGCTGTGTTTCAGCTAGTCCTCTCCCCTGTTTGAGGATATCGCTGAAGGATCCACAACCTGAAGAACAGACTCTTTCTCACAAACGCAGACCTTCCTTAGTTCCTCAAAAGCTAAGTGAAGAGGATCAGAAGAGAAGAGAGGAAATAATAAAGCGATTCGAGGATCAGCGAATCATTCTGAGGCGTGAACAACTTCCTTCAGTTCCTCCAAAGTTCAGAATTTCAAAAGCTGAATACAAGGAACACCTAAGAGCTGAACGCCTAATCGCTGAAAGAAAAGAAGCTGAAGAAAAAGACAGAGAATACGCCATCAAGCTTACTCAAGAATCTGTCAAAGACCCCAAGCTGAAACGTGTTCCCATTCAAATCCAACGAAAGCTTTGGGAAGAAGCCCAAAAGATCGTGGAAAAGAAAACTGAAGTTTCTCAGACCACCCTGATCTGGTGTAAAGAGAAAATACACTTCAGATATCGTCCAGCGAAGATCAACAAGGTATTCATCTCTGGAAGAACCTCTATCGGAGTACCTATTGTTGACATCAAATTTTTCAGAGAAGATGGCCAATCTGAAGCCTTTCGCGCTGACACTGTAAAAAGGTATGGTCTCTCTGAATGGCTGGAGATGAGGTTATCTATCCAATCATCACAATCTAAGTACAAGGATCATTTCGAAAAGCTGATAAACAGACATATCGATTTGATATCTTCTTGTGTGGACATTCCTCCTCTTCCTGATCTTAAGCTGAAAAGAAAAAGGGCCTCTCTGAAGAAGAAACGTCAAGATTCAAACTCAGGTCCTGTCATACGAAATGAAACTGGAATTGGTTTCTCTCGCGCTGAAGTGCTTGGTCCTGACCCTGATCTATCTGCCCTTGACATTTCTTTGCCACCATGTGAACCTTTCGTCCCTGGTAAAGTCATCAGTAATCCTTATGGAATATTCTTTCTCGACTACGACGGACGTAAATGTTTTCAACGGATCGCTGAGCTTCCAATCACTCCAATCGAACAGCTCAGAGATCTCATCTACTGGTGTGACTTCAGAAAAGACATTCAGGCACGACACCTAAAACCCTTGATCTTTGAAGAAGCGTTGAACAAAAGAAAACGAGGTGTAATGGTTCCTAACTGGATGATCCCCACTGAAAAGACCCTTGATGAACTTCTCATTAAGGAAGAACATCTGTAAGCTGATATGATCGCCTCTTTCATCTATTTTATCAGTTATCCTTTTGTACTTGTAATTTATTTTGCTCGTACTTGTAATCTTTCCATTTCTCTTTGTAACCTGATTCAAAGTTTTAAAGAAAGATTTTAGCGAATGTACATTACTCCATCAGTACTGAAAAGATCCCAGAAAACAGTAAAAGGGACAAATATTTTATGAGTTCTTTTTATCCTTATGTTTTCATTAAATAGCAATTTTCTTTGTTGCTATGTCATAATCAAATAGGGGGAGATTGTTGATCCAAACCCTCAGTGATTTGATAATGACCCTCTCTTATATACTTAGTGAAAATTGTAAGTAAACAATATGTATCAGATTTTATCTATCGCTGATAAGTACTAAGATCTTCCAGTACCGCTGATAGGAACTCTCGCTCTTTAGATTAAACATTCAGCGAACACCGTTCATCATTAACGCTGAGTCTGTTCAGTCATTATGATGATCGCTGATAAGTTAGTTGTTTACTTATGATCCCTGAAGACAAGTTTCACGTCAACAAAGGTTCTACGCTGAAGTCGAAGATCAAGCTCAAGAACCAGCGACAAGTCTCCTAATGAACTGATGCGGATCAGCGAAGACTCAGATTTGTCCACTCAACGTGAAGTATCAAGTACAAGACTTCAGCTATCGCTGAACTTTATCATCTGCTGAATAGTAAATGATAATCGCTGAATCAACGAAAGCTGATCATGAAGTCCTCCGTATAAAGTACTTTTGTCTTAACCTCCCTTGCACGACTCCGTACGAAATGTCAGAAAAGAACCTCCGAATATCTGAAATCGTACAACCACTCTGATACTACACTGTTCATCCATGCGGCTACTAAGGTTGTCAACCAAGGTCAATGACATGCAACCAACCAGCTGATGACACGTGTAAAGTGTATACTGACTTGCATTAAATGCATGTAGTATATAAAGAGATGAACCCACTTCATTTGAAGTAACTTGCTAACTCTGGACAAGTTCAATCTCTTATCTCAAGATAGGTTATTATTAGTAATTTCCTTATCTCTCTTAGTGCAAGAAACCTTAGTGTTCCAACTTGTTTAGATTTAGGTTTATCCTTAATCTTGTTTCCGCAACAAGCTGTAAATTGTTAATGATTTATCAATAAACAATTTAGAAAAGTAAAATCTGTGTGTTTGTATTCAACCCCCCCCCTTCTACAAACTTGTATAGGCCTTTGGGACCAACAGTAATTGTAATCTCTACTTCCTTTTTAAGAAATTGGCATGTGTAATTGTGATTTCTTGGATACGAGCATTAATCTAGAATCCGTGGAGATTCGTAGTGTGGGCTCTGGAACATGATACAATGACTGACTTGGTGTCAGTCATATTCATGGAATCGGGTATAACCCCGTCATCGAAAGATGTTTACGCGTGTGGTAAGAAAAAGGGTAAACAAGGTTTGATATGCCTTGTTTACATTGATTTTTAAAAGTATTATTTTGAAACTGAATGTTCTCACTAGGCGTTAACCTAATCGTTTCAAATGACATTTTCTTACAAGGTACTAGCTCGGGAAAATAAAAGGGATGTGGGATGAGAGTTTTTGGATTAGCGGAGAAGTAAATGAACACTGAGGTTTTTGATAGATTGCTTAGATAACCTAGTTAATCTGACTATAGTGAAATGATTAGATTAATAGGTTATTTGAAGAATTCTATATGTGTAAATATGACCCTCAAGGTTAAATCTCTGCTTATGTATAAAGTTAAAAAGGTTTATGATTAAATCTTGTTATAAATTTGAGGTTTAAATTAGCCCTGATTTTTAGGGTGTTACAATATGGTATCAGAGCATTAGTTTAAGTGAACTAGGTATGCTAGTGAGATACCTAGACTTAAGCTGAGATGAATTAAGTATGATTTGTGAGATATGGGTAGAAGTACTAAGACGAGATAGTCTTAGAGTTGACGGAAATACGTGAAATTAGTACTGTAACGATGGTAACGAGGATTCTCATGTATAGTATGTTCACAATTCCAATTAGCTACTGTTATTAGGAATATATTATTACGCAAGCATACTTGTTTCTAAATTGTTACAGTGACTAATGATCGATAAAGTACGTTTTGTATGTCTAGATATGTGTAACCATTTCTTATGGTTATCTCTTTGTGTTATATCAGAACGATGGTAAATACGCCACCAATGTCTCCTATTTCTTCGATGGATAGGGCCGGGATTGATTGGTCAGGAGAAAAGCGACATGAAATAGGTGAAACTTACGAGAGTCCGCTAAGATTACCTTCTTTGGGAGGGGAAGACAGTCGAATTCACCGAACAGGTACAATACTGCCAACCCTGAAACACCGGAATCAACTATGGAATCTCGCATAATGGAGAGTATGACAAGAATGATGACTACAACAATGGCACAACAAACAGAAACGTTTATGAAAGCGTTAAATGATCGGAGTACGGCGAACGGAGACTGATACTGGAGTAATAAATCCAATTTGTAACCCTGTGATAGAGGCGCAAAGGAGAGTGGAAAGAGTCTGCTCGTATAAAACATTTCTAATCTGTAAACCGCCAGAGTTTACCGGAGCTGACAATCCAATAGCATGCATGAATTGGCTAAGAGAAATGGAACAAGTTTTCCGAGCTTGTGACTGTGATGAAAAGTCGAAGGTCAGATTTGGGTCTCAAATGTTAAAAGGTATTGCGTTGATTTGGTGGAATGTAGTGACGGCTACAATCACTACTCCAGTCTTGACTGCTATGACTTGGGAGTCATTCAAGAAAAAGATATTGGAAGAATACTGCAATGAAAACGAGATGGATAGAATTGAAGAAGAGTTTCGGACTCTTAAGAAAGGTACTTCATCTGTTAGGAAGTATACTGAATCTTTTATGGAGAAGTTGAACTTAGTGGGGAATGTGGCTCCAACTGAGAAAGAAAAGGTTAAAGCGTATTTGAAGGGTTTGCCAGCGGACATGATGTCCCGTGTACGAAATGCTAAAGCTTCAACGCTGAGGGAGACAATTGAGTAAGCTAAAGTGATGGAAGAAGTCTATGCCAAAGATAAGGAAGAAAAGACCCAAGTAGGAGAGAAACGAAAATGGGCGGGCCGGTCAGAGTCTTCTCAGAAATCAAAAGCATCTGGTAAAAGTACTCATTATGAATCTTGTCGTGAGCCGGATTAATGTCCGAAGTGTAAGAGTAAGCACTATGGACCGTGTCGGGTGACAACGTTGGAATGTTTTAAGTGTGGTAAAAGTGGGCATATTATGAATAATTGTCCTATACGTTGGAACATTGATTTTGTGTCAAGGAAGGATGATTCGACGATCTTCAAGTTGTTTGATCATTGCATCTCTCTTTTCTGATCTTCTTCACTTAGCGTTTGAGGAGCTAAGGAAGGTCTATTTTTGTGAGAGAGCAGCTGTTCTTCAGGTTCTTCAGTCTCAGTGAAATCTAAGACTAGAATCATTTCTTCAGCGATAGGAGCTGGGATTATTGTTGTAGTTGCAGCCGGAGGAACTTCAGCTGGATCCTCAAGCAGGGGAGAGGACTAGCTGAAACACAGCGATCGTTTAAGTAAGATCATTTGGGAAGAAAGAGATAGAGAAAAGAATGGGGTTTAAGTGTATAGAGGTTTTATGGAGATGATAATTGAGGTTGATAAGGGATAGAGGAGGGATGCAGTGTAAGGGAAGAAGAGATATTGTACCTGAAAAACTGGCTTTCTTTGAAGGATAGTCAGATTGCCTTCTGCAGCGAGGCCTTTGTTTTTGCCTTTGTCAGCTTCAGTTGCTGCAGATTTTGTCTTTGTCCCCTCCCCTGATGGTTCATTTATCATAACCCTTTTTTGAGCTGGGGCTATTTTAGGCTGGACAAAGAAGTCGAAATCATCATCATCGTCATCATCATCACCATGAGCAGGTGATGCTGATGGTTCGTCGTCATCGATGTCGACGTCTTCATCATCTTCAGCTTCTTCTTCATATTCGTCCTCAACCGCATAGGGTTCGGTGACATCGGCAGCAGCTTCGAGTTGCTCCCCCTCAAAATCAGAGGGAGGTTTCTCTGTTCCCTTAGGGTTTTCAACTCCCTGAGGTTTCTCGGTTGTAGCAGCAGCAACAACAGCAATTGTTTCAGTTGTCTCCCCCTCAGCATTATGGGGAAGACTTTATTCATTCTTCTCCCCCTTTTCCACATGATGAGTGGGGGAGGTAACTGGAATTTCAGCAGCAGTGGCATCAGTGTGCATTGGGTCCCTGTCTTCCAGGCCAGAGATCCCAACACAGGTTTCAATCCTACCTAATCTTTCTTCCAGGCCAGATATAGCAGGAGTGATTCTTTGAAGATCCTCTCGATCCACCTGAGTAAAATGAGAAGGAGCACAAGTAGCAGCATTCAGGCGGTCAAGGATTTGCTGAAGGAGGTCTTTGACAGTAGACACCTCTCCCTTAAGAGTACCAACCTCTGTCTTCAAAGATGTGACTTCATTGGACAGGGTTGTAAAGTTTGTGGAGAGGGTGATGTTGGTGAAGTTGAGATTGTTGACGGAGGTGGAGTTGTCAGCAATAGTAGTGGAAAATTGACCAATACTACCTCCTACCTTCTCCAGATCAGCACTGGAGGCTTTCTTTTCGACCTCAGTGGTCAGCGTCTTTAGAGCATCTCCAACGTTTGTAACCGCTGAAGAGTTTGCAGTAAGAGTGGTGGTGAGAGATTCCACCTTCGTTTCCAAGGCTTTCAGGGAGTTGTTGATGTCTCCTAAATTAGGACCTGCAACAGTTAATAACTTATGAACAAAGGAAAGCTCAGAAGTTAGGGATTTTGAGAGAGGAGTGTGTATGGTTTTGTGTATACCTGCAGGCGGGTTGGTGAAGTCGTCAAAACCTCGATAACCTGAGAAGTTTTCCATGTCGCCTTCCAGAGTTCCTTGGCGCACAGAAGTGCATGCAGATCCTATATTTGTATCCATCGTCCTATGTAGAGTATCAGCAGCTGTATCATGGAGGATGACGATTGTTGCAGAGAATGGGGGGAAAACAGGTGGAGTGTCCAAAGATTGAGTGGGAGGAACAATGATTGAGAAAAGGGATTTGGTGCGAGGTTCAGCGTTGAATTCGCTGAGAAATACTTCTTCAGTCCTTAGAGGGTCTGAAGGAGGGGGGTTCTGTTCCAAGTTTATAACCTCAGCGTTTAGAGACGCTGAAGTTGGTATGGAAGGGGTGGCTTGATCAGCTGTGGCAGAGCGTACCACAGAACTATCCAGCGGCTGTTGTACAGAAAGAGTCGTGGAGTCTTTAGCCTGTGAGGGCTTGGGGGTTTGCTCTTTGGTTTTCTTGATCCTTTGAGATTCAAGTGAGGTAGAAGAGAGTTTACTTTTCTTAGAAGGAGTGGAGGTTGCAGCCTGGGTACCACCGGTTGGGATTACCGTGGAAGTAGCCGCAGAAGTAGAAGAAGTTGGGGGATTGAGAATAGATAAGATAGTAGAAAGACGTACCTCGTTCGGCATGAGGATGAACTCGAGGATTTTGGTGCCAATCTGTGAGAGCTTCAGGCCGCCCACCTTCGGGTAATTATCCCCGAGTCCCTATAGGAAGAGAGCGCTGAGAAATCGATGATAAGGAACCGTCTTCTGTCTTTTAGATTCCTCGACTCTCTGAATCATGTCATCAAAGACGATTTTCGCCCAGTCGATGTGCAGGCCTTTCAGCAGAGAAAATCCCATAGCCTGCTAAGGTTGAGAAGCTTGGTCAGAAGAACCAACTTTAGCTGTCATGCAGCTTATCAGGTGAGCGAAGATGAAGTTTATCTCGCTTGGCATCTTGGACTTCTTGATGGCAGTCAACTTCTTCTCAGGGAGTTCATCTCTCCCTGTGTCCCACACATACTTCATTGCATCAAAGAATGCAATGATGGCGTCTTTGTCATTGGGGTTTTTGGGATTGGGTAGAGGGATAAAGCGTTTTTCTTTTGTGGCTGCGGGGAGGTTGAGGGTATGCCTGATGGTACCAGGCGTGATCTTGGAGGTTCCATGGTCAGTCTCAAAAAGGATGACTTCGATCTACTTTTTGGGGTCTTTGGTGGAGGTGATCATAACACGTCTTGCAGTCCACCAGAACTGAGCAAGGAGGTGTTTGTTTGCTGGAGGAGTGACAGTCAGAGCTGTGGAGAGAGGGCATGTCTTGAGAAAATTCACAGCATCGTCTAGGTGAGTGATGTAC
Organism: Saussurea involucrata; assembly: GCA_033807775.1. NCBI lineage: Eukaryota > Viridiplantae > Streptophyta > Magnoliopsida > Asterales > Asteraceae > Saussurea > Saussurea involucrata. The sequence continues at coordinate 94,609,974 of CM066312.1, read as the reverse complement.
TTTCTCTGAGGGAAGTTAAAGAGGGCATAAGGGTTGTTGCCCTAAAAGTTGATCTGCTCGTATTTGAAACGAACTTGAGGAGCAGTGGTGAGTGTAGTCTTTGTAGAAGCAGTGGGAGTCTGAGCTTCAGTAGGTGATGCCATTTTTGTTTATCACATATAAACATGAAAAATATAAAGAATAAAGTCTTAATGTGGAAATATTTTCCAAAATAAGATGGTTTAGGGTTTTGCACATTCCATTCAGACAAAAGATATCTTAATGGAGATTAGGGTTTTTCTAGTTTTGAAAAAGAAGTACAAAACATAGTGAATGTCATGTTTTCCAGTTTCCTTTTAAAGAAGGGATTCTGGAAAAACATATTAAGATGTCAAAGTTTAAGATTATTAGTTTAAACTTTGAAGAACAATCTGTTTCCAGATTGTGTGCCTAAAATCATGAAGAGAAAATGATTTTATTTTAAGAAAGGTCTTTTGTTTGATCTTTTGAAAACGAAAATAAGATCGAAACACGTTTTATGCAAGGAAAATAATAAGAATATTAACCTTTCGATTGTTGAAGAAGATGAACAGTTCTTGAAAACAAGTTTGAATGCAACAAAGAATTCTTGCTTGAAGGAGATGATGTTCGCGTCAAGGTAAAAATATAAACTCGAATGTGTTTATATAGTGAGAGTAGAGAGAGAAAAACTATGAGCGGGAAAGTTTTTCATGATGACACGGACACGTCCCTTGAATTTGATTGGTCAAGGAAGTCGAAACGGGCGAACGTGTCAGAGAAAACGTGCCATGGTTTATCCGTTTGATGACGTCACACACGTCTTTTCATATTTTAGGATGTCTCTGAGGTTTTTGAAAGTTCAAGGACATTTTTGAAAACATGAAGCACTAAATAGAAATTTCAGTGTTAAGTTTAGAAATTTCAAAATATCACTGAAAGGAAGAGATATTCAGCGATGTAATTTGTTTTGAAATATTGCATTCATAGGCGAACGTCAGCGAGTAAGAGAGAACATACCTTGATATCAGCGAATCAATTTTGTTTAGAGAGAAGGTGATATATAGGATTATAAAAGTTTGTTTTATCCCTGATCAAATGTGAACCGCTGAAGATTTTACTCTTCTAAGTTCAGCATTCCAAGCTCGCTGATGAGAAAGCTGAATCTTGTCTCATCAAGAGGGTTGGTAAATAGATCAGCTAACTGAAAGTCAGTTGGAATAAAGTGAAGTTCTATATCACCATTCATCACATGATCTCTGATAAAATGATACCTGATTTCGATGTGTTTGGTCTTTGAGTGTAGCACTGGATTGTTTGCTAGAGCGATTGCACTTGTGTTGTCGCAGTAGATTGGAATTTTCGAGAGCTGAAGGTCATAGTCCAATAGTTGATTTCTCATCCACAAGACCTGAGAACAACAGCTTCCAGCAGCTACGTACTCAGCTTCAGCGGTTGAGGTGGACACTCAGTTTTGCTTTTACTTGTCCAACTCACCAGCTTTCCACCCAGGAGCTGACAGCCTCCTGTGTGCTTTTCCTATCCAATTTGCAACCTGCAAAATCACTATCTGAATAGGCGATTAGATCAAACCCTGAGCCTTTGGGATACCAAAGACCTAGGTTAGGAGTACCCTTAAGGTAACGAAAGATTCGCTTTACAGCGATCAAATGAGATTCCTTAGGTTCACCTTGATATCTTGCACACAGACATGTTGCATACATAATATCAGTTCGACTAGCTGTAAGATATAGAAGAGCCGATCATCCCACGGTACATCGTGACATCAACATGTTTTCTAGAAGGATCCTTGTTCAGTGTCAGCGGTGGTGCCATAGGGGTTTTCATAGCTGAACTCTGAGTTAAATCAAATTTCTTCAGCATATCTTTAACATACTTACCTTGGTGAATGAAAGTTCCTTTTTCATTCTGGTTGATTTGATGACCAAGGAAATAAGTTAACTCACCCATCATACTCATTTTATATTCATCTTTCATTCTCTCTGCGAAATGAGTACATAGATCAGGGTTAGTGGAACCAAATATAATATCATCGACATATATTTGAACAAGAATAATATGACCTTTTACTTCCCTGAAAAATAGAGTTTTGTCGATTTTACCTCGCTCAAATTTTTTGATTTGGAGATAAGAGGAGAGAGTGTCATACCATGTACGAGGAGCTTGCTTAAAGCCATAAAGTGCCTTATCCAGTTTATAAACATAAACTGGATGCTTAGGATCTGAGAATCCTGGAGGTTGTTCTACGTAGACTTCTTCATTCAGCCTTTCAATGTGGAACGCTGACTTTACATCCATCTGATAAACTTTGAAGTCTCTGTGTACTGCGTAAGCTAAGAATAGATGAATGGCTTCTAGTCTTGCCACTGGAGCAAAAGTTTCGTCGTAATCTATACCTTCCTCTTGTCTGTATCCCTGAGCAACAAGTAGAGCCTTGTTGCGGGTTAAAGTTCCATGTTCATCCAGCTTGTTTCGATAGACCCATTTAGTGCCTATCACTGTTTTATCGGATGGTCTAGGAACGAGCTTCCAAACTTTGTTTCTTTCGAATTCAGTCAGCTCTTCTTGCATAGCGCTGACCCAGTTTGGATCTCTGAGGGCATCATCTGTTTTCTTTGGTTCAATCAGAGAAATAAAGTTAACAAATAAACACATATTACCTGCACTTCTTCGATTCTGAACACCAGCGTTTGGATCACCGAGAATTTGTTCAATGGGGTGATTGATAGTCCATCGCTGAGCCGGAGCATAAGTCGCTGACTCAACCTGAGCTTCTGGAGGAGCTGAAGATGAGGCTTCAACAACTTCTGGTATTTCAGCCAAGAGAGGAAGAGGTTCAGATGTCATTTCATTCACTGATTGCTGAGAAGTAGATGGTATATTTGAGATAGAAGGTTCAGAGGCAGGCATAGTGTTAATAGGAACAACTGAGACCCATGATGTTTCAGCTTCACTTGTCTGCATGCTTAGGATGATGGTAGGATCATCATCTTCAGCGGGGTGAGTATGAGATGGAGGAGTGGGAACATCTTCTGAATCACCAAGATGAGAAAACATCCATTGATTCAGATCTTCAGTATCAGCAGAAGGTCTAGATTTCGCTGAACAGGATTCGTCAAAAGTGACGTGGATAGTTTCTTCTACAGTCTGTCTTCTTCGATTGAAGACTCTGAAGGCTTTGGAGACTGAGGAGTATCCAAGAAAAAATCCATCATCAGCCTTAGGATCAAACTTTCCAAGGGCATCTCTGTTGTTCAGTATGAAACACTGACATCCAAAGATGTGAAGAAAGCTAATTGAAGGCTTTCTCCCATAGAAAAGTTGATAGGCTGTTTTCTTGAATCTTGTGACTATCAGCGACCTGTTTTGAGTAAAACAAGCAGTGTTGACAGCTTCTGCCCAAAACTGAGTAGGTAGATGAGAATCATTGAGCATTGAACGTGCAGCTTCTATGATAGTTCGATTTCTTCTTTCAGCGACTCCATTTTGTTGCAGTGTTCTCACTGAGGAAAAGTTGTGAGAAATACCCTTACTTTCAAAGAAGGAATCAAAAGAACCGTTTTTGAATTCAGTCCCATGATCACTCCTTATTGAGCGAACGGTCATGTTGTTCAGGACTTCCATTTCCTGACAAAAGTGATGAGTTCTTCAGGGGTGTCACTCTTAGAACGGAGAAACATTACCCATGTATAGCGAGAGAATTCATCAACTATGACCAGTGTATATTTCTTTCCAGCGATGGATTGTTTGTTAACAGGGCCAAACAAATCCATATGGAGAATTTGTAGAGGAGATGACACTGAGGAAACTTGCTTAGATTTGAAACTTGCTTTAGTTTGTTTCCCTTTCTCATACGCTGAACATAGAGACTCTTTAGCGTATGATTGTTGAGGTAGACCAGTGACCAACTCTTTAGAAGAAAGAGTATTCAGTGTCTTGAAGTTGAGATGGGAGAGCCTCTTAGAGAGTACACCAAACCCTCAGGTATGGCCTTTTCCATTTCCACCGAAGGTCACTGAGAGACCCTTCTCTTCCTTATATTCAGTAAGTAGGATTTTCTTTCTAGTCATGTGTCTAGAGCATCCGCTATCGAGATACCAGATACCCTTCTTAACCTGCAAACAAAAGAAGATTAGTTTGACTTGGGCACCCATTTTACTATGGGCCCACACTTGTCAGTGGTGGTAGAGGAAGTGGAAGTTTCAGCAATCTTCGCAGCATTTGAAGATTCAGCTTCAGAATTATTCTTCACTTTGGTTAATTTCTTAACCTTAGTGGTCTTCTTTGCCTTGGGGGCATTGATCTTCACCTTAGCTAATTTTTTAGCTTTGGTCGCTGTGGGGCACTTACTAGACATATGATTTGTAAGTCCATAGTGATAACATTTCCTATAACTAAAAGTAGCTTTAGGACCATTTGCATGTTGAGCCGTTAATTTTAAATGAGCAGGGCCAGCACCAAGTATACCTTTGGCATTCGAAATAGGAGGAACAATCAGTTCTTCAGATTTCTTAACAATAACATTCACTCTGATTCTAGGAGTAGATCGCTGAATAAATCCAGGGATCTTGTTCTTAGAAGTAGAGGGATGAGTCACTGAAGCTTTAGAAGCATTCAGCTTAGGTACAAAGGTACCCTTCTGAGGTTTTTGGTTGAAAACTTTTTCTTTTCCTTTACCTTTAAAGATTAAGGTAGGTTTTTCCTCAGGGATAGGAGTTTTAAAAGAGGAACACTGAGATAAGGAAGTGTCAGGGATAGAGGACACGAACATTCCAAACTTAAGCATGGAATGATCAGTGGTTGGTTCCTCAACGTCAGCTTTGTAACCAAGACCACGTTTGTCACTCAGGGGAATCTGAGACTTTATTATCTCAGTGATCGTTGTTGAGGATTTACACCATCCTTCAACAGTAGCTTTTTCAGCTTTCAATGCAGCGATAGCTTCTTCACGTTCGATTTTGACTAGTTGATTTATATGAACCTGATCTTTTAAATCTCCTTCAATTTTAGAAAGCTTTTCTATTTAAAGGTGACAGTTTTTAAGTTGTTCAGCGAGATCAACGTTTTGATTTTCAACAACAGTTTTGCCGTTCATGGCATCATATAAACTCATAGTCAGGAGATCGATCTTTCGAAGACTATCAGCTTCACCAGTATCTGAAATATGTGAAAAGAAAGAAGGTGATACCTTAGAGGTAGAGGATGAAGCAGAGGGAATTTCAGTTTGTTTTTCCTCTTCTTCAATTTTGGCCATGAGACAGAGATTGGCATCATCATCATCTTCAGAGTCAGATGATTCTTCTTCATCAGAGGCAGCCCAATCAAAGTCAGCCATCAGACCTTTGCCTTTCTTCTTAAAGTTTTTCAGCTTTGCATATTTTTCTTTCAGCTTTTGATACTTGTCATCTCTAGCCCTGGGGTTAGAGGATTTCTTAGGGAAAGCTGAGGGTCTAGAAACTTTCTTTGACCTGCACTCGCTAGCAAAATGTCCTATCTTTTCACAGTTATAGTAAGTAGCAGTAGCCTTATCAACAGGGGTTGATGATCTTGGCTTGTCAGTAAGTGCGAGGGGCTTGTTCTTTCTGAATTTTTTCTTTTTGGCGAATCTCCTGAACTTATTAGATAGGAGAGCCATAGATTCATCAAGATCTGAAGAGTCAGCATCTTATGAGCATTCAGAGTTAGTCTTCAACTCAGTGACAGTGATAGTATATCGCTGAGTGGAAGGTGACTCTGAGATTAAAGCAACATGGGTGCTTTTGGAATCTTTTACAACATTCTTCTTAAGATGACACGACTGCTCATGATTGAGCATAGTGCCATATAAGGTAGAAAGAGTAATAGATTTTAGATCCTTTGATAGTTTGAGACACATTGAATAACTGTCCCAGCTTTCTGGTAAACATTCTAAGAACTTTGTTAGAATTTCAAAGTTAGAATATTCCTTACCAACGGTTTTCAGATCTATAATCAAACAGTTAAACCGCTGATGTACTTCAGAGAGAGTTTCATTCTTACCACAAATGAAGCTTTCGTACTGCCTTACCAGGTTGATCTTTCTTGAGTCCTGGACTTCAGACGTACCTTCATACTGAACACATATTGTGTCCCACATGGCTTTGGAGGTTTTCAGGTTCATGACGGAATGGTAGACTTCGTCAGGAAGAGCCATAGAGAGGATAGATTTGGCTTTAGTGTCGATAGCCAATTTCTTCTTATCTTTATCAGACCAATTGTGAGGTTCCTTAGGCACGACTCTTTCAGGAATGGCAGCTCTAGTTGTAGTGCCTGGAACTTCAGGGACAATCCTAACAGGAATATATGGGTCATTTTCGATGTAATAAGGCATAGTTGGGTCTACACCTTCTAAGAAGAGTATCATCCTATTTTTCCACAGATTAAAGTTATCTCTGGAAAATCTAGGGGGTTTTGCAAGAGAACCATTGTCAATATAGTTTGTGTTTGTGTTGGTAGCCAATATGAGAAATAGTAAGGAAGAGAAAAGATTAGTATAAGTAATATCTTGTTTATCAGATTAAACAACCTGCTCTGATACCACTTGTTGGTCCCAGAGGGGTTATACAAGTTTGTAGAAGGGGGGGTTGAATACAAACACACATATTTTTCTTTTCTAAATTGTTTATTGATATATATCAAACAATTTATAACTTGTTGCAGAACAAGATTAAGGATTAAACCTAATCTAAACAAGTTATGAGAAACACTAAGTTTCTTGCACTAGAATTAAGACAGAAATGAGATAAGAATATTACGAATAATATTCTAACACAAAGTAGTAGAGAGAAGAAGATGGTCGAGCACTTCATTTCTGAAGTAGGTTTCTTCTTATATACTGCATGCATTTAATGCATAGCAGTACAACTTTACACGTGGCAGCAGCTGATTGGTTGCATGTTTTGACCTTGGTAGACAACCTAGTAGCCGCATGATGAACAGTGTAGAATCAGAGTTGGTTGTACGATTCTGGACAAAAGGGATGTCCGTTCTAACATTTTCGTACGGAGGCGTGCAAGGAGGAAAGACAAAAAGTAACTTGTAGAGGAAGACTTCATGATCAGCGTTCGTTGAACAGTACTTTATCAGCGAGTGACAAAGCTCAGCGATCGTTGAAGTCTTCTACTTGTAACTTCACGTTGAGTGGACAAATCTTGGCTTCGCTGATATCCGCATCAGTTCATTAGTAGACTTGTCGCTGGTTCTTTGGCTTGATCTTCGACTTCAGCGTAGAACATTTGTTGACGTGAAACTTGTCTTCAGGGATCATAAGTAAACAACTAAACTATCAGCGATCATCAACAAGACTGAACAGACTCAGAGCTTTATTGATGAGCGGTATCGTTGAATGTATAATTTAAAGAACATGAGTTTCCTAGCAGCGGTACTGTAGAGACATAGTACTTATCAGCGATAGTGAAACTCTAATACATATTGTCTACTTACAATTTTCACTAAGTGTTTCTTAAAGAGTCATTATCAAATCACTGAGGGTTTGGATCAACACCTTCTTTCAGGAATGAAACAGGAATCGATTTTTCAGAAGACCATTTCTTGGTCCACCACCTGATCTTTCAGTACTCAACTTATCACTTCCAAATAGAGCCCGTTTGCTCCTGGACAAGTGATAGGTGTTCCCTGTGGAATCATATTCTACGATCACCAAGGACAAGTCTGATTTCAACGAGACTCTGAAATTCATCTCTGCCCCATTGCCCATCTAATGGATCTCATCTACTGGTGTGATACGACAAGGTTTGGTGTCTTCATCAAGTCTCACATTTACAGAGAATGCAATGCCAGAAGAAAAAGAGGAGAAGAAGTACCCGATTACATGATCATGGATGATGAACCGGATGACGAAGCCCTGATCAAAGAAGAAGACCTCTAGCTGATAGATTCCCACTTCTTGCAACTTATCAGTTTGTAACTTTTAGTTCTTGTTTTGTACTCACTTGTACTTGTAAACTTGTTACGAATTAATGAAAGTTCTCTGTGAAGTACTCTACTCCACCAGTACTAGAAAAGATTCCCAAAACAGTAAATGGGACACACATTTTACGAATCCTTCTATCCTGATGTTTTGACACTTAGCAATTTTCTTATGTTGCTTTGTCATCATCAAATAGGGGGAGATTCTTGATCCAAACTCTCTCAGTGATTTGATGACTACTCTTAGAATACTTAGTGAAAATTACATTAACATCTATATGTATTAGTGTTTCACCATTAGCGCTCATATGCTGAGTATGTTCAGTGATCGCTGATAGCTTCCTATGTAAAAGTGTTATTGTAATACCTGAAGACAAGCCTCGCGATAAAAGAGTTCATCGCTGACATCGAAGACTTAGCTGATGAACAAGGATAAGTCTGCTCATGATCTGAAGCGGCATTCAGTGAAAACAAGAAAAGTCTACAACGCGTGACATCTCAAGAACAAGCTTCAGCGATAAATGAGTCTTTCATCATACCTCACTAATGAAAGACAACATCAGCAATCGCTGATCATGAAGCTTGTTGTTCAAGTTTTTTTTTGTCTTATCCACTTGCACAAAAAGTACGAAGGTACAAAAGAAAACTTGCTTTTGTCCATAATCTTACAACCACTCTGCCATCTACATTGTTCACCATACGGCGAAGAGCATGTATTTGACAAAAGTCAGAAGCATGCGCCCAATGAAGATCTGACACGTGTAAAGTACCTCTGCCATGCATTCAATGCATGGGTTATAAATAAGAGCGATACCCTTCACTTTGAAGGGTCCTGAATCTCTCTTAGTGCTTCGTAGAAAAATGCTTTTTTCTACATACCTCACTCTCTTCTTATTTCTAGTCCAAGAAACATAGTGATTCTCATAGTTTGTTTAGATTAGGTTTACTTAATCTAATTCCGCAACAAACTGTAAATTGTGTTTTGATTTATCAATAAACAATTTAGAAAGTAAAATTTGTGTTTGTATTCAACCCCCCCCCCCCCCCCCCCCCCTTCTACAAACTCTCAGAAACCCTACGGGACCAACCATTCATCTTGAATGTTGTATAATTTATCTTGAATATTATATTATTTATTATGAATAGTGAATGAATGTTCACCTTTGTTATTCACACTGAATGTGGACACCCGGGGATGTACATAAATGATCATAATGAATAAAACCAAGTTTCAGTTGTGAATCGGGGAACAAAAGAGAGTGTTCCATGTGTCCACACCTTCACGAGCCATTCATATATTATTCATCGTGAATAATGTATCATTTAAGATGAATACCATATGCATGAATCATGAATTCGTGTATAATTCATCATAAATGTTGTATTATTGATCCTAAATACTGTATTATTCATCATGAATAGTGAATGAACGTTCACATTTGTTATTCATACTGAATGTGGACACCAGGGAACGTGCATACATATTCATAATGAATATAACACATATATAGCACATTACGTAAAAAAACGGTTAAAATGAAAAGAAAACTATATCGAGATGGATGACATATCGAAGAGCAGGAAATTCTCGTTTTTTTGATGTAATTTGTTTGATTATCATATTAGTATTTTAAACATTAACGAGGTAAAACTTTTTAAATTAAAAAAGAAAATAAATAGTCAAATAAGGTAGGCGTTGATTCAAATTTCCAATTTTTCTCTAATCACTTCTCAATTAATTTTATTATGTTTTAACCATTAATTAGTTTTATAAATTTTGATCAATGTCTAAGATTGGTCCTCACGTGCACATTGTAAAATGAGTTTTCATTTGAACCGAGATATATAGATTAGATAATCTTTTTATTCATAAAGAAGATAATGGTAGACAACAACTTCCTATATCGATATCTAGTATGATATCGTTGTTTACCGATTTACCATTACATAAGAAAGAAAGAAAACAACAATAAGTAATTAATTATTACATGGGTACCGGAGTAATCAACAAGAGAGTAATATACTTTTTAAAAGTTTTTGGAAAAGTAAACCCATCATTGTACTTATATGCCACATCTGACATTCGTGCTAGATTAACAATTGTAGCAAGTAGATCCATTGGGATTTTCCTTGACTGTAAGCATCCATCATTTATATCTTTCCATGCATCTTCAACCATTTTCTTCATCTCGTTGACAGCTACCTTTTCTGAAACCCCAAAAGTGTTGATATATGTCTCTACGCTTGTGATAGAGATTCCTCTTTCACGCTCAAACTACATATGCCACACTTTATTTAATGACTGAGATTCATCTAATTTACATGAAAATTAGAATATTAACAAGGTGAAGTAGTACCTCAAAAGACACCACATCATCTTTGAGTCTTCCAATTAACTCTAAAGCTGTTATCATATTGGGATGGCTTGTGTACCAAGCCAAAGCCTGTTCATTGACAATCTTGCCCATACCAATCAAGGCAGATTTTGAGAGAAGGTCATGGGTGGATGATGTTAATCCAATTTTCATATAATCTTCAAATGTTGGCACCTCATCAGTATGTCTCCATTCTGCCTCCTCAAGGTAGGCTCTAGCTAGTTCTTGAAACTAGGTTCATAGAAAGAAATGAAGAACAAATAAAAAGGTAAGTGAACATATATTGGGGACCTTCTATTGAGAACATTCTAATTTGTAAGATCCATAAAATCTAACTTAAATCATAAAAAATAGTTTAAAATAAAATCTAATATCAGTCAAAAACTTCTCCCACTCTCTCCTATATCCTATTTTGTCTCTCATGTCTCCTATTTTCTGTCATCTCTTCTATTTTCTCTCATCCCTCCCCACTCTCCTCTCTTCTCTCTCCAAAACATACATGTACACACACATAGATGAATATACACACAAGTTGAACACATTGTAAACATTTTTCTAGAAATATTAGTGTAGTTTGTTAGCATACTAAATCTACGATATCTTGTATAGCTTGTGAAAATATTGTGAATACCAACTAAATCAATAAAACAAAATCTAAACCTACCTCTTGTGAACATCATTTAAACATTGTAAACACATGTGAACACCTTAGTAAAAAGTTTCTTAAGGTTGTTTACAATATGTCCATCATGTATGCACATTTAATAGTGTATGAATGTATGCTACGGGGAGAGAGAGAGAGAGAAAGAGAGAGAGAGAGAGGGAGAGAGAGAGAGAGAGAGAGAGAGATAGATGCATGTAATTTCTAAAAAACACATTAATTTTTATTACATAAATAATGATAATTATACATTTAGTTATATTATTAGTTAATAATAGTAATTCATTTAAATTAGTGGCTTATTATGGATGTCATGAATGTTACAAGTTTAGGAATTCTCAAATGATATATGCAAAAATGTATAGTGAAACATAAATTATAATTGTATCATACCGCTTGTTTTGAAGTGTAAACCACATTTTCTCTTCCTTCTTTAGCTAGTTGTTCTTCAAGCATGGCATACTCCTCCAATATAATTTTATAAAATGGTTTAATGTATTCCGGAAGTTGCTCCATAGCACTAATATCCCACCTAAAAAAATATATGTCATTAACATTTGATATTTGAGCATAAACTAACATGTATATATGTAAGGATATACCAACATGGATTACAACCTTAATATTTACACAATACCTCAAGGCGATGAACAAGTATGATATTAAAAGTGATATCAAGTATAGTGGGTACCTATTAATCGCTTGTGTTAGAAGACGAAACTCCTCAATTGTAGAGTAGGCATCACATGTGTCATCTAAAACGCATACAAATGTTACGATTTTGGTTGTTATGATTCGGGCTTGAGAGTAATAGGGTTCCAAGAATAATCCCAATATCCATAAGTAAAGCTCCGGCACCCTGTCTCTTGCATAAGGAGTTATTACACGGAAGTTCATGTCCTCCCACCATCTAGTAGGAAAGTTGAAATCGGTTAAGTATTGTACTATTATAATTTGTTAAACACTATTTTGCATATTGATAAATTAAGTCAATAAATGAGGACTCCTTTAACTTCCCAGTCATTGAGATAATCATATATATAAGATGATTTTATTGCATTTTATAGATAGTCCATCATGGTCTTTCCTATAAGTGCACCATTACAAGCTTTAGCAATGACTCATATGTCATATGTGAAACTTGAATTTTTGTCTATTTAATGATTACTTACTGTGAAACGACGCGAAGTTCTTCCTTTTGTAGTAGTTGCAAGTAGTTGAAGTGCACCTTTGCAAGCTTTAATAACGAGTCATACGATGAGCATTCTTCTTCATAGTTGAGCAAATATAACCTTGCCTCTACCATTGGCATGCCACGATGAAAGGGTCTACTCAAAGCATGCTTCACTTGCCTTGAAAGATTTCCTTCGAGTGTTTTTTCTAAACTATTCAGTTTAGCTCCTGTGAATGTAAATGCTTCATCTAATATGTATTCTAATCTTGTTCTCAAATGTGTAGACTCGTAGAAGGCTAGCAAACCCCTCACATCACTTGTAATGTCATCCTTAAATACACCCAAGCCCCAATCCTTGAACTTGTTGAACACATCTATGTAATCATAAGTAATGAATCATTTGTGTTATGTCAAATAAATTTATCTTAGAGCATTAAATTAATAGACTTGTTTGAAATCATGGATGGCTTACCACAAGACAAACTATAACCATGGGTTCTGAAAACTTGAAAATGAATGGAAGCCGTATATAAATCAATTTCATTATAATCTTTCATATCAAGCTTATTGAAAAGTTCGTCAAGTTGGCCATCAATCTCTTCCCTAAAAAGATATGTCAAACCAAGACGATATAAAGAGTAAATCAAACTTAATTTCGCATTTGAATCAATAGTATGGTTGATTATCAGTCTTCTTAAATCTTCCTTAGTATCCTCAATAGCTTTAACATATGCTTCCAATTCCTAGAAAAAAAAACCAATATATTCTATTAATAAAAGCATGCTACAACAACCTACTTTTGTAAGTGTGATAGCACATTTTGAGATGGTAATAAGTGGGAGCTTTTACCAAGTTGTTAAGAGAGAACGATAGGAAGCGATCACCCCACATCGAAGGTGGGAAGTTGGCCAAAGGACGCGCAGACTGCGTTGTTGTTTTGGTGTTTGCTTGAATGGTAGCATTAGCTTCAGCTTTGGCCATTTTTCTAAATGTAAATTGATACAATAAAGCCTTAAATTTTGATCACAACTACAATATTGGTGGTACTTATAGAATATGTAATTATAATAATATCAAGAAAAACAAAATAGAAAATGTAGGGTTATGCTAGTGGATAACTATTAAACTAAATATTAAAACATTGATAAAGTCACATGGTTTATGAAAATATAAAAAACATATTAAAACATTGATAAACTTGAATGGTTTATGAAAATATAAAAAAACATGTTACAAATTGGATTTGGTGGATCGTATTAGGGCGTACACGACACTTATATCAAACGATTTGCTTAAGGGACCGTTTACAAAACGCTTATTCGGGTAAGTGTTTACCAAGTCACATTAGTTTACCAGATGAATATGACAAGGACTAAGAATCTTACCCGGTAAAAGCGGAAACAAGGACCAAGAGTCGAAAGCAAGGACCGAGAGTCTTACCCGGTAAATGAGTGCGACGGCTCTTACCACGGTTAGCGCTTACCGGCTAAATTGTTACATACGATGCCATTTTGGTAGACTAAAATCTTACCCGGGAAGTAAGTGATAGTGTTGAATTTTACCGATAAGCACTTACTCGGGCAAGTGATTAGGTAAACGGTCCCTAAGTGTCACGTTCGAAAATAATTAATTATATGAAACAAGTCTAAATAGAAAATTAAAGTTTTGTCTATTGCAAGTGTTAATATTCAAACCTTTATATGAATTCACATTGGATTTGTGATTGATTTTTTTAGCAATTACTTATGTCTAACTTTGTTTTATAGAAATGACAAACTTTTTGATGGGGAGAAATGATATGATTGACAATTATGCCTAACTTTGCTTTGGACACAAAACCATCACTCGATCTGGGAAAAATATATGATCAAAGTTAACTTACTAGACCATCCACTTTAAGGATTTCTTAATTAGTGTCACGTATGATTTCTTATTAAAAAATTATGGGGATTTGAGTATGATTTTTAATAGGAAATTGGTCTTGATAATTGTTAATATTACATCAGTATTTTTTTTATTAATCCGGCAATAGATATACAGTAAAGAAATAGTTTTATGTCACACCATGTTTTTTGGATATATTGAGAAATATGTTTATAACAAATGTATAAATGGTTTATTAAAAAGGGAATTTAATTAAAATACCCAAAGTTTGACTTTTACTTGCCAAAATACCCATTTTAACCGCGGTGGGTCCCGCGATCGCGGGATGATGCCCACGTGTCCGGCGGTTTTGGCCAAAACGTCCCGTGGAGCCCCCTAACTATGCCCGCGGTGACACTTTTGGCCCCTCCCCGCTATAGCATCCCGCGATAGCCCCGCGATCAGCCAAAAAAAGTTACAATTTTGGTCATTTTTGCACGAATTTTTGCATGTTTTTACTGTTTTTTTCCACAATTATTGTATTTGGAAGACCAAATTGTGGTTGAAATTCACTGGCTTGTTTCATCAATGTTGAATCATTGTACTTGGAAGACCAATTTGTGGTTGCAATTCATCTTCCTCAATGAGATTTCATCCCTAAATATCAGTAGAATGCAATCCATAACTCACACCCATTCCATCCTTCTTTCTTGCTTTCTTGCTTTCTTTCTTCAGTATTTTGTTTTTGAGATACCACTGAAAAAATGAGTTCATCTGTTGCAAAAGTTAGGCTATATTTCTGTTACGATGGTGAATGGGAGGAAGAAAACAATGAGTGGAATTTTGCTTATAAATCTAAGCATGGTGTAAAATTGCCAATAAACTTTTCTTATCAGAAGTTTGTTGCATACACCATGCAAAAATGTGAAATCGACCCTTCGACTGTTTGCAAGTTAGTGTTCAAGAATGATGATAGGTCATTTTAACGACGTACTAATATAATTGTTTTTAAACATGTAGTTGATGTTATTTATTATTTAAGAGTAATATTCATTTTTGGTTTATATGGTTACATCGAACGATACAATGATTCAGGGTTACAACTTTCATTTTATCCGAATTTGAAAAGATTCGGATACAAATATTTTGGAATTGACAGTTAAACAATTCAAGAGGTGGAGATTGTTTCTGGTACTCAAAGAGAATGCTGAACTTGAAAAGAGCTTTGATGATCATGATGCTCACAATCATCAAAAAAGGGGTGAAATATCAAACAAAAGAAAAGGGGGAGATAGTTTGAATATTTCAATTTCCGAGAGTCAAGGAGATATTTGCCAAAGTCAAAGAAAGACAATTCAAGAAGTTCAAGAATATGAGATTTTTGAACATACACAGACAGTTCGTGCTTAAAGATAAATCAAGAATGTTTCTAAAGCTCAAAACTAATTAAAGATCAAAATTCGTTAAAGCTCAAAGCCCGTTAAAGTTAAAAGCCAGTTCATCATTGAAGACTGAAGAAATTTATCAAATGTCAAAGCTACAAAGATCAACGATACAATGATTCGAAGATATGAAATTCATGTTTCAAGACTTGATGACTATTTGTTAATGAAGAGCCGGTGAGCATGTCCAACCACTAGTTAATGAGGGTTGAGTGCAGGGCCGTTCCTACCATACTGTAGGCCTGGGCAAGATGTAAAAATGGGCCATCGATAAGTACGATTTTTTTTCAATACGTTGTCTTTTATCATCAGAAATGACATTGAGTTCAAGAAATATTAATAATTTATATAAAACTATTTTTCCGAGAATCCTAGACGCAAAATCAATGAATAATTATTTCTAAATTAATATTATCTATCATATCATTTTTACCTAGCATCATAAATTCGTTCCACCGTCAAACACATCATATGATATACCTTTAATATATAGACCAACATTATTTTAAACATGTTGATGTTATTTATTATTTAAGAGTAATCTTCATTTTTGGTTTATATGGTTACACCAAAAATCTGAAAATCGTTACTATGTTTTAGTAAGTGTAAAAAAGATCTTTTGCAATAAAACCTTGACAGAGAGACCCATTTGTTGAGGGGTGATTTGTACATCTTTTTAAAGTTTGTGTATAAGTGTATTTAATATTTATAAAAAATATTCTCTCTTTTCATTGTCCCTCAAGTTTGACCCAAGGTTGCATGTCCGACAAATGATGACATGATTACTACTCTAAATTAATTTTTTATGTTGCTTGAGTTTGCTTTTATTGACAAAACTACTCATTATTAATAACGACGTACTAATATAATTGTTTTTAAACACGTGGTTGATGTTATTTATTATTTAAGAGTAATATTCATTTTTGGTTTATATGGTTACATCGAACGATACAATGATTCAGGGTTACAACTTTTATTTTATCTGAATTTGAAAAGATTCAGATACAATTATTTTGGAATTGACGGTTAAACAATTCAAGAGGTGGAGATTGTTTCTGGTACTCAAAGAGAATGCAGAACTTGAAAAGAGTTTTGATGATCATGATGCTCACAATCATCAAAAAAGGGGTGAAATATCAAACAGAAGAAAAGGGGGAGATAGTTTGAATATTTCAATTTCCGAGAGTCAAGGAGATATTTGCCAAAGTCAAAGAAAGACAATTCAAGAAGTTCAAGAAGATGAGATTTTTGAACATACAAAGACAGTTCGTGCTTAAAGATAAATCAAGAATGTTTCTAAAGCTCAAAACTAATTAAAGCTCAAAATTTGTTAAAGCTCAAAGCCCGTTAAAGTTGAAATCCAGTTCATGATTGAAGACTGAAGAAATTTATCAAATGTCAAAGCTACAAAGATCAACGATACAATGATTCAAAGATATGAAGTTCATGTTTCAAGACTTGATGACTATTTGTTAATGAAGAGCCGGTGAGCATGTCCAACCACTAGTTAATGAGGGTTGAGTGCAGGGCCGTTCCTACCATATTGTAGGCCATGGGCAAGATGTAAAAATGGGCCATCGATAAGTACGATTTTTTTTCAATACGTTGTCTTTTATCATCAGAAATGACATTAAGTTCAAGAAATATTAATAATATATATAAAACTGTTTTTCCGAGAATCCTAGACGCAAAATCAATGAATAATTATTTCTAAATTAATATTATCTATCATATCATTTTTACCTAGCATCATAAATTCGTTCTACCGTCAAACACATCATATGATATACCTTTTATATAGACCAACATTATTTTAAACATGTTCATGTTATTTATTATTTAAGAGTAATCTTCATTTTTGGTTTATATGGTTACACTAAAAATCTGAAAATCGTTACTATGTTTTAGTAAGTGTAAAAAGATCTTTTGTAATAAAACCTTGACAGAGAGACCCATTAGTTGAGGGGTGATTTGTACACCTTTTTAAAGTTTGTGTATAAGTGTATTTAATATTTATAAAAAATATTCTCTCTTTTCATTGTCCCTCAAGTTTGACCCAAGGTTGCATGTCCGACAAATGATGACATGATTACTACTCTAAATTAATTTTTTATGTTGCTTGAGTTTGCTTTTATTGACAAAACTACTCATTATTAATAACGACGTACTAATATAATTGTTTTTAAACACGTGGTTGATGTTATTTATTATTTAAGAGTAATATTCATTTTTGGTTTATATGGTTACATCGAACGATACAATGATTCAGGGTTACAACTTTTATTTTATCTGAATTTGAAAAGATTCAGATACAATTATTTTGGAATTGACGGTTAAACAATTCAAGAGGTGGAGATTGTTTCTGGTACTCAAAGAGAATGCAGAACTTGAAAAGAGTTTTGATGATCATGATGCTCACAATCATCAAAAAAGGGGTGAAATATCAAACAGAAGAAAAGGGGGAGATAGTTTGAATATTTCAATTTCCGAGAGTCAAGGAGATATTTGCCAAAGTCAAAGAAAGACAATTCAAGAAGTTCAAGAAGATGAGATTTTTGAACATACAAAGACAGTTCGTGCTTAAAGATAAATCAAGAATGTTTCTAAAGCTCAAAACTAATTAAAGCTCAAAATTTGTTAAAGCTCAAAGCCCGTTAAAGTTGAAATCCAGTTCATGATTGAAGACTGAAGAAATTTATCAAATGTCAAAGCTACAAAGATCAACGATACAATGATTCAAAGATATGAAGTTCATGTTTCAAGACTTGATGACTATTTGTTAATGAAGAGCCGGTGAGCATGTCCAACCACTAGTTAATGAGGGTTGAGTGCAGGGCCGTTCCTACCATATTGTAGGCCATGAGCAAGATGTAAAAATGGGCCATCGATAAGTACGATTTTTTTTCAATACGTTGTCTTTTATCATCAGAAATGACATTAAGTTCAAGAAATATTAATAATATATATAAAACTGTTTTTCCGAGAATCCTAGACGCAAAATCAATGAATAATTATTTCTAAATTAATATTATCTATCATATCATTTTTACCTAGCATCATAAATTCGTTCCACCGTCAAACACATCATATGATATACCTTTAATATATAGACCAACATTATTTTAAACATGTTGATGTTATTTATTATTTAAGAGTAATCTTCATTTTTGGTTTATATCGTTACACCAAAAATCTGGAAATCGTTACTATGTTTTAGTAAGTGTAAAAAGATCTTTTGCAATAAAACCTTGACAGAGAGACCGTTAGTTGAGGGGTTATTTGTAGACGTTTTTAAAGTTTGTGTAAAAGTGTATTTAATGTTTATAAAAAATATTCTCTCTTTTCATTGTCCCTCAAGTTTGACCCAATGTTGCATGTCCGCCAAATGATGACATGATTACTACTCTAATTTAATTTTTTATGTTGCTTGAGTTTGCTTTTATTGACAAAACTACTCATTATTAATAACGACGTACTAATATAATTGTTTTTAAACATGTAGTTGATGTTATTTATTATTTAAGAGTAATATTCATTTTTGGTTTATATGGTTACAGCGAACGATACAATGATTCAGGGTTACAACTTTTATTTTATCTGAATTTAAAAAGATTCGGATACAAATATTTTGGAATTGACGGTTAAACAATTCAAGAGGTGGAGATTGTTTCTGGTACACAAAGAGAATGCAGAACTTGAAAAGAGTTTTGATGATCATGATGCTCACAATCATCAAAAGGGGGTGAAATATCAAACAGAAGAAAAGGGGGAGATAGTTTGAATATTTCAATTTCCGAGTGTCAAAGAGATATTTGCCAAAGTCAAAGAAAGACAATTCAAGAAGTTCAAGAATATGAGATTTTTGAACATACAAAGACAGTTCGTGCTTAAAGATAAATCAAGAATGTTTCTAAAGCTCAAAACTAATTAAAGCTCAAAATTCATTAAAGCCCAAAGCCCGTTAAAGTTGAAAGCCAGTTCATGATTGAAGACTGAAGAAATTTATCAAATGTCAAAGCTACAAAGATCAACGATACATTGATTCGAAGATATGAAGTTCATGTTTCAAGACTTGATGACTATTTGTTAATGAAGAGCCGGTGAGCATGTCCAACCACTAGTTAATGAGGGTTGAGTGCAGGGCCGTTCCTACCATATTGTAGGCCCTGGGCAAGATGTAAAAATGGGCCATCGATAAGTACGATTTTTTTTCAATACGTCGTCTTTTATCATCAGAAATGATATTGAGTTCGAGAAATATTTATAATTCATATAAAACTGTTTTTCCGAGAATCCTAGACGCAAAATCAATGAATAATTATTTCTAAATTAATATTATCTATCATATCATTTTTACCTAGCATCATAAATTCGTTCCACCGTCAAACACATCATATGATATACCTTTAATATATAGACCAACATTATTTTAAACATGTTGATGTTATTTATTATTTAAGAGTAATCTTCATTTTTGGTTTATATCGTTACACCAAAAATCTGAAAATCGTTACTATGTTTTAGTAAGTGTAAAAAGATCTTTTGCAATAAAACCTTGACAGAGAGACCCGTTAGTTGAGGGGTTATTTGTAGACGTTTTTAAAGTTTGTGTAAAAGTGTATTTAATGTTTATAAAAAATATTCTCTCTTTTCATTGTCCCTCAAGTTTGACCCAATGTTGCATGTCCGCCAAATGATGACATGATTACTACTCTAATTTAATTTTTTATGTTGCTTGAGTTTGCTTTTATTGACAAAACTACTCATTATTAATAACGACGTACTAATATAATTGTTTTTAAACATGTAGTTGATGTTATTTATTATTTAAGAGTAATATTCATTTTTGGTTTATATGGTTACAGCGAACGATACAATGATTCAGGGTTACAACTTTTATTTTATCTGAATTTAAAAAGATTCGGATACAAATATTTTGGAATTGACGGTTAAACAATTCAAGAGGTGGAGATTGTTTCTGGTACTCAAAGAGAATGCTGAACTTGAAAAGAGCTTTGATGATCATGATGCTCACAATCATCAAAAAAGGGGTGAAATATCAAACATAAGAAAAGGGGGAGATAGTTTGAATATTTCAATTTCCGAGTGTCAAAGAGATATTTGCCAAAGTCAAAGAAAGACAATTCAAGAAGTTCAAGAATATGAGATTTTTGAACATACAAAGACAGTTCGTGCTTAAAGATAAATCAAGAATGTTTCTAAAGCTCAAAACTAATTAAAGCTCAAAATTCATTAAAGCCCAAAGCCCGTTAAAGTTGAAAGCCAGTTCATGATTGAAGACTGAAGAAATTTATCAAATGTCAAAGCTACAAAGATCAACCATACTATGTTTAATGTTTGATTTGATGAATGGTATTATTAATCATCGATTATGGTAAAGTGAAATGACACTTTAAATTTTCTGTTAACATACATAGTTGAAATTTTTTTATCGTACAAGTGAGCAAACCTCAAGTGAGATCAATGAATTGGGAATGGATTGGTGACGAACATTTTCGTGTAATTGTTTTGAATTTTATATCGTACAACTAGAAGTGTATTTATTGTTTAAGAACATCCACTATATAATATAACTTTAATACATTTTTTTATTCTTATGTCAACTTTAGAAATTATATATAAACTGAAAGAAATTATAATTATTTCCTATAAAACCCCATAGTGTACGTAAGTAATCGACCTTTTTAGAAGGTTTGGGAACAGTGTAAAAATATCCCTTGTTTTACACATTTCCACAACCATGAATAAAAGTGAAAAAACCGTGTAAAAACGGTTGTCGGTTGAACCGTGTAAAAACGGTTGTCGGTTGAACTGTGTAAAAAACGTGTAAAAAGTTACATTTTTGCATGGTCATGCCACTTTTACACGTTTTTTTCAAACCGTGTAAAAAGGTCATATCTTTTTACGTGGTTGTTGGGAACTGAAGATATGCTAAGTATGGTTAGTACTGCTAAGTCTACATTACTACTGCCAGTTCTTCGTTACTACTGCTGGGCAAGATTACTACTGCTAGACGAAGTTAGTACTGCTAGACCAAGTTACTACTGCTAGACGAAGTTGGTGCTGCTAGACCAAATTACTACTGCTAGACATGGTTAGTACTGCTGAGCTGAGTTACTACTGCTTGAAGACTGTGAAGGTTAATACTGCTGAAGGTCGTTAATGCTGCTGAGCCAAATCATCATTAATGCTGCTGAGCCAAATCATTGTTAATACTGCTGACTTGATAAGTTTGGTATGCGATGCTTTTGGAGACAAATAAGGAATTGATCAAGATATGTTTAACGAAGATTCAGAAGATCAATTTACTTTTGATAGTTATCTTGTAATTACTTTTGTATAAATAGTATTGATAGATAGCTATTAAGATAGACGAAAGATATACGAGTGAAATAGAATTTGATATTCATTCAAGAGTGAATTAACCTCAAGATCATAGATCCTATTTCTAGAGAAGTAGAAATCGTCTTGTTGAGCCTGTTCAACAAGATTGAGGTTTGGTGTAAAACTTGTGAGTAATACAGTTTGATATATACAGTGTATTGAATTTCTATTGATTGTTCATTAATTGATTTAGAGTTCTATTCCGCAAGATTCTCTAAATTCTGTTTCTAAGAAGTTTAATTCTTGTTAAGAATCGATCCTGACAAGTGGTATCAGAGCATTGGTATCTTAGAAGCTATGGACAATTCAATGGATTCTCACAGTACTCTTGTTTCAAAGGTTCCCATGCTCAAACCCAAGGAATTTGACATGTGGAAACTGAGAATCAAGCAGTACATTCTTCTTACTGATTATGCAATATGGGACATCATAGAAAATGGCCCATGTAATGAAGGAAAGATTGGAGCAGATGGAAAGAGACCTCCTCCCAAGACAGATGCTGAAAAGAAAGTCAGACAAACAGAGATGAAGGCCTTAAGCACTCTGCTTTTGGCTATTCCTAATGAGTACCAACATCAATTCCAACACTGCACAGATGCACAGATGTTGTGGAATGCTCTGGAGAAAAGATTTACTGGCACAAAGAGCACAAAGAGAAATCAAAAGGCTATTCTCAGGCAACAATATGAGAACTTCATGTCTGCAAAGAATGAGTCTATGACTCAAACTTTTGACAGATTTAACAAGTTGATTGGAGAATTAGCAACTGTGGGTGTACACATGGATGCTGATGATGTCAATAGAAAGTTCCTTAGATCATTGGGAGAAGAATGGACCATGTACACAGTCTCATTCAGACAGAATGACCAATTGGAGGACAAAGAGCTAGATGACCTCTACAATGATCTGAGAGTATTTGAGGCTGAAGTTGAAGCCAAGAAAAAGCCATCTGGATTTGTTTATAATGCTGCTTTATTATCTTCATCCTCTGATAATGCTGCTAATCCTGATTCTGTTAATACTGCAGGTTCTGTTAATGCTGCCGGTGGAACTAATCAAGAGAAGACTACAGATTCTGTACTAGAAGCATTCTTTTCTAGTCATGTTCACTCTTCTCTAATCAATGATGATTTAGAGCAGATTAATGCTGATGATCTGGAAGAGATGGACATCAAGTGGCAGATGGCCATGCTATCAATGAGGGTGAAGAAATTCATCAAAAGGACTGGGAGAAACAACTTCTCCCAGAGAAGAGAAGATGGTGCAGGCTTTGACAAGTCCAAGGTTGAGTGTTATAAGTGTCACAAGATGGGACACTTTGCTAGAGAATGCAGAAGTGGAGGATCACATCAACAGACTCCAAATGGAAACCAAAACAGAAGCTCCTCTCAAGCCCTTGTTTCTCAACAAGGAATGGGATTTGATTGGAGTGATCAAGCTGAGGAAGCCTGTCAGAATCAAGCTCTTATGGCAGAAGTATCTGATATTCCCACTGAGGTACAATCTAAACTCTGTTCTCAAGCTTGCATTGATGCTGTTAAAAGATATAGGGATCACAATCAGGGTATGTGTGATGACCTTAAGAGGCTAGAGAAAGATGTGAAAGATTATGTTAGGATTGTAGAGAGGTTTGAGGAACAGATTAGAGCTTTTCAAGCTAATGAACTTCAACACCACTATGATACTAACTATTGGAAGTGGGAGAAGAATGAGTATGAGATTAAGCTGAAAGTGTCTGGGGAGGAGAATGAGAAATTAAAAGAAGAGCTTAAGAAGGTTAAACTTGATGTTGAAAAGTTTACCTGTGCTTCTAAAACCATGGATACCATCATTAAGGCTCAAATCCATGACAAGATGAAAGTAGGGATAGGGTACAATGCCACACCTCCACCCTACAATAACAACTACATACCTCCTAAGTCTGATTTGTTAGAGACCAAGGATAGGAAGGATCCTGAATTAAAGATTAATATAGATCCTTGTGAAAAAGAAGTAGTGGTTGAGAATGAGACTGACAAAGTAGACTCTGATGAGGAAACTAAGAGTCCATGTGATAAGAACACTGAGATCAAAAGGACTGAAAGGGAAAAGGGAGTTCATTCCACACAGCCCAAAGTTGTGAACTCTAATACTTGTAAACAGTGTTCCTGCAGGAAATCTAAAGAGAACAAGCCCCAAAAACATGATAATCAGAGGGGAAATCAAAGGAACTGGAATAACCAGTGGGCTATGAGACAAGGAGTTGACCTGAACAGAATCAACAGGCCAAAACCTTGTTTCATCTGTGGTAAGCTAAATCACTTAGCCAAACACTGTTATTTCAATCCTGTTAACCAAAGGTTTAATGCTCAAAGATCTTTTCAAAAACCTGGTGGTTACAGAAAGAATGGTGGATATAAAAAGTCTGCAAAGAAAAATGTGGCAAAGAAACAAGATAAACCCAAAAGCCACATAAAGAAAACGACTGAAAAGGAATGTGATACTATGTGGGTTCCAAAAAGCACTAAAAACAATACTGCTGCTAGCAGTGTTAGTACTGCTAACACTGTTAGTACTGCTTCAAAAGTTAGTGCTGCTAGCAGTGTTAATACTGCTAGTAATCATTCAAAAGTTAGTGCTGCTAGCAGTGTTAATACTGCTAGTAATCATTCCAAAGTTAGTGCTGCTAGCAGTGTTAATACTGCTAGTAATCAGTCCAATGTTAGTGCTGCTAATACTTTTAGTGCTTCTTCTTCAGATAGTACTGCTGCTAGCAGTATTAACTCTGTTAATACTGCTTCTAGCAGTGTTAACTCTGTTAATACTGCTACCTCTGTTAGTACTTCTGAGGTTAATACTGCTGCTAACAATACTGCTGCTCCCAGTATTAGTACTGCTAGCACTGTTAGTACTTCTGAGGTTAATACTGCTGCTAGTACTGCTACACCAATAATTTTGACAAAGTACTCCAGTACTGCAGTACCTAAATTTGAAAATCTCATCAAAACCAAGTGCAAGTATTTTGATGAGCAAGGGAGACCCAAGACCACTTCGGCTTGGGTTCCCAATAAAACTAACTGATTTATCTTGATGTGCAGGGCAACCAACAGCTCAAGGGGAAGAGCATTTGGCATGTTGATAGTGGTTGCTCCAGGCACATGACAGGTAACATGGCCTGCCTCAAAAATTTCAAAAAGATTGATGGAGGACATGTTGCATTTGGGGATAATCCTGCTGGTGGAAAGATAAGTGGTAAGGGTGATGTTTCAAAGGGTAAGATGACCTTTGAAGATGTGTACTATGTTGAACAATTGAGATACAACCTATTAAGTGTATCACAGGTTTGTGACAAGAAGCATAGCATATTGTTTACTGATTCTGAATGTATTATCCTTGCTCCTGGATACAAAGTGGTTGATGAAAACATGATACTTCTGAGAACTCCTAGGAAGGATAATGTTTATTGTTTAGATTTGGAAAGTGTATCATCTGATTCATCCCTAAATTGTTTAGTTTCAAAAGCTTCTTTGGATGAATCATCACTATGGCACAGAAGGATGTGTCACATGAACTTTAAAACAATAAATAAACTTGTTAAGAATAACCTTGTAAGGGGTTTGCCATCCAAAGTCTATTCATGTGATGATCATTGTGTTGCTTGTCTCAAAGGCAAACAACACAAAACTTCTCATAAGTCCAAAGAGATAAACACTATCTCAAATCCTCTTCAACTGTTACATATGGATCTGTTTGGTCCTACCAATGTGATGAGTATTGGCAAGAAATCATACTGCTTAGTTATTGTTGATGATTATTCTAGATTTACTTGGGTATATTTTCTGAGAACTAAAAATGAGACAAGTGGACTGATCAAATCTTTTATTCTCAAAATTGAAAACCAATCAAATCAAAGAGTGAAAGTCATTAGATCAGATAATGGAACTGAGTTTAAAAATTTTGATCTAAACACCTTTTGTGAAGAAAAAGGAATTGAGAGACAATACAGTGCTCCTAGGACTCCACAACAAAATGGTGTTGCTGAGAGAAGGAATAGGACATTGATTGAGGCTGCTAGATCTCTGTTAGCTGACTCAAAGTTACCAATTACTTTTTGGGCAGAAGCAGTTAATACTGCCTGCTATGTTCAAAACAGAGTTTTAGTTGTAAAGCCTAAAAACAAGACACCTTATGAGCTTTTCCATAAAAGGAAACCATATATTGGATTTTTCAAACCATTTGGATGTCCTTGTACTATTCTCAATACCAAATCTCACTTAGGCAAGTTTGATAGCAAAGCAGATGATGGTTTTCTTGTTGGGTATTCATCTCAAAGTAAGGCCTACAGAGTTTTTAATACCTCTTCTAGAATAATTGAAGAAAGTGACAATGTCAAATGCAATGAGAACACACCAAATCCTATTGGTTCAGGTCCTAATTGGCTATTTGACATTGATTCACTCACTAATTCTTTGGGTTTCAGTGGTGATGTATATGCAGGACAAAGGGATACACCAACATCAGAACACAGAATTCAATCTGTGATATTTCCAATCCCTTCCATTGATCCTGTTGAATTCTGTGAACACCATGAGGAGACTGAACCTATTCAGAATGAAGAAGAGAGGAGAGCAGAGGAAAATCAGTCTTCAGGTTCAAATTCCAGAGAATCTGAGGTGACTGAAGAAGCAGAAACAAATCCAGAATTAAATGAGTCTAATCTGGATGAGGACTTACAAGAGGAAGCTGGTCATCCAACAAGAACTCAGAAAAATCATCCTCCTGAGTTGGTGATTGGAGATATTGCATCTCCCATGATGACTAGAAAGCAAAGCAGACTCCAAGAGTTGCAAGAGCAGCAAAATACAGTTAACACTGTTCTTACTTGCTTTCTGTCCCAGATTGAGCCCAAAAAGGCTTATGATGCCATGAAAGACCCAAGCTGGATAGAGGCAATGCAAGAGGAGCTGCTACAGTTCAAATTACAGGATGTTTGGGACTTGGTAGACCTTCCAAAAGGTCATAGAGCAATTGGCACCAAGTGGATTTTAGGAACAAGAAGGATGACAGAGGGATTGTGATCAGAAACAAAGCTAGACTGGTTGCACAAGGGTACACTCAGGAAGAAGGAATAGATTATGAGGAAGTCTTTGCTCCTGTGGCAAGGATTGAAGCAATCAGGTTATTTCTAGCCTATGCCTCATACATGAAGTTCAAAGTGTACCAAATGGATGTCAAAAGTGCATTTCTGTATGGAAGTATTGAGGAAGAAGTATATGTCTGTCAACCCCCTGGATTTGAGAATCCATTGCACCCTGACAGAGTATACAAGCTGAAGAAGGCTCTCTATGGTTTGCATCAAGCCCCAAGAGCATGGTATGACACTCTGTCTACCTATCTCTTGAAAAATGACTTTGAAAGAGGAGTAATTGACAAGACCCTGTTTATCAAGAGGAGAAAGAGAGGTACTTTACTTGTTCAGATCTATGTGGATGACATCATCTTTGGATCCACCAATGATCAAATGTGTAAAGAGTTTGAAGAATTGATGCACAAAAGCTTCAAGATGAGTTCCATGGGAGAACTTACATTCTTTCTTGGGCTTCAGGTAAAACAGAGGAAAGATGGGATTTTTATTAGCCAATCCAAGTATGTGAAAGACATCCTGGACAAGTTTGGTTTATCAGACTCAAAGCCAGCAAGCACTCCAATGGAAACACATAAACAGATCACTGCAGATCTCGAGGGGGAGGATGTGGATGTCCATCATTACAGATCAATGATTGGATCTCTCATGTATCTCACAGCCTCTAGACCTGACATTATGTTTTCAGTCTGTGTTTGTGCCAGATTTCAGGTTTCTCCTAAGCAATCACACCTTCATGCTGTCAAGAGAATATTCAGATACTTAAAAGGGCAACCTAGATTAGGTCTCTGGTATCCTCATGAATCCTCTTTTGACTTGCTTGCATATTCAGATAGTGATTTGGGTGGAGCCAACATGGATAGGAAGTCTACTTCAGGTGGATGTCAGTTTTTGGGTACAAGACTAGTATCTTGGCAGTGTAAGAAACAAACCACAGTGTCCTTATCTACCACAGAGGCTGAGTACATAGCTGCTGCAAGCTGCTGCTCTCAGGTTCTATGGATTCAGAATCAGATGTTGGACTATGGGGTAACATTTCTTCACACTCCAATCTTCATTGATAACAACAGTGCTATTAGCATTGTTAATAATCCAGTCAAACACTCAAAAACAAAGCATATAGAGATAAGGTATCACTTTATAAGAGATTGCAATGAAAAGAAATTAATTCAGGTTGCTAAAGTTCATACAAATGACCAGTTTGCTGATCTATTCACAAAAGCTTTTGATGTGGGTAGATTCACCTTTTTGGTAACAAGTGTGGGCATGATCAACCTAGAATAAATTTATGACTTTCTGTTTTTATACCTGTATTTCTTCATATATTTGGTGCTACTAACTTTCTTTCTCAGGATTCTCTGTTTCCCTCAGGTTACCAAGTGCAGAAAAGTGCAAGTGTAGTTACTACTGCCCGTGCAAAGTTACTACTGCCTGTGTTCTAGTAGTTAATACTGCTTGTGCAGTTAATACTGCTTGTGTAGTTAATACTGCTCAGAAGTTAATACTGCTTGTGTAGTTAATACTACTCAGAAGTTAATACTGCTTGTGTAGTTAATACTGCTTTGCAGTTAATACTGCTCAGTAGTTAATACTGCTAGTGCACAGTTAATACTGCTCAGCAGTTAATACTGCTAGTGCAGTTAATACTGCTAGGTAGTTAATACTGCTAGGTAGTTAATACTGCTTGGTATTTAATACTGCTTGGTAGTTAATACTGCTCGGTAGTTAATACTGCTAGGTAGTTAATACTGCTTGGCAGTTAATACTGCTGTGTAGTTAATACTGCCTTGCAGTTAATACTGCTCAGTAGTTAATACTGCTCAGTAGTTAATACTGCTTATGTCGTTAATACTGCTTTTGATAATCTAGGGCATATAAATACCCCTGTTTGCCCGCCAATGTTCATAACGACTCTTCGCATTTACTTCTTCTCTCTCGTTCTAACCTAGTCTCCCCAGAATCTTTGTGTTTTTCTTTCAAGAATCCTCAGGAATCATGGAGTTTGTGGATGAGCACAATGAAATAGCCATGCTTCAGAAGCCGAAACAAGCTGCGGGATTCCACGATATAGTCGATTTTCTCAAATCCTCGCACATCTCCTATGCCCTAACGGTGAGCCCAACAATCTATATCGAACATCAGACACAATTTTGGGAGAATGCCACTTTAGTTTCGAAGAAGGGCAGAAAACCATTCGAACAAGGGTTTGTGATAAACCCTTGAAAGTCACAGAAGAGGTTATTCGCATCTCTCTTCAGTTGAATGATGCTTCAGGTATATCTTCTATTCCTAATGAAGAACTCTTTTCTACTTTACAAAGAATGGGATATGAAGGTCCCATTGGTGTTTTTAAATTCTACAAATCAAAAATTTTCAACCAATGGAGATTTCTTGTTCATACCCTGATGCACTGTATTTCCAAGAAAACTACTGGATGGAGTGAGTTCAGCAGTCCCATTGCATATGCCTTGGTCTGCTTATCCACTGCCAGAAAGTACAATTTTTCGGCAATGATCTTTAATGATCTTGTATCAAACTTGGAATCCAAAAAGAGCTTTTTCATGTATCCAAGGTTTGTGCAAGAAGTTCTTAACAAGGAATTGATGGACTTACCTCAGTTTACTGAGGTATATGTACCCAAATCCCCTAAAGGGAAGGTTTTTTCAAATATGAAAAGACTTCCTAGGGACTCGGAAGGAGTTGACACACCATTGTTCTCTACAATGATGGTTGTGTCCCACCCCTCTGAAGGTATGGCATCAGGATCAAGGCCCTCATTAGATCAACCCACTGATGACCAATCCCAACCTTCCATCTCAAAAGACATCCCTCAGTCCATTCTTGAGCAACCCACTCCCACAATCACCTAAAGGTTTCAAAGAAGAAAGGTGCACAAGGTTCCTTCCCTTGATGTACCTACTCAGAGCCCTAAGCCTTTAAGCCCTCAGTTGGAGCATTCTCCAATTGAGAATATCAACAGGGAAACCACAGGGGTGTCTCCCAACCCCAAGAAGGTGGTCTCTAAGGAGAAGGATGACCATATGGGTGCTAAGGCTGCCACTACTTCTGCTAGCACAGAGAAGGACAGTGGTAACATAAATAAGACCTTCCCCATGGCAACTCTAAATGAGAAATCATTAGGAGGACCCAGGTGCCAAGAAACCAAGGGGGCAGTTAGTGCTTCTGCTAGGCAGAAGGCTTCTGCTAAAACTTCCAAGGATCCTTTAAAGAAGGTAAACACTTCTAAACAAGGTGAGGATAGATATAACTATGAGGAATTGATGGAAACCATAGGGAATATCAACTTGGATGTTATGGCACAAAAGAAAGAGATTGAGCAACTGAAGACTGTGGTCACCTACCAACAGTCTCAAATTGAGAAGCTCAAGAAGATGGTCACCAAGTTGTTGCGCAGAAGGAAAAAGGCAAGATTTGTGCTGAGAAAAAGAATTCCAGCTGATGATGCTCCCAAAAAGGGGGAGTCAGAGTCAGAAGCAGAACTGAAAATGAAGGGTCCACAAATTGAGGGGGAGACTGTTCACATGGAGACTGAGATGGAAATGGATTATGCACAGTTTAAGGGGGAGTCCAGTGCACAGAATAAGGGGGAGACAGAAAAGGGGGAAGAGTGTGTTAAAGCAGCAGAAACCACAGCAGCAGAAACCACAGCAGCAGAAACCACAGCAGCAGAAACTGTTAATGCTGCTGAGTGTGAACAAGCAGCAGAAACAGTTAATGCTGCTGAAGGCCAAACAGACAAAGCATCAGAAACTGAGCAGGAAGCAGTAACTACAACTCAAGCTGAAATAGATGAAGAAATATACTGGATTGTGAAGAACATTGTTGAAGCAGCATCATTACATGTTCTAAGAGAAGCAGTAACAGCCATAGCAGCAGAAATGGTTATTGCTGCTGAAAAACTTAAAGCAGCTGAACCAACTCCTGAAGCTGTTAAAACTCTTAAAAGAACCAAGATGATGTCAAAGAAAAGACCAAGAACCCAGCCCATAACTTCAAAGAAGAAAAATGAAAAGAAGCCAAGGGTGGAGTCATCTGCAGAAGAGGACCAGGAGGAAACAGTGAAAGAAAAATCTGATCCAAAAGTTGCTGAAGAAGAAGTGGCAACTCCATCATGGCAATCAAGCAATGTGCAATCACAAACGGATGCCCAATGTGATTTGTACATTACTAGTGTTGACTCTAACCCAATTCCACTTCAGGCTGAACCAATATCATCTAAGGCTCCTGAAATCATCTTTTGGGACACTTTGAAATATGGTAGAAAGGAGTTCATTAGGATAAAAAGAGCAGATGGAAAATTTGAAGTCTTTTCAACTTGGGGAAAAATTGTCAGAACTTGCTCAAGATCAGACTTAGAAGAGATGTTCAAAGTTGGGATGAGGATATATGAAAACATGCTGACTGAGCAAGGGATGTCAATCTCTAAAATGGTACTTGAATTCTTGTGCCAAATGTTCAAACCTGAAGCAGTTCAGCATAGGTTAAACACACAGTTTCAAGCCATTACCAACTGGATGCTCTATGAAAACTGTGGAGTATATGTCATCTCCCTTGACTCTGCAACTCAAGAATACTATCTGGTGGATGAAATATACAATCACAGCATGAAGAGGCTGCAAGGAATGTTACATACTAAGCTGACTTGCAACAAGGATTCAGCAATGGGTAGATTCTTGGTAAAAAGGATTCTCAATCAGAGTCTAGGTTTAAGTCCTAATCTGTGTGTACATGATGACTAAGTTTTGGAAGCATCATCTGAAGAACTTGACTTCTTTTCCTAAAAGTCAAGTTAGGGGGAGATTGTTGGGAACTGAAGATATGCTAAGTATGGTTAGTACTGCTAAGTCTACATTACTACTGCCAGTTCTTCGTTACTACTGCTGGGCAAGATTACTACTGCTAGACGAAGTTAGTACTGCTAGACCAAGTTACTACTGCTAGACGAAGTTGGTGCTGCTAGACCAAATTACTACTGCTAGACATGGTTAGTACTGCTGAGCTGAGTTACTACTGCTTGAAGACTGTGAAGGTTAATACTGCTGAAGGTCGTTAATGCTGCTGAGCCAAATCATCATTAATGCTGCTGAGCCAAATCATTGTTAATACTGCTGACTTGATAAGTTTGGTATGCGATGCTTTTGGAGACAAATAAGGAATTGATCAAGATATGTTTAACGAAGATTCAGAAGATCAATTTACTTTTGATAGTTATCTTGTAATTACTTTTGTATAAATAGTATTGATAGATAGCTATTAAGATAGACGAAAGATATACGAGTGAAATAGAATTTGATATTCATTCAAGAGTGAATTAACCTCAAGATCATAGATCCTATTTCTAGAGAAGTAGAAATCGTCTTGTTGAGCCTGTTCAACAAGATTGAGGTTTGGTGTAAAACTTGTGAGTAATACAGTTTGATATATACAATGTATTGAATTTCTATTGATTGTTCATTAATTGATTTAGAGTTCTATTCCGCAAGATTCTCTAAATTCTGTTTCTAAGAAGTTTAATTCTTGTTAAGAATCGATCCTGACAGTGGTTATGCCTAACAATCGTGTAAGAGTGTTTTTTTTCATTTTATGTGTCGACCAAGATTTAGAATACCATTATATGACTCTTACTACCTAGGGCCGGCCCTTCTCCTTTATCTGAGCTTGGGACGGACAATGTCGTGTTTTGACATGGGCGGAGTTACCTACCCCACCCCCATCAACTACTAAAGAAAAAAACCTAAAATCTCAGGCTTTCCACGCCTATTTAACTCAAAACTCATAATCAACTCAATACTTAACAAAATGAGCACCAAACTACGTACCCAATGAATTAAATAATTAAGACGCAAAACAAACCTTTAACAAAATCGTAATATTTTTCTCGAAACTAATCAACAAAACTTAGCCGTTAAAGATCCAAATTTCGTTGCTATAGATCTTGTCACCGTTAGTCTGTAGCTTTAGCTCCCTATAGCAAGGACACGTTGTCGCTAAAACGATAAAATTAAAGACTCAGATTTACTTTGGTAGTAGCTTATATTCAGTTTAAAACTCAAAACTTCTAAATTATTCACATATATTGATAGAAGGAATAAGGATCGAATAAAATGAAGATGATGATCCCTTTTGTAGAGAAGTTTTTTTTAGAACGGCGGGATTTATTAAAACACTAGCAAGGGGCTAGAGAGAATTACAAAATAGCTAATTTAGGGCAACATAACCATCTATCCCAACAAAAGTTACAGTTTTTCTTCCTATTGCTAATCCAAAAGAAAGAGTTTGAAACGATGTCATCAAAAATGACATCTCTCTTAGGTTTTTCCTTTCTAAAGATAAGGTTGTTCCTATAGCCCCAGACGGTCCAAAACGTGGAGATAACAACCGCATCAAAAAGTTGTCTGTAGACAGTTTCCAAGGCGCTCCGTCAGCCCAAGTGATCAGGTTATGAACTGACAACAACGGAGGAAGATCAATCTCCCACCACAATGAAATCCGACGCCACAGAGGAGCAAGGAGCGGGCAACCAACAAACAAGTGTTCTGTAGACTCACCGATGTCAGAGCAAACAGGGCACATAACTGAATCCAAATCCACTCCTTTGTCCCTAAGATTAAGCCTAGTAGGGATTTTATCCCACCCAATTCGCCAGATAAGGATGTTGAGCTTAATAGGAACCAGGTTATTCCATCTCGTCTGAGTGTCTGTGAATGCAAGAAAAAAAAAGTCCATGAAATGTCTCGCGGAAGCCACCACGTAAGTCCCCGAGATATCTAAATCCCACACCATTTTGTCTCTCGACTCCGAAAAAGGGAACCGTTGCAACTCGCTAAGGAGACCCACCCATTGAGAAGACCGAATTCCAGCTGTCACCCTCAAGGGACGTAAAAAGCATAATTTCTCCTCGGAGTTGCGGTCCACCACCATAGCCTGGGAGTTTGTGTCTAAAGCGAAAATTCTGTGAAACCGCTCCTTTAACGGACAATCTCCCATCCACTTATCCAGCCAGAATCTAGTATTGTGGCCATTACCCACCTTCCGATTACAGAAGCTTTTTAAGTCGACTCCTCGCCCCTCAAGATTATCCAGAGCCCGTACAATAGAAATCCAGATACTATGGCCGCCCATACCGGTACAAATCCGAGAGCCTCCCCCATGCACGCTATTAATAACCCCCGCCCAAAGACTATCCGGATCATCAAAGAAACGCCACCACCATTTAAAAATTAAGGCTCTATTAAGAGAAAAAAGGCTTCCAAACCCCAAACCACCGAAGTCCTTACTAGCCATGATTTTTTTCCAGGCCACCCAACATATTTTTCGCTCCCCCTGTCAGCACCCCAGAAAAATCTAGCCCGAATCGACTCCAAAGATTTCAAGACCGCAGCAGGGACCTTAAAAACGGACATGAAGTATATTCCAAGGCTACCCAACACGGACTTGAGTAAGGTAAGCCTCCCTCCAATCGAAAGTACCTTTGCCTTCCAAGTTGATAATTTAGATAAATATTTATCAATAACCGGTTTCCAAGCAGCGACCCGATTCATATTACTACCAACTGGCACCCCCAAATAAATGAATGGGATCCGGGTAGCATTACAACCTATCACTTGGGCACATTGCTGAACCACCTCAAACTCAACTCCCACTCCGATAAGCTTACTTTTATTAAGGTTAATTGTAAGTCCAGACGCCAACTGAAAAACCTTAAGCATACGGACAATTTGTCGGGCATTTTCCAGATTCCAGTCACAAAGCATAATAGCATCGTCTGCGTAAAGAAGATGCGAGATCTTCAACCCTCCACTACCAATCGATGCCCCACTAAAAATTCCCGCCCTAGTGGCCTCCGTGATCCCGACGTGGAATCCCTCCATAGCCAGCAGCAACAGAAAAGGCGAAAGAGGATCACCTTGGCGAAGTCCCCGCTCGATATCAAATTCCATAGATGGCGCCCCATTAACAAGAACAGATGCCCTAGCCGAAGAGAGAGCCGCACTGATCCAATTACACCACCTTGAGCTAAACCCCATCTTTCTTATAACCTCCATAATGTAGTCCCAATCCACAGAATCAAATGCTTTCTCAAAATCCACCTTGAAGACCATAAGTTTTCGTTTAAGTGTCTTATAATACCCAATAATTTCATTCAACATAAACGGACCATCAAGGATTTGCCTCCCTTTAATGAACGCTGATTGCTCCCTACTCACAATGGACCCAATAACCAAAGAGAGACGGTTCGCTAGTAATTTTCCAATGATCTTGTATTGGCACCCGATAAGACTGATAGGTCTGCACACCAACAAAATTAAAAAAAACATTAACCAACCAAAATGCTATAACAATTTGATTATCTCTGTTTTGTACTAAAAACTTAGAGATTTATTTCTTAAAACAATAAAATGATACATTAAATGTAAATCCTTACATTTTTTTTCCGTTTTAGGAATTCTTATGTTCAAAGTCCACTCTGATAAGAAATTTGGTGTTTCTAAAATATTATTGTCTCGAATTCGAATAACTAAACCAAAATTGTATACATCCTGGTAGAGAATATATATATGAAGGAAATTTGAGTTGATGATAGGCAGTATAACGTGGGTAAAATATATAACTATTTTGAACAGCTCAAAGTTTAGTTGGATTTAATACTCATGAGACAATTTGGTTTGCATTTATAGAAGCAAATTAGCAACAAAGCCGACCCATAACTAGTTATCAAGCCCCTATCAACTTCAATCCCCGTCCCCGTTCCTGATACCTCATCTTCATCCCCATATCCCAGCCGAGAATCTGATCACATCCCCTGACCCCCTTCCCCATCCCCAAGGGGGAACGGGGATCCCCAACGGTTTTTTTCGTGATGTAAAATATTTAAATCAAATATATGAGACATCGTACATGTTTAAATCTCACATATTTTCAATAAACCTAAAGTCGAAAGAACTTTAATTTAATACAAAAAATCACAACATCATATAATAATTAATAACCTAAAACTAAAAGAAAATCAACCTAATCCAAAAAAAAAAATTAAAGTCACACGTACCAAAATATACCGAGTAATTATATTTTGATTTGACATCCAAAATACATACTAACATCCAAAAAAATAACAATTTTATATTCTAAACCTAGTTAGGAAATTATGAATAACCAATTTAGTTTAAATAAATAATATATATTTAATTGTTAATTAAAATATATAACGGTGACGGAGCGGGGCGGGGAGTGCGATACCCGTCCCCATCCCCAGTTTGAGACAAACGGGGATCCTCGTCCCCATCCTCGGTTTAGCGAGGAATCCCCCTTTTTATGTTAAAGATGTCGATGCCTACATGTATACAAAAATGCCATATCAACCGTCAAAGTCACTTTAATATCGGATAAAATGCACGATTTGAGTATATAAACAAATACAATGTATGATGTCCAAGAGTTAAAAGAGTACACAATCATAAGACAGAAACATCAACTTCAAATATCAAAGATGAAAAGAAACTTTAATTAGTCTCTTACTCTCATTCAAGGAGCGATTTTATGAGCTAGACCCTATAATATGTAACTTCAACTTACGGATCGTGAATGTGAGTCGGTGAGCATATCCAACCACTAGTTAATGAGGGCTGAGTGCAAGAGGTAGGGGACGAGAGCTATGACATGGCTATACATAATTAAATATGACATTTTTATTGATTGTTGGATATATGTCTGGCATGTATCTCAGTTGGCATAACGGTGTAGTGACTTTGTCCAAATATAAGACACGTCCTAGGTTTGATCCGAGGAGCCCCCTAGCCTCAGTCCCTAAGTGAGGCAAAAAAGACCCCCTCGTAATGGTGTCTTTGGAGACGGGTCCGTATGAAACCGATTGGAGTTGTCGGTAATCAAATTTTTTACACATATGATGACATGATTACTACTCCAATTTAATTATTTATGTTTCTTGAGTTTGCTTTTATTGACAAAACTACTCATTATTAATAACGAAATACTAATATAGTTTTTTACACATGATGATGTTATTTATGATTTAAGAGTAATCTCCATTTTTGGTTTATATGGTTACATCGAAAATCGGAAAATCGTTACTATGTTTTAGTAAGTATAAAAGATCTTTTGCAATAAAACCCTGACAGAGTCCCATTAGTTAAGGGGTAATTTGATCATTGACAAGTTTTTTATTGAAAAAATGAGTGTACGTTTTTTTAAAGTTTGTGTATAAGTGTATAAGTGTATTTAATATTTATAAAAAATATTCTCTTTTCATTGTCCCTCAAGTTTGATCCAAGGTTGCATGTCCGACAAATGATGACATGTTTATTACTCTAATTTAATTTTTTATGTTGCTTGAGTTTGCTTTTATTGACAAAACTACTCATTATTAATAACGACGTACTAAAATAATTGTTTTTAAACATGTGGTTGATGGTATTTATTATTTAAGAGTAATATTCATTTTTGGTCGCATCTTTGCTTTGCGGATGACTTGTTTGTGTTCACTCGTGGGGATGTAGAGTCGGTGGAGGTGCTGAAACGTGCCCTTCAAATTTTTGAAGCCAAATCGGGACTCGCACCAAGCCTTGAAAAAAGCGAGATCTTTTTTGGGAATGTCCCGGATACAGTACGAACATCAATTAGGGCGTGCTTACCGTTCCGTTTGGGAGTTTTCCCTATTCGTTATTTGGGGGTTCCTTTGTCGCCCATTTCGTTGAAAGCGGCAGATTATGGTGTTTTAATAGCTAAGGTACGTGATCGCATCTCTAACTAGAAGTCGAAATTCCTTTCGTACCTTAGACAGTTAATAAAATCGGTATTGCAATCCATGCAACTCTATTGGATGTCCGTTTTCTTGCTCCCTTCGGGTGTCATTCATACCTTAGACGGTCTCTTTCGTGACTTTCTCTAGTCGCAAGGGGATAACTCGAGAGGTAGATGTCGCTTGGCATGGGACGTGGTTTGCTTACCGGTCTCGGATGGTGGTTTGGGTATTAAAAAGTTGGCAGCATGGAATAGGGCTATCTTAGGGTCCCATGTATGGGATATTTTACTAAAGAAGAATTCGCTTTCCGTCCGCTGGATTTACTTGCATGTAACGACCCGGTTCTCAAACATGCGTCAACTAACATATATTGCATAACATCGTTACATAATCAAAAGATACATCACATAACAACTTCGGTCCCTTAGTCTTTACAACTATATTACGGATTCCATTACAAACTTTTTGCTACTAAATAACAAAGTTATAACTACAAAACACGTCATAGTCTTCAAAACATACGTCTTCCAAAAGCTAGATACAGGTTACCCTTCTCATTTGCTCTTACTTGATCCACGACCTGGAATACATATTTTTAAAACAAAATGAGGGTTAGACCTAGTGGTATAAGTGAGAAAATCCCTGTTAGTTTAAAACCATTTGCACAAACACCATATACATCCTTCAAATATAAATACCAATTATAACACATGCATCGTGTACTTTCTTGTCTTATTTCCATGGCCAGATTAGATGGTTGCGAGCCAACTAATAAATTTACTCCGCTGTACTAAATACAACCAACACCGCTGTCCCTCCGTACAGCCAAACTCCGCCGGTCCTAAGCCCGACCAATGTGTACTCGTGTAGTTTAATACTCGTATAAATATAATATACACCTCAATATATCATACTTCATACATATGCACATAATCACACTACTTATCACATACTCAATCCACATATGTGTATTCCAGTTTGAAAACATTTTAAAGTAAAACTCACCTGTTCGCTTATCAAAATGCTTCCAAGCCTTTTCCAAAGATTTAGTCTTTCACCCAGTATTCACAGAATCTGAAACAAATAGATACAAGTATCTCCTTACCAAATAGAACACATAAGACTTACTAAAGCTAAGAACTCTAGATAATTCTAATCCTCAATTGATTCCCCCAACCTGAACTGAAGTCAAGTCTACAGTACATTCAGTCCTCATTCATAAACTATCCAAGAGTCGACAAAACACAAGCCACTGGATACTCAAAAGTATCTGAATTCTCAAAAGTGACCAAACAGCTAAGGTTTTCGGATACTACAGAACTATCCGGACAAAATGACTAATCCGGACAACACAACTTTCCGGACACATACCCAATCCGGATGACATAACAATCCGGACGACTTCCGGAAACCAAAGCAATCCGGACACCATCCGGTAACTAATTTCAACCGGAAACTATAGAAAGAGGAACTTACCCGGACACTTCATCTACCGGATACCTGCAAGGAAGAACTACCGGACACCCCCAAAAGAAACTACCGAACACATTCATATTGTGTCTGGAAACCTCTGTCGGTTTACCCCATTTTTACCCAGAAATCGACTGAATCAACCCCAGACATGCTATTGATGATTCTACTCCGATAGAAACTATCTACTAGCAATTACAAACATAAAACACAAAGGAAACATACCTCAAATCACTTCCAAGTACACCAAATTGAAGCCTTAGCCACAAGACTCTTCTTTCTTCTTCTTCTTCTCTTCTCAAAACACACACACACTAATCTGGATGTTTTCTGCTTTTTGAAAAATATCTGGATACCTTAATAGATAATATTAAACCATATTTACTAATTTAGACATTGCACTATTCAATAAAGACCCAAACACCCCTAAACTTATGAATTTACCCAAACTTACCCTAAACATCAATTATAGAGTTAAAAAAATTTAACGGAACTAGAATTTAACTAACAAACTTACTCGGGTATTACATTGCATAGGTTCACGGATACGCCGTTTTGGATTGTACGTAAAAGACAATCATGGTCGTGGCTTTTACGGAAGTTATTGGATTTGAGACCATTTCTTCGGCGATTCTATATGGTTACTATTGGTGATGGCAATACCACCAATGCATGGGAGGACCAATGGTTACCGGGAGGCATTCTATCCTCGGATATTACGTATCGGTTAGTGCGTGATCAAGGGTTGTCGCCCTTGTCTACTGTCCGTGATCTAATTGAGGCATTAGAGGGTGTATGTGTAACATCCCAAATTTCATAACATGCAACAGCCATAAATAAGCATTCGAATTACATAAAACCTTGTCTTTACATTATCAAAAATTCATACTAAGCAAAATTGACAGCGGAAGTCTCTAAAATCCACAGCCGAGAACTATTCTATAATTATCGTAGACAAAATCTTGGAGACGCCCTAAGCTCCAAGTCCTTTCTTATCGCCACCTAGTTCTTACTTGAAGAACCCATAGCACGCTTACCTGAAAATGGTTTAGTTTTGAAAAGCGAGGGTTAGACCAAAAGGTCTAGTGAATTCCCTCCGAAAACAACATGTACACAGTATAAAATCGTTTAGAAGAATATCATCGTAAACCTTAACATAACATCAGGCATGGTACTACACTGTATATAGGATCACATAAACATTCTGCGATCGGGGCCCAATGGGCTACCCTCTCGCCCTCAACCGGAGCCTACGCAAACTCCCCTTCCCGGAGCTTACGCAGACCCCCCTTTCTACTCGAAATAGGAGGAAACGAATTCCAACCTACCAGTCTATCATAAACATCCAAGGGATCATCAGACCCCGATGATCTATCTCTGATCCTACAGTTTAGACCGACTCCACATAGCACGTTATCCATTTCATAAAGCATACACCTTTAAAACCTTAGTAAATCGTC
The DNA here is from genome assembly GCA_033807775.1 of Saussurea involucrata. Taxonomy (NCBI): domain Eukaryota; kingdom Viridiplantae; phylum Streptophyta; class Magnoliopsida; order Asterales; family Asteraceae; genus Saussurea; species Saussurea involucrata. The sequence continues at coordinate 94,569,257 of CM066312.1, read as the reverse complement.
ATTCTCAGTTCATCAAGTACAATACATTTTCTCAAGTAAAATAGGTAGTTCATGGAAAACATGCGTAACGGTTATAAACATTTCATGCTCATAAATGAAACCATAATCAGTCAAAATCATGTAACACTTTAAGTCGTAAAAGGTTTAGGGAACTCACTTTTGATTATCGTAGAACGCACTTCTTATATGCCTCCCAGCTAAACCAGTCGAACACCTAAGTGCATTAGATTCGGATCAGATTAAACGACTCAAACCTACTGACCAGCACACACTTTTCGGGTACCAACCTGTCCGGACACCATGATTTCCCGGATACCCGTATTATCCGGATACCAAGACTCCCCGGATACACCTTCTTTTCGGATACCAAGACTCCCCGGATACACCTTCTTTCCGGATACTATACCCGGTAACTCAACCTATCCGGAAAATCACCCACCCGGGAACCATCATAAAACTTCACCAGGGAACTAGCATCCATATTCGGAAGCTACCATAACATCACGAACTGGTAGTGTTCGGATACGACTGCTGTTCAAAACCCAGAATTCTAAAAGTGATTAAACTCAATTATTTGATATCCTCTCGATTAGACAACCATAGGGGTTCATTAACTAGTCATAAACACTAAATAAATTCCATTTTAGACCACCAAATCGGCACATTAGCAATAAAACTCCAAAATACTCAATAAGGAGATGTTTAGATGAGATGTTTAGATAAAACCCTAACAATCCCTCACGATTTCCTCCCCAAATCGTGAACAAATAAGAGTATTGGACCTGAATCGAGTAGAAGAAACATGCTAGAAGATTACCTTAACAATTTCTCTGCACAAACTGAGGGATTCCAACCTTTAGCTTCTTCTCCTCTCTATCTTTCCTTAGCCGCCAAACACCAAGAGCACACACACACACACAATACTGATTTCAGCAAATGGAGGCTGCCCTAGGGATTGGAGTCTTTATATACATTTCACTAATTGCTAAATAGTCCCTCAACTTAACTTTCATTTATTTCACTTTGACCACCAAACTCTAAAACCCACTAGAATTTGGGTTGTTACAACACTCCCCCCTTAAAAGAATTCCGTCCCCGGAATTCCTCATTGGAAAAGATGCGGGTATCATGCCCACACCACAATTGACACTTCCCCAAGGTAAAGCCACTTCTGACTCGGTCAACCACCTCAATAGATTCGAAACATGGAACATTGGATGCATTCCCTTCAGATCTTACGGTACTCTAACTCGCAGACTGATGTTCCTATTCAATCGGTCTTAACCATAGAAGAGTAAATAAGGATTCTCAAGCACCTTTACTTCCCAAAAGGAGGAACCTGGCAGAATCCTCCACTACCACACGAGATTCATCTACTAAGAAACGGTCACTCACTTGACAGCTTAGCACAGGGCCAACCCTGTACATCCCGACAACTCACAACCCCGAGTTCCTTCATCGTATCACAACTCACTACCTTGCACCACCCAACAATCGTGTATGCAGATACATTTCCTTTATCTCGGACCACATAGACCGCAGTTCGACAATCACCTCTCCCATCCTCACCACTTCACCACCTCATACTTAAACATAACTAAGAGTAGGAACCTCCAACCCATCGTTGAAGTGTTCACCTACTCAATTTAAGCTTATCCTGAAACACATCAATTCCTCCCGGATTGCCACGTTCGTTCATTCTTATAAAACGTAACTCCGGTTATCCTCACTCCACTGGGAGGAGTAATCATGGTCACACCATACTATTCTCACTGGCTTAATCACTGCACGACCAATTCGTTTAAACCTTTCTCACAAAGTCACTAACTTAACTCATTCGACTGTCTTATCCACTCCCTTTTTGCACAACCTCGTACCCAAATCCCCTCCTCAATACTCTTTCCAACGGTTCGCACACTTATCAATGACAATCTACACAACACTGCACCTTTCGGTGTTACTGACAAGTTTACTACTTCCAATTTACTCACTTATTCCGACATGCTATCTTCACCTCCCCACGTTAGCGTGGAGCATTGCCCACCAAACATTACTTGCCCCTCTCTCCCGACCTTTCCACAAGCTGGTATCGCTTTCTCATTACTCACATAACCAAACAGTTGAACCAAGATCTTATCTTAAGGCATTCAACCAAGCCGTCTTGAAACATGACCATTGTTCGACGTCACTACACATTCTTTAAAGATTTCACATCTATCCCACCACATTTTGACTAACACAACCCTCGTCCTCTTTAAACTTCCAATGACCCCAAAGTGTGTTTCTTAGTAACGTCCCCTATTCACTCTAATAATCCACCCCCTTGGATTCCCTATTATAAACGGGTCTATTAACTCAGGAACACCCCGAAACTCGGGTTCCACAATTCTTTCGATTAACCACCATGATCATAAAGTTAGACAGATGTATATATACCGTCATCCTGGATTTCTTACTTAGATTTACCTTAAATAATTCTTTAACAATCAGTGTGTTAATCTCAATAACACTTCCCCAAGAATTGTAACACATCCTGTAATAACAAATGAACGTCATTACTTAACAAATCTATAAAACTTTAATCAACCAACCAAAGGCTTATACCTCTATCATGACATTTCAAATCAACTAATGATCATACTACCACTCCGACCCACAATCATCATCATGTCATTCCTTAAACATAACCAAATTTCCAACTATTTCCTTCTAGTATCATTCCCTCACGCATAAGGAACAATTTTCATTATTTAACGATTTCTCATCTACTATACTACAGCTTGACTAATCTATTCATCATCTTCTTTAAATTTACTCTGCCTTCAAGAATATACTTAACAACATACATAACCACAAAGCTTGGTCTCACAGCTGGGCAATCACCCAATTCTGCCCAGACATTCCATTCCGATAACAGACAAAATAGACACCAACTTATAAACCATGTACTTCAACAACTGGGATTGCAAAACGTACACTCTACCCGAAATCCCAAAGGACTCCCTTCTAATCCTTCATCTTTCTAACACCGCCTTACTACATCACCGGCTGACACAGATATCTTGGCAATTGAAGCTACTATTCGTTCGTACATCCACCACTCCTATCATCACACTACCGACCAAGTCTCTCATGGTCATTCGTACACAATTCACCCTTTCATTCATATTCTCCCGTATACTACAATCGAGTCTGTATCGCTACTTAGTTCTCTCCCAACTTGTTGAACTATGACTCACGAGTTCACACTTAGCTCAAACAAAAACATCCTAGCTAGCTCTTTATGATCCGAGTCCTTCCTTAGACACGACACATTTTCTTACTGCCTGGTATAGTCTACACTCACTCCGCTTGTGTTACACACCTTGTCCTTCTACGGACCCTCCTCACCTCGCAAATAGAACGCCTATTCAACCACAACAGTCTCTTACTAATTTAACACCTCTACAAGATATTCTATCAACTTACACCCATCTGGTTTGAGTCTTCGGCCTCGGCTAACATACACCGTTGCCGCCTTCAACAACAGAAGACAACTCTTAACTACTTCCTTAACCTATCCTTTAACATGAGTTCCTTACGGGACCTATTCCTCCCTACACATCATAGTTAACTTTATAATCCGTCGCCCTTATTTCGAAACTTACTCAAGTAACATCAATATTACAAGCTCCCTTCGAAACTCATGGCCCACACCATGGACCTTTCATTCCTGTCTTACAACACTACTCATAAAGAGTTACTAAAACCAATACCTTGGTGACTCCTAGTCCTTCCTCCGGACACCATCGCCCCTCGGCAACTGTGTTCTCAGTCACCGAGCAAAGGTACAGACCCTCATACACCTGACACTAAAATCCATTCCCGACTCTTCCAAGGTCCAACTCTCCCCTTAAACACATATACCAAAACTACATACGTTCTCCCTTGACTTGACCAACGTCTCTCCGCTCTCGGAGTCCTTCCTTAGCTTAAGACGTAATACTCTACGACCTAGTGGGCTCATAGCCTTCGTGCATGACAGTACAGTAAATAAATCCTTTTACATATTTTATGATTTTAAATAAACAACATTTAGAAACAACCCGGGTACCCGTGACCCCATCACTCTTATAACTTCAAAACCCTGCACAACGATTCGAGAATCGTTGGCATGCATCTTCCCGTGAACCTCAATCTTGCTCAATCCGAACAATGTTATTACGAGAGTAATATTTTGCATGAAAATCTTTTCGTATGAGACAATTCTGAAAGAATTACCGACACAAAGTAAACCAGTCGATTCTCACGCTCAATTGTATGATATCAAAAGGTCAATAAGCATTTTGGTTATAAGTGAAATGCAGGTAACCATTTTCTTGACCATTTTTGTAACAATTTATCTTATCATTAAAAGTGTGGAATACTTTGCAAAGCGTTAACCTCAAAATTTCAATGTGCGACGTACTGAAATCGCTTTTTCTTTAATCATGCACTCGTACAAGCTGACTCATTTTGTTCAAAGTTGACATTTACATTTTTATGTTAAATCGTGAAAATTTCATGTTACATAAAAGAACGCCATGCATGGGACTCTATTTGCAATAGAAGGCTACTCACTCAACGAGGTCAACTGCTTTACTCGCGCATCTTATCCTTGATAATCCACTTACGATCAAGGGTCTCCCTCTCGGTCAAGCACTAACTTGATGTACATGCGTTCCACATCTCACTACTCAACCATTTCACACTAATTTCGCTTTGATCGACTACTTCACTTTCTACTTCTACATGCTTTCAATTCACTATAAGTATCTTATTCCATTTGTACTGCCAATGAAAAGCTCGACTAAAAAGTCAGGGCTCCATTGATACTTTCAAGGTTTTGACACTGTTCTATCTTACTATCCCAACTGATCTATCCCATGATTTCCATAACTAGGACTCTCCCGAAACTGGAGTCTTACTCAAACTCAAACATCCATCCTCTCCGAATCCACAAAGAGCTACCTCTAGACGACTCATAACATACTTTACAACGTTTCTTCTCTACGATGTCTACATACATCACATCATAATGACTCTTACACTACACTTCCCCAAGCAATGGAGCTCGGTCTATCCCTCATGTATCTTGCTGATCTATTCCTCAACGTTCTCCCAGCCATAGCGCTAAACTGAAAGAAACCGATAGTTAATCCTTGCTAGACATGACACAACAATTTTGTTATATAAGGTAAGTTTAAGCACACACACGTACCTGTAAGTTCGTAATTACACTGGCCAGGTGTAATCCCGAACTTACCTTACACGTTTGTCCTTGGCACCTTATTTCCTAGCGCATTTATAGTGATCATTCCTAGAGGCAATCCTATATCTCGGTTGTGTTCCTCATCTTACAGTTTAAGTTTAGTCCCTATTGGTCACCTAAATCCCTTAAACTAAGGCTCTGATACCATTTGTAACATCCCAAATTTCATAACATGCAACAGCCATAAATAAGCATTCGAATTACATAAAACCTTGTCTTTACATTATCAAAAATTCATACTAAGCAAAATTGACAGTGGAAGTCTCTAAAATCCACAGCCGAGAACTATTCTATAATTATCGTATATAAAATCTTGGAGACGCCCTAAGCTCCAAGTCCTTTCTTATCGCCACCTAGTTCTTACTTGAAGAACCCATATCACGCTTACCTGAAAATGGTTTAGTTTTGAAAAGCGAGGGTTAGACCAAAAGGTCTAGTGAATTCCCTCCGAAAACAGCATGTACACAGTATAAAATCGTTTAGAAGAATATCATCGTAAACCTTAACATAACATCAGGCATGGTACTACACTGTATATAGGATCACATAAACATTCCGCGATCGGGGCCCAATTGGCTACCCTCTCGCCCTCAACCGGAGCCTACGCAAACACCCCTTCCCGGAGCTTACGTCGACCCTCCTTTCTACTCGAAATAGGAGGAAACGAATTCCAACCTACCAGTCTGTCATAAACATCCAAGGGATCATCAGACCCCGAGGATCTATCTCTGATCCTACAGTGTAGACCGACTCCACATAGCACGTCATTCATTTCATAAAACATGCACCTTTAAAACCTTAGTAAATCGTCATTCTCAGTTCATCAAGTACAATACATTTTCTCAAGTAAAATAGGTAGTTCATGGAAAACATGCGTAACGGTTATAAACATTTCATGCTCATAAATGAAACCATAATCAGTCAAAATCATGTAACACTTTAAGTCGTAAAAGGTTTAGGGAACTCACTTTTGATTATCGTAGAACGCACTTCTTATATGCCTCCCAGCTAAACCAGTCGAACACCTAAGTGCATTAGATTCAGATCAGATTAAACGACTCAAACCTACTGACCAGCACACACTTTCCGGGTACCAACCTGTCCGGACACCATGATTTCCCGGATACCCGTACTATCCGGATACCAAGACTCCCCGGATACACCTTCTTTCCGGATACCAAGACTCCCCGGATACACCTTCTTTCCGGATACTATACCCGGTAACTCAACCTATCCAGAAAATCACCCACCCGAGAACCATCATAAAACTTCACCCGGGAACTATCATCCATATCCGAAAACTACCATAACATCACGAACTGGTAGTGTCCGGATACGACTGCTGTTCAAAACCCAAAATTCTAAAAGTGATTAAACTCAATTATTTGATATCCTCTCGATTAGACAACCATAGGGGTTACTTAACTAGTCATAAACACTAAATAAATTCCATTTTAGACCACTAAATCGGCACATTAGCAATAAAACTCCAAAATACTCAATAAGGAGATGTTTAGATAAAACCCTAACAATCCCTCACGATTTCCTCCCCAAATCGTGAACAAATAAGAGTATTGGACCTGAATCGAGTAGAAGAAACATGCTAGAAGATTACCTTAACAATTTCTCTGCACAAACTGAGGGATTCCAACCTTTAGCTTCTTCTCTTCTCTATCTTTCCTTAGCCGCCAAACACCAAGAGCACACACACACACACAATACTGATTTCAGCAAATGGAAGCTGCCCTAGGGATTGGAGTCTTTATATACATTTCACTAATTGCTAAATAGTCCCTCAACTTAACTTTCATTTATTTCACTTTGACCACCAAACTCTAAAACCCACTAGAATTTGGGTTGTTACAGTATGGCCACCACTTTGGGTGAGTCGTGCGTCTCACCTTTCTACGGCGAGGTGGCCTATATTGCGTGCGGGGGTGGCGGATAAAGTCAGATGGTGGGGTTTGAATAACGTACCAACTGACTATTCGGTTCGAGAGGCCTTTGCTACTTTGTTAGGCGCGTCGAATTTGGTACCGTGGGCTAAGAAGGTGTGGTTTAGGGGGAATATTCCTAAACACTCGTTTTATTTATGGCTGGCTTGTCACCGGAGGTTACCAACTCAGGATAGGATTCTAATTTGGAATCATGATCCGCCTAACTTGGTTTGTTCCTTGTGTGGGGGTGGGGATGGACACCCACGATCATCTCTTCTTTTTATGCAAATTTTCGTTGGACGTTAGGAGGGGGATCAAACGGGAGGTCGAGCTGCACGGCTTCCCGGAGGTGTGGACGGATATTATGCTGCATTTATCGACTCGACCCTCGGCTTTGGGAAGTTTGTTGCATAAACTTTCCCTTGCTGCTTCGGTTTACTTTATTTGGCAGGAGAGGAATCGAAGACTCTTTACCACGCAAAAACGATCGGTTGAGGAATTGATCAAAGACATTACGGCGGCTGTTCTTTTACGAATGGCTTGGAGGTGTGGTACCAGACGCATGCTGATTACTCGGAATGAAGACACCATTTGATTGTTGCTGGTGGGGGGTGCCTTGTGCTTGGAGTTTTATTTGTATTATTTTTTTTTGTATGCGCCTTGCTACGATTTCCCTTTGTTGTTTTTGGTTTCTTGTTGCTTGGCTTGGTGATGTTACCAAGGTGTGTTTGGTTTTGTATTTGGCGGGTGCCTAGACTCTTTCTTTCTTTCCTTTTTAATATATTGCTTGGAGTATTCCTTCCAAAAAATATATTCATTTTTGGTTTATATGGTTACATCGAACGATACAATGACTCAGGGTTACACCTTTCATTTTATATGAATTTGAAAAGATTCGGATACAAATATTTTGGAATTGACGATTAAACCGTTCAAGAGGTCGAGATTGTTTCTGGTACTCAAAGAGAATGCTGAACTTGAAAAGCATTTTAATGATCATGATGTTCACAATCATCAAAAAGGGGGTGAAATATCAAACAGAAGAAAAGGGGGAGATAGTTTGATCATTTCAATTTCCGAGAGTCAAGGAGATATTTGCCAAAGTCAAAGAAAGACAATTCAAGAAGTCCAAGAAGATGAGATTTTTGAACATACAAAGACAGTTCGTGCTTAAAGATAAATAAAAAATGTTTCTAAAGCTCAAAACTAATTAAAGCTCAAAATTCGTTAAAGCTCAAAGCCCATTAAAGTTGAAAGCCAGTTCATGATTGAAGATTGAAGAAATTTGTCAAATGTCAAAGCTGCAAAGATCAACGATACAATGATTCGAAGATATGAAGTTCATGTTTCAAGACTTGATGACTATTTGTTACTGAAGAGCCGGTGAGCATGTCCAACCACTAGTTAATGAGGGTTGAGTGCAGGGCCGTTCCTGACACATTGTAGGCCCTGCGCGAGATGTAAAAATGGGTCCTCGATAAGTACGATTTTTTTCTATACGTTGTCTTTTATCATCAGAAATGACATTGAGTTCAAGAAATATTAATAATTTATATAAAACTGTTTTCCCGAGAATTCCTAGATGCAAAATCAATCAATAATTATTTATAAATTAATATTATCTATCATATCATTTTTACGTAGCATCATAAATTTGTTCCACCGTCAAACACATCATATGATAAACCTTTAATATATAGACCAAATCATTTTATGTCACAATAGTGACTATTCAGAGTAACACTATATGCAAATTAATATAAATCGGTTGGGTTTTCATATCACCTCATATTAATGTTTTCACCATTTTAAACTTTTAGGGTTAATACATATTTTATGAATCATCAATCTTAGAATCAAAAGTCCATGTTGTTATAACATAAGATCTTATTCTTGTTGTAAATATAGGAGAGTACTTTAATTATGCATTCAATATTAGGTAACAAGGAAGTCCATAATGTATGAAAAACATGGTTAGTTTTGAAATACTAAATATAGATATATGGTGGATAGTTCCATATGTTTGGTAATTTTTTCAAAACGAATGAGCTTTCTTAGTTAATAACAAGAAATTTACTATATTCTAATATAAATGTTTGAGCCCTTAATATAATGTTAAATACTTTTTGGCTCCTATTAGATACTAAAAAAACCGTGTCTACTTTATTGACTAATTTTTTGAACTACTACTATATACTCAAAAAGTTTGGACCCCTACTTTTTGTAGGTCATTAATATAATGTTAAATTCTTTTTGGGTCTTATTAGATATTAAAAAAATTGTATCTTTTTTATTGACTATTTTTTTTAATTAGTACTATATACTATATAGTATATACTAAAAAACTTTGGGCCCCTAATTTTTATGGACCGTTAATATAATGCTAAATTATTTTTGGGTGCTATTAGATACTAAATAAATTTTGTGCACTTTTATTGACTAATATTTTTGAACAACTACTATATACTAAAAAAGTTTGGCCCCTACTTTTTGTGGGCCCTGGGTGTGTGCCCGACCTGTCCTCAACTTGAGTGCAAGAGGCTGGGGGCGAGAGCTATGACATGGCTATACATAATTAAATATGACATTTTTATTGATTGTTGGATATACGTCTGGCATGTACCTTAGTTGGCATAAGGGTGGAGTGACTTTGTCTAAATATAAGACACATCCTAGGTTTGATCCCAGGAGCCCCCTAGCCTCAACCGCTAAGTGTGGAAAAAAAGACCCCCTCATAATGGTGTCTCTAGAGACGGGTCCGTATGAAACCTATTTGGAGTTGTCGGTAATCAAAATATTTACACAAATGATGACATGATTACTACTCGTAGTTTAATTATTTATGTTTCTTGAGTTTGCTTTTATTGACAAAACTACTCATTATTAATAACGACATAATAATAGTTGTTTTTTGAAAGGGAAAAACCCAGGCAATATATTAAAAAGAAGAAAGAAATACAAATGTTTAAAGGATCAACACCACAAGAAAAAACAAACGAACTTGGAAACAATGCCGTACCAAACAACTAACAACCAAAACAAACATAAACAAATCGAAGCAAAGCGCATGACAAACAAAATAAGAACCCACCACCGGCCAAGACAGCCCCAATAGCAAATAATCTCACACAACATCATCAAAGCTTGAATGAGACCTTCGATTCCTCCAAGCCATGCGAACCAAGACCACATGACGAATATCTTTAAAAAGTTGAGTAATCGATCTCGATTGCTTTCGAAAGATCCTCCAATTCCTCTCTTGCCAAATGTGGTAAACATCAGCACCAAAGAATGCTATGTGTTGGTTCGGGTATTGTTGGGAACTGAAGATATGCTAAGTATGGTTAGTACTGCCAAGACAATTTTACTACTGCCAGTTCTTCATTACTACTGCTTATGCAAGGTTAGTACTGCTAGACCAAATTACTACTGCGTATACATGGTTAGTACTGCTAGACCAAATTACTACTGCAAGACATGGTTAGTACTGCTGAGCTGAGATACTACTGCTAGAAGACTGTGAAGGTTAATACTGCTGAAGGTCGTTAATGCTGCTAAGTCAAATCATTGTTAATACTGCTGAGTAGATATGTATGGTATGAGAAGATAAAGAAGGAAAGCTGAAGATAAGCATGGAAGTATATTTTGAAGATAGTTTTATTCTTAGTAGTTATCTTGTACTTATTCTGTTATATATATAGATAGCTATTGGGGTTTTAGAATTGAGAACAGTTTTTAAAAAGTTTGTTTAGCCATTCAGAGAGAATTAACCTCAAGATTGTAGATCCTATTTCTAGAGAAGTAGAAGTCGTCTTGTTGAGCCTGTTCAACAAGATTGAGGTTTGGTGTAAAGCTTGTGAGTAATACAGTTTGATATATACAGTGTGTTGAATTCTATTGATTGTTCTTTAATTGATTTAGAGTTCTATTCCGCAAGATTCTCTAAATTCTGTTTCTAAGAAGTTTAATTCTTGTTAAGAATCGATCCTGACAAGTGGTATCAGAGCCTGTGTTTCTTAGAATTCTACAATCATTATGGAAAATTCTATTGAATCAAACAGTACTTTTGATTGGAGTGATCAAGCTGAGGAAGCCTGTCAGAATCAAGCTCTTATGGCAGAAGTATCTGATATTCCCACTGAGGTACAATCTAAACTCTGTTCTCAAGCTTGCATTGATGCTGTTAAAAGATATAGGGATCACAATCAGGGTATGTGTGATAACCTTAAGAGGCTAGAGAAAGATGTGAAAGATTATGTTAGGATTGTAGAAAGGTTTGAGGAACAGATTAGAGCTTTTCAAGCTAATGAACTTCAACACCACTATGATACTAACTATTGGAAGTGGGAGAAGAATGAGTATGAGATTAAGCTGAAAGTGTCTGGGGAGGAGAATGAGAAATTAAAAGAAGAGCTTAAGAAGGTTAAACTTGATGTTGAAAAGTTTACCTGTGCTTCTAAAACCATGGATACCATCATTAAGGCTCAAATCCATGACAAGATGAAAGTAGGGATAGGGTACAATGCCACACCTCCACCCTACAATAACAACTACATACCTCCTAAGTCTGATTTGTTAGAGACCAAGGATAGGAAGGATCCTGAATTAAAGATTAATATAGATCCTTGTGAAAAAGAAGTAGTAGTTAAGGATAAAACAGAGAAGGAAGAATCTAAGAAGAATAAGAGTGTTAGTAGTAAGGTTCCCTTAGACAATGAAATTGTGACCAATGAGAAAGATGGAAATCCTTGGGGAAAGAACAATGACATAAAAAGGACTGAAACAGAAAAGGGAGTCCATTACACACAGACCACAGTTGTGGCTCCCAATACCTGTAAACAGTGTTCTTGCAGGAAATCTAAAGAGAACAAGCCCCAAAAACATGATAATCAGAGGGGAAATCAAAGGAACTGGAATAACCAGTGGGCTATGAGACAAGGAGTTGATCTGAACAGAATTAACAGGCCAAAACCTTGTTTCATCTGTGGTAAGCTAAATCATTTAGCCAAACACTGTTATTTCAATCCTGTTAACCAAAGGTTTAATACTCAAAGATTTTTTCAAAAACCTGGTGGTTACAGAAAGAATGGTGGCTATAAAAAGTCTGTGAGGAAAGTTGTGGCAAAGAAACAAGTTAAAACCAAAAGCCACATGAAAAAGGCAGAAACAGAAAGTGTTAGAGTATGGATGCCTAAAGGTACTAATGATAATACTGCCAACTCAGTTAGTACTGCTAACAATGTTAGTACTGCAGGAAGCAATAATGTTGCTAGCAGTGTTAGTACTGCTAACACAGTTAGTACCTCTTCAACAATTAATACTGCTTCTAGTGTTAGTACTGCTAAGTTAGTTAATACTGCTGAGAAGGCTAGTACTTCTGGAAGCAATGTTAGTGCTGCTAACAAAGTTAGTACTTCTGCATCAGTTAGTACTGCTTCTAGACCTATCATCAAAACAAAGTACTCAAGCACTGATGTTCCTCACTTTGACAAGCCCATCAAAACAGAATGTAAGTATTTTGATGATCAAGGGAGACCCAAGACCACTATGGCTTGGGTCCCTAACAAAAACAAACTGTTTTATCTAATGTGCAGGGCAATCAACAGCTTAAGGGGAGAAGCATTTGGCATGTTGACAGTGGTTGCTCTAGGCACATGACAGGTAACATGGCCTGCCTTCAATATTTCAAATGAATTGATGGAGGACATGTTACTTTTGAAAATAATTCTGCAGAAGGTAAGAGAAGTGGTAAAAGTGATGTGTCAGAATGTAAGATGACATTTGAGGATTTGACTAGTGATGCATAGTGCAGAGTTACTACTGCCAGTGTTCTAGTAGTTAATACTGCTAAGTAGTTAATACTGCCCTTGCAGTTAATACTGCTAAGTAGTTAATACTGCCCTTGCAGTTAATACTGTTTTGTAGTTAATACTGCAGGTGTGGTTAATACTGCTTTGTAGTTAATACTGCTTTGCAGTTAATACTGCTCAGTAGTTAATACTGCTAATGCATAGTTAATACTGCTTGTGTAGTTAATACTGCTCAGCAGTTAATACTGCTTGTGTAGTTAATACTGCTCAGAAGTTAATACTGCTTGTGTAGTTAATACTGCTTGTGTAGTTAATACTGCTTCGTAGTTAATACTGTTTGGTAGTTAATACTGCTTGGTAGTTAATGCTGCTAGGTAGTTAATACTGCCTTGCAGTTAATACTGCTCGGTAGTTAATACTGCCTATGTCGTTAATACTGCTTTTGATAATCTAGGGCAAATAAATACCCCTGTTTGCCCGCCAAAGTTCATAACGACTCTTCACATTAACTTCTTCTCTCTCGTTCTAACCTAGTCTCCCCAGAATCTTTGTGCTTTTCTTTCAAGAATCCTCAGGAATCATGGAGTTTGTTGATGAGCACAATGAAATAGCCATGCTTCAGAAGCCGAAACAAGCTGCGGGATTCCACGATATCGTCGATTTTCTTAAATCCTCGCACATCTCCTATGCCCTAACGGTGAGCCCAACCATCTATATCGAACATCAGACGAAATTTTGGGAGAATGCCACTGTTAGTTTCGAAGAAGGGCAGAAAACCATTCGAACAAGGGTTTGTGATAAACCCTTGAAAGTCACAGAAGAGGTTATTCGCATCTCTCTTCACTTGGATGATGCCTCAGGTATAACCTCTCTATCTTCTGATGACCTATATTCGACTTTACAAAGAATGGGGTATGAAGGTCCCATTGGTGTTTTTAAATTCTACAAGTCAAAAAATTTCAACCAATGGAGATTTCTTGTTCATACCCTGATGCACTGTATTTCCAAGAAAACTACTGGATGGAGTGAGTTCAGCAGTCCCATTGCATATGCCTTGGTCTGCTTATCCACTGCCAGAAAGTACAATTTTTCAGCTATGATCTTTAATGATCTTGTATCAAACTTGGAATCCAAAAAGAGCTTTTACATGTATCCAAGGTTTGTGCAAGAAGTTATTAACAAGGAATTGATGGACTTACCTCAGTTTACTGAGGTATATGTACCCAAATCCCCTAAAGGGAAGGTTTTTTTCAAATATGAAAAGACTTCCTAGGGACTCGGAAGGAGTTGACACACCATTGTTCTCTACAATGATGGTTGTGTCCCACCCCTCTGAAGGTATGGCATCAGGATCAAGGCCCTCATTAGATCATCCCACTGATGGCCAAACCCCACCTTCACTCACTATAAATATCCCTCAGCACATACTTCAAAAGCCCACTCCTGTTTTATCCAACAAGTTTCAAAGAAGAAAGGTGCACAAGGTTCCTTCCCTTGATGTACCTACTCAGAGCCCTAAGCCTTTAAGCCCTCAGTTGGAGCATTCTCCAATTGAGAATATCAACATGGAGACACCACAGGGGTGTCTCCCAACCCCAAGAAGGTGCTCTCTAAGGAGAAGGATGAGCATATGGGTGCTAAGGCTGCCACTACTTCTGCTAGCACAGAGAAGGACAGTGGTAACATAAATAAGACCTTCCCCATGGCAACTCTAAATGAGAAATCATTAGGAGGACCCAGGTGCCAAGAAACCAAGGGGGCAGTTAGTGCTTCTGCTAGGCAGAAGGCTTCTGCTAAAACTTCCAAGGATCCCTTAAAGAAGGTAAAAACTTCTAAAAAGGGTGAGGATAGACATAACAAAGAGGAATTGATGGCTACTTCCAGTGATCCTGTAAAGAAGGTAAACACTTCTAAACAAGGTGAGGATAGATATAACTATGTTGAATTGATGGAAACCATTGGAAATGTCAACTTGGATGTTATGGCACAGAAGAAGGAGATTGAGCAACTGAAGACTGTGGTCACCTACCAACAGTCTCAAATTGAGAAGCTCAAGAAGATGGTCACCAAGTTGTTGCACAGAAAGAAAAAGGCAAGATTTGTGCTGAGAAGAAGAATTCCAACTGATGATGCTCCCAAAAAGGGGGAGTCAGAGTCAGAATCAGAAGCAGAACTGAATATGAAGGGTCTACAAGTTGAGGGGGAGACAGTTCAGATGGAGACTGAGATGGAAATTGATAATGCACAGTTTAAGGGGGAGTTCAGTGCACAGAATAAGGGGGAGACAGAAAAGGTGGAAGAGCTTCTTAAAGAAGCAGAAACTATAAAGGCAGCAGAAACTGAAGTTCCAAAAGAAGCAGTAACTGAAGTTGAAGCAGAAACTGTTAATGCTGCAAATGTTCATGAAGCAGCAGAAACGACAGCAGCAGAAACTACAACAGCAGCAGAAACCACAGCAGCAGAAACTGTTAATGCTGCTGAGTTTGAACAAGCAGCAGAAACAGTTAATGCTGCTGAAGGCCAAACAGAAAAAGCAGCAGAAACTGAAGCAGTAACTACATCTCAAGCGGAAATTGATGAAGAAGTATACTGGATTGTGAAGAACAGTGTTGAAACAGCAGCATTACATGTTCTAAGAGAAGCAGTAACAGCCATAGCAGCAGAAATGGTTATTGCTGCTGAAAAACTTAAAACAGCTGAACCAACTCCTGAAGCTGTTAAAACTTTTAACAGAACCAAGATGATGTCAAAGAAAAGACCAAGAACCAAGCCCATAACTTCAAAGAAGAAAAATGAAAAGAAGCCAAGGGTTGAGCCAACCGCAGAAGAGGCCCAGGAGGAAACAATGAAAGAAAAATCTGATCCAAAAGTTGCTGAAGAAGAAGTGGCAACTCCATCAGGGCAATCAAGCAATGTACAATCACAAACTGATGCCCAAGAATTATTGCTCTGATACCACTTGTCAGGATCGATTCTTAACAAGAATTAAACTTCTTAGAAACAGAATTTAGAGAATCTTGCGGAATAGAACTCTAAATCAATTAAAGAACAATCAATAGAATTCAACACACTGTATATATCAAACTGTATTACTCACAAGCTTTACACCAAACCTCAATCTTGTTGAACAGGCTCAACAAGACGACTTCTACTTCTCTAGAAATAGGATCTACGATCTTGAGGTTAATTCTCTCTGAATGGCTAAACAAACTTTTTAAAAACTGTTCTCAATTCTAAAACCCTAATAGCTATCTATATATATAACAGAATAAGTACAAGATAACTACTAAGAATAAAACGATCTTCAAAATATACTTCCATGCTTATCTTCAGCTTTCCTTCTTTATCTTCTCATACCATACATATCTACTCAGCAGTATTAACAATGATTTGACTTAGCAGCATTAACGACCTTCAGCAGTATTAACCTTCACAGTCTTCTAGCAGTAGTATCTCAGCTCAGCAGTACTAACCATGTCTTGCAGTAGTAATTTGGTCTAGCAGTACTAACCATGTATACGCAGTAGTAATTTGGTCTAGCAGTACTAACCTTGCATAAGCAGTAGTAATGAAGAACTGGCAGTAGTAAAATTGTCTTGGCAGTACTAACCATACTTAGCATATCTTCAGTTCCCAACAATCTCCCCCTAACTTGACTTTTAGGAAAAGAAGTCAAGTTCTTCAGATGATGCTTCCAAAACCTAATCATACATGCCTAGATTAGGATTCAATCCCAGACTTTGATTGAGAATCCTTTTTACCAAGAATCTACCCATTGCTGAATCCTTGTTGCAGGTCAACTTAGCATGTAGCATTCCTTTCAGCCTCTTCATGCTGTGGTTGTATATTTCATCCACCAGATAGTATTCTTGAGTCGTAGAGTCAAGGGAGATGACATATACTCCACAATTTTCATAGAGCATCCAGTTGGTAATGGATTGAAACTGTGTGTTTATCCTATACTGAACTGCTTCAGGTTTGAACATTTGGCACAAGAATTCAAGTACCATTTTAGAGATTGACATCCCTTGCTCAGTCAGCATGTTTTCATATAGCCTCATCCCAACTTTGAACATCTCTTCTAAGTCTGATCTTGAGCAAGTTCTGACAATTTTTCCCCAAGTTGAAAAGACTTCAAATTTTCCATCTGCTCTTTTTATCCTAATGAACTCCTTTCTACCATCTTTCAAAGTGTCCCAAAAGATGATTTCAGGAGCCTTAGATGATATTGGTTCAGCCTGAATTGGAATTGGGTTAGAGTCAACACCAGTAATATACAAATCACATTGGGCATCAGTTTGTGATTGTACATTGCTTGATTGCCCTGATGGAGTTGCCACTTCTTCTTCAGCAACTTTTGGATCAGATTTTTCTTTCACTGTTTCCTCCTGGGCCTCTTCTGCAGTTGGCTCCACCCTTGGCTTCTTTTCATTTTTCTTCTTTGAAGTTATGGGCTTGGTTCTTGGTCTTTTCTTTGATTTTTGTGCATGGGGATGAGGTGCCGTCTCTTTTTGTGGAGCATTTTCGCTCGGTTCTTGGTACACGGGATGTGTTGGTTGATCCCATCATCTCGGCGGATCTTTTTGATCGTAAGCTCTCCCTTTTTGATGCTCTGTACATGATTCGTCCAATTTCTGATTTGGACATCAAGAATGCTATGTTCCAAATTGGGAATGAAAAAGCTCCCGGTTCTGATGGTTTCTCGGCTAAGTTCTTCAAGTCGGCTTGGGATGTGGTGGGACCGGAGGTGTCCATCGCTATCCATAATTTCTTCTACCGTGGGCATCTTGCGAAAGAACTGAATCACACTTTGATATCCTTAATTCCGAAGAAAACTAGCGCCACAAAGGTAACGGACTTTCGTCCTATCTCATGTTGTTCGGTTATCTATAAGTGTATTAGCAGAGTCATTGTTAATCATATGAAGGATTTTTTGAATTGCTTGGTGGGTGAGGAGCAATCGGCTTTTATTTCGGGGAGACGTATTTCGGATAATATCTTGATGGCGCATGAGCTTGTCAAAGGGTATCATATTGATTCGGGGCTTCCACGCTGTGCGTTTAAAATTGTTATTCAAAAGGCTTATGATACAGTTGACTAGACTTACCTCTTGCATATGCTTGAGGGGATGGGTTTTCACCCGGTTATGGTTGCTTGGATTAAAGAGATGATTACCACCCCTCCTTTTCAATTGCAATCAATGGTGATACAAATGTTTTTTTTTAATGGAGCTCGGGGCCTACGGCAAGGTGATCCTCTCTCCCCTTACCTTTTTACTATCGTTATGGAGGGTTTCTCTATGCTCTTCCGTAGGTGTATTGATGAGGCTGCAAATTTTGGTTACCACAAAGGTGTGGGGAACTTGAAGTTACGCACCTTTGTTTCGCGGATGATTTGTTTGTGTTCACGCGTGGGGATGTTGAATCGGTGGAGGTACTAAAGCGGGCTCTACATCTTTTTAGACTAAAATCGGGTCTCACTCCGAGCATTGAGAAAAGTGAAGTGTTCTTTGGTAATGTCCCCACATCCACGAGAACCGCGATTCAGACATGCCTTCCATTCCAAATGGGATCGTTCCCGATTCGCTACTTGGGTGTGCCTTTGTCTCCTAAAAAGCTGAGGGCGGTGGATTTTGGTGTTTTGGTTAGTAAAGTGAGGGCTCGTATCCATAATTGGAAGTCGAAGTTTCTTTCTTTTGGTGGACGTAAGCAACTAATTGTCTCGGTTCTCCAATCCTTACAACTCTATTGGATGGCAATTTTTGAGCTCCCATCGGGAGTGGTTCATGAGCTGGAGGCTTTGTTCCGGGATTTTTTATGGGCACAAGGAGAATCATCGAAGGGTAAATGCAAGATTGCGTGGGAGAACATTAGTAGACCAAGTGATTGTGGTGGTCTTGGGCTAAAACGGTTATCCACCTGGAATCGGGCCCTTCTTGCCAAAAATGTTTGGGATATCCTTTGTAAACGGAAGTCGCTGTGGGTTCATTGGGTTTACACGCATTGCTTACGAGGTATTCCGTTTTGGAGGGCCAAAAGGCTCTCGTCGTGGTCTTGGGTTCTTGTCAAACTTATGAACCTTCGGCCTCACTTGCGGAAATTCTTCCGGATGGAGATTGGCGATGGGAAAAATACGAATGCATGGGACGATTTATGGCTGGGGAGTGGTAATCTTTCTTCTATCATCTCTTTTCGATTTATTAACTCCCATGACTTTACGCCATTAGCTACGGTCTGAGACTTATATGAGGGGATCCAAGGTGTGTGGCCTCAATCTTGGGTGGATCGCTATTTTGAGCTTTTGGACATGCCTTTTCCACCTTTGGGGAGTGATGGTTGTGATAAGTTGCGTTGGGTTGACATTCGTAATAACCTGGCGGCCTTTTCGGTACGTGAGGCCTACCGTGTGTTGGATGGCAGGCGTGAGGTAATTCCTTGGTGTCGAAGTGTATGGTTTAAAGGACACATCCCTAAACATGCGTTCTGTATGTGGATCGCATGCTTACGAAGGCTCCCGACGCAGGACCAAATTGTTTCATGGAAGGAGGATCCGCCGGACTTGCAATGTGCGTTTTGTGCGACGTGCATGGATTCCCACTCCCACCTATTCTTTGAATGTGTTTTCGCCAAGCAAATTTGGATGGATGTTTGTCAGGCGGTTGATTGGATTGGTTCCCCGTGTGCATGGGATGATATTGTTGCGGCCCTTTCGAACACGCCCCCTAAACCCTATCGTCATAGGTTGGCTCTTTCTGCGGCGGTTTACTTTGTGTGGCAGGAGCAGAACAGGAGGCTTTTTACTAGTGTCTATCGTCCGACACTGCAAATTGTGAAGGATATTTTGGCCATTGTCTCTCTCAAGATGGCTTGGAAGTTGAGAAAGAAGCGTCGACATGTAATTGATGACGTCGGTTAGGTTTTTACGCTCGGTTGGTGACTTTGTGCTTGATTGGTGGTGGATTTGGAGTGCTCTTTTTATTATTCTCTTTTCTAGCTTGTTTAGCTCCATTAGCATGTGTTTATTTTGGTTGATCTTTGCTTGGTATGGCGTTGTTGCCAATTTGTATTGTTTCGCCGTTTGGCTTGGATGGTGGCGTTTTGCCTGTTGTTTCTTTTTATTATTGCTATAAAATTGCCTGGAGTATTCCTCTAAAAAAAAGAACAATTTTTTAGCAAACATGGGTGGCCCACCATTTCCCAAAGAGATACTTTGAACAATCATGTCCCAAGAAGAGTAGACAATATTCATCCGCACCTCCTCCTTAATCAAACGCCACACCCCCGAAGCATAGTTGCACTCAAAGAACAAATGGTTATGGGTATCCATACACTCTCCACAAAGTGAACAGTTTTGATCCGGAGGGTCTTCTTTCCAAGCACGAAGCCGATCCTGAGTAGGTAATCGCTTATGACATGCAAGCCATGCACAAAACGCGTGTTTCGGAATATGCCCTAGAAACCAAATCACTTTCGTCCATCCAATAACCGACACCTCACCAACCATCGCCTCCCACGCCTCCGAAACCGAGAAGTAACCCAAATAATTTTTCACCCCATATAACCTAACTTCGTCCCGGATTGAGTCATTCACCATAGGAACCAAACATGTATGGAGGAGGGGTTCACGATCAGTCCACTCTGTTGGCCAAGCACCACCAATATAGTCCAGCACCTCCCTAGTCGTCGATTCTGCATGAAAACCCCATGCATGAATAGTGCGGTAAGTAAAGTATGAAGAGAGACTTCCAATTCTAAGCCACGGATCCTCCCATGCATGAGTAGACAAGCCATCACCGATAGTAATTAAGAAAATCCTTCGCACCTGCGGCCGAAGGTGCATCAGATTACGCAAGACCCAAGACCAAGACGCACGTTTTTGCACCCTCCAAAAATTACTATCATGGAACCGATGCATATAAATCCACCTCACCCACAACGAATTTCTTTTTATAAGAATATCCCATATATGAGCACATAACAGAGCACGGTTCCAGATTGCAAGCTTTTTTATGCCAAGACCACCACATTCAACCGGCTGGCAAACATTTTCCTAAGCTATCCTTCATTTTCCACGTGAAGCATCCCCATGGTTCCAAAGGAAGTCACGGAAAAGGGCTTCTAAATCGTGAAGCACACTCGAGGGAAACCGGAAAACCGACATCCAAAATAACTGCATTGATTGGAGGACCAATTTGATGAGTTGCTGTCGTCCTCCATAAGAAAGGAATTTAGATTTCCAATTCTGAATACGCGCTTTAACCTTCGACAATAGCACTCCAAAATCCGCCACCTTAAGTCTCACAAGCGATAACGGAACCCCCACGTATCGAATCGGAAAGACTCCCTGTCGAAATGGAAGACAATCCAGAATGGCTTGTTTCGAGGCCTCCGATACATTGCCAAAAAAGATCTCACTTTTCGCCAGACTAGGCGTTAACCCCGACCGTGTTTTAAAAATATCCAAAGCCTTCTTTAAGATTAACACCGACGACACATCTCCTCTTGTAAACACAAAGAGGTCGTCAGCAAAACATAAGTGGGTAATTTGCATCTCTTGACAACCAGCATGGAATCCGAAGGTTTGTGCTTCTTCAATACAGTTCCGCAAGTTCATAGTAAAGCCCTACATTACC